>OU744728.1:55098728-55698728 GCA_916613615.1 Steromphala cineraria | reverse complement strand
CGCCACGTATAAGGAAATACAAAAATTATAGATTATTGAGGTTATGTACATGGTCAAAGTGATATAAAGATTATAGATTATTGAGGTTATGTTTATGGTCAAATTGATATAACGAAAAGTACTCACATTTGGGCCAAGAAATCGGAAATAAAGGTAGTCCATTTGTAGCGAAACTCTGACACACAGCACAGCCCTGTGGTAGTCTAGAGACATACCACGTGTTATAGCGCGGGGAAAACATGCATGCTGTGCGCCACAAAGATACGTAAAAAGTCATAGATAATTAGTTAATGATCATAGTCATAGTAGTATCACGAAAAGTACTCACATTTGGGTCCACAAAGCACAGTTAGCGATTGTAATCCATGAAAGTGAAAACAACTGACACAAGACACAGCCCTGCGGTAGAAACACACCACGTGGTTGTAGCACAAACCCCAGCGCGGGAAAAGCATGCAGGTTGTGAGCTACGTGTTGGAATAACACGTACCGCAGTAAAATAGTTGTATAGGTTGTCACAGACATTTGATTGTGATTATGAAATGAAAAAAATAAATAGATAGGTTGATCAATTTAAGACAGAAATAGTATTTTTAGTTGTTTTATTCATTCGTACTTGGTCCAAGTCGATATCTGACTTGTTGGGTCTTTTGTTTCAATGGCAATATCCGTGCCGATCACGCGTACTCGGGTCCAGAGTCCATCTCGCTTGCGGATTTCGTTTGCCTGTCTCCCCAAAATTGCACGTTTCTTCTTGAGCATGGGTGGCAGATCGGTCTGGACACTTTGACCAGTTCCTCGTAGGAAGGATCGTGCATCCAACACAGCCTCTCTATCCGGCATATACACGAACGTAGCGATAATACTACGAATAGGAGAAGGGTTATTTTTGCGTTGATATTCCGATACCGGAAGTCTATGAACTGTTTTGAAAAACATATCGTTTACACGCTGTTCCGAGAACTTTAGGGAGTTTATTATGAAGGATCTCAGTGCTCGTTCCGTGTTTTCTTGTGGAGATTCAGGAACACCATAGAATAGCAGGTTGCTTTTTCTGTCATGGATATCTTTTAACAGAAATTGTTTTTCAAGAAAGGCGTTCGTCTGCTGACTCTCGGCTAGTTTGTCCCGGAGAGATTTAAGCTCCTCGTCGTGGGTGGCTACCTCGTGTTCGATACCCTCCACTTTAGATCTAACACTCCCGATATCAGCCTTTAGGGATTCAATTGAGCTTTGTAAGTCTTTCTTCATTTCAACCATTAAACTAGAAAGTCTATTTTCTGAAGCTTGCACTATTTCTTCAAACGAAGGGTTAGCGCCCGAGCGTAGTCTACTCGTTGACATGTTGCTTGTTTCGGTAGAGATCATTAAAACAAAGATTTTTCAGCTTTTCCAACGAAAAAACTTACTTTAATTGTTGGTAATATTGTTAAGGATCCTTCTATCAGTCAACTTTTGTTCCACAGTGAAGATATTTGCCGATGAAGTTAGATTTTGTGACGGGGTAGCCGGAGCTCGTTAGCACACGTCTTGTCGCTCTACATGCGCAACCGGAAGTTGTTCATTAGTAACTCTAAGTCTAAACACAAATTCTGATAAGAATTTATCAACATAAGTTAAATTTTGCTGTGGTTCCCAGATATAGCCAAATCAAAGAGAGAAGAGATTATTCTTAAGTTTTGATGCCCAGTTTGTTTTACCATTTAAAGAATCTAAAACTATTTTAGTAATATTATAATATTTCTTTACTTATCTTGAATCTGACATTTTACATATTTTACACCAGTATTTTTGTAAGCACATATGTATATTGGATAACTTTCATATTTTCCCCTAACCACATGGTTTGAAGTGGATCGTTTCACATTTACAAATCGTTTAAAACAAAAAAACTTCCACTTCTTTGAAATTATCAACTCCCCGTATTTCAGATACATGCAATTGAATAGGGTTGATTCTAGAATCAAATATTTTTATAATGAAGTTATGGGGTAATATATTTTACATGAAGAAAGATTTTTAAAATACCATATGCATTTTTTGTAGCTTGCAAAGCCGCGTTACTTACTTGGGTAGACCAAGATAGAGAACGAGATATCAAAATACCCAAATGAGGAAACAGTAATACAAAGAATTCCATAATAATACCATTTTTCATACAACCATTTTTGCATACAACAATCTTGGTTTTTTTTCGAAGATAACAGTTAGCTCTTGACTTTCTGTGAAGCTTTCTTATATATTCATACGATTTTGTCATCCAAATACAGTGTCAGCAAAACTACAATACCATCAGGAAAAAAAACCATTTAGTTAGTTAAACATTTGTACAAGATCGGGGTGGAGCTATAAGCAAGAGAACATTGTGATTCAATTTCTAAACCTAATTCATTATTTTTAAAAAAAGAACAATATAGGGCTTAAAAAACACCCTTGTCATAAATCATGTGGGCAGTAAAACAACTGAGCGAGAGAAATATCACGTACACGTCCCTTAACACAATTATAGATAGATGTTAGTGCTTTAAGCATCTATGGTGATGCGCTTTTGAATTTGAGAATAGCCCATGATTTATCCAAATTTATGAAATCAAAAGCCTTCTTAAAATCAACAAATATAGCGTAAATATTCCCCTTTTTCTTGTATAAATATCGTTTGATAAAAGATTGTCGGGACGTATCAGAACTATCCCTTCTAAACATTTTTAACAGTCTTTGGGTTTCTAAACGGAGAAAATTACATTTGCTTTTTGACATGAATTCGCTTCTTTGTAAAATAGTACGTTTTTGAGTAAACGTCATTATTTGTACTTACCGTCGACGACTCACCGTAGCCCATTGATTGCCTATCAATCATCTCTCGACCCATAACACAGAAAAAACAACACGGGAGTTACCTGCACATCCCCGCCACGCCCCCTATGTCTACGTCACCAAAACCTCATCCAACCTACCTGGAGCCAGTGAACGCTAGATCGAACCTACTCGCAGGAGGGGAGGCATGGGTGGGAAATAAAGATTGGTGAGTCGTCGACGGTAAGTACAAATAATGACGTTTACTCAAAAACGTACTATTATTTAACGTACTATACCGTCTCCGACTCACCGTAGCCCCGACTACCACAGAGGGTGGAGGGCTGCGAGAGCGAGGCGGCAGGAGAGCAGTTACTCCCCCCACTACGTCTAACTAACGGCGGGTGCCCAGTTCCCCTCCTAAGGAGGGAAGCCCGCCCGGCCGGAAGAAAGAACAAACGACACACGGAGATGCGATGCGAAGTTTATTGAAAAACAACAGAAAGCAAAACAAGACCTATCGGTGAGCTGAGACCCCTCTAGGGGGAGCCGCACCCGCAGTGCGATGCTGCGCGAACACCTGTGGCCCCAGCCTGGCCACGCCCGCAAGGTCTTCCGTGGACACGTCTCGCAGGTAGTGGTTAGCGAAAACCATGCCGGACTTCCAGAAACAGCCCGACATGATGTCCGCTACGGCGATGTTGCTGTGAAAAGCCATAGTGGCTGAGATCGCTCTGATCTCATGGGGATTAGTCCGAGCCGGCGGGGCTAACTCCTTGGCTTTGTAGGCATCCAGGATAGCGGACCGCAGATAGACACCCAAGAGACGTTTGTCTATCTCCTTCGTGCTACGCTGGGAGTGAGGAAGGAAAAGTCTCCTCCTCCCCTGGTGGAGAGAACGCGTGCGTTCAGCGTAAACCCGAAGAGCTCGGACCGGACAGAGGAGTCTGCTCTTTTCGTCCGTGGGAGAGACCGAACCTGAGAGGGCGGGAATGTGGAATACCCTGCCCCGTTCGTCCGACCCCTGGTTCTTGCAAACGAAGTCCGGAGCAAGTCCCAGCGTGGCCTTACCCCCATCCTTGCTTCAAACCGGAGCAAGTCGGCCTGAAGTGCGTGTAGCTCTGAGATCCTGGCGGCCGAAGCCATCGCCACCAGGAAGGCGGTCTTGACTGTCAGTCGGAGAATGATGGATTCCGTCAGGGGTTCGTAGAAGTCCGAGCATAAATGCTCGAGGACAATCGCTAGGTCCCACTCGGGAGGTCTAGGTTTGAGCCGCCCGTCCTCCTGACGAAAGGTCCTGATCACCTCCTTGAGAACGGAGATGTCCACCGCGGGGTCCCGCTTTCGTAAGACCGACATGATTGCCGCTAGGTGGGTGTTAATAGAGGAGGCCTTAAGTCCCCTCTCCTCCCGGAGGTACACTAAGTACTCCGCCACCTGGGGAACGATCGCTACCTGGACATCCCAGCCCTTGTCTGCACAGAAAGTGGCAAATGACCCCCACTGTACGTCGTAGGGCTTACGGGTGGTGACACGCTGGGCCGAGGAAACCGCGGCTGCGACTTTCTCCGAGTAGCCCGCCCGTTTCAGCCCCTTTTGGAGACAAGTCAAGCGTGAAGGTCCAGTGCTTGCGGGTTCTCGTGCACCTGCCCGCTTGGCTCGCTCACTAAGAGATTCCACCTGAGAGGAATGGGGATTGGATCCCCCTGACACATCCTCCGCAGGGGTACGAACCACGGCCTCGCTGGCCAGAAGGGAGCTATCAGGATTAGCCTGATCGACCGTGTCGCCTCGATCTTTGCCACCACTTGAGTGAGAATGCTCGGGGGAGGGAAAGCGTAGGCGTCCATCCCCTCCCATTCGCACGACAGAGCGTCTAAGCCCCACGCCCCGGGATCGGGGACGGGAGACACATAGACCGGCAGCTGGTGGTTTAGCCGGGTCGCGAAGAGGTCTATGTGTGGTCTTCCGAAGTGCTGGCACACTTGTTGAAACGCCTGGGGGAGAAGTTTCCACTCCGTGGACGGTGGTTTGTCCGGCCTGGAAAGAGCGTCCGCTAGGACGTTCTTCACCCCCGGTATGTGTACCGCACGGACCGACATGTGCAGCCTGTCTGTCAAGCGGAAGAGGTCCAGTGCTAATTGGAGGATGGCCGTAGCCCTGGTTGACCCTTGTTTGTTTATCCCCCACGCCGCCGTAGAGCTGTCCGTGTGCACGAGTAGCACTTGTCCCCATAGCAGAGCGGACCAGTGCCAGATTGCCAGTCTGATCGCCTCCATCTCCAGCTCGTTGATGTGTCGCGTGCGCTGGGTCAATGACCAGAGCCCCGCGGTCTGTTCCGTTCCCAGGTGGGCCCCCCACCCCTGCTTTGACGCGTCCACGAAGAGATGGGCGGTCGCCGCGGGAGGTCTGAGGGGAACACCCGCGAAGACATTCGCCTCCACCCTCCACCAGGCTAGGTGAGGGACGAGCCGCTGGGGGAGCGGGAATGCGTGCCTGCACACTTCCTCCCTGACGTGAGGGTTTAGAAAAACCTGAAGAGGCCTCAGCTCCAGCCGTCCCCTCGCGGTGAGGTCCTGAGCTGAGGTGAGTAAGCCTAAGATCCGCTGCCACTGTCGGAGCAGAAGCGGACCCCTCAGTCCCCGATCCAATAGACTGTCTATCCTGGCCATCCGTTCCTGGGGAACGAACGCCCTGTACTGAACGGTGTCCAGTCTGGCGCCCAGGAAGGTGAGCGAGGTGGTGGGTTGTAAGTCCGACTTGTCCAGGTTTACCAGCCACCCCAGCCTCCTGAACAGGCCGATCACGAAGTCCCGCTGCTCCCCGAGGACCGCGGGAGAGCGGTGGTGACTGAACCCGTTGTCCAGGTACATAGCGAACTGTACGTCGTGATGGTGAAGTAATTGGACGACCGGCTGAGTCACTCTGGTGAATAGCCACGGAGCGGATGATATCCCGAACAGGAGCACGTTCCACTGGAAGTGGCGCCCCCCCAGGACGAAGCGGAGGTACTTGCGGTGTTCCCGGAAGATGGGAATGTGCAAGTACGCGTCCTGAAGATCCAGGGATATCATCCAGTCCGATCGCTCCAGTAATAGCATTACTGACGACACAGTCAAGAGACGAAAATATGGCGGCCGTACGAGGTAGGAGCGGTTGAACACGGACATATCGTGAATGAGCCGCCATTTTTTCGAGTCTCTCTTGGGTCGGACGAACACGGGTGAGTAGAACCCGGGGGAGAGATCCTGGAGCGGGATTTCCTCCACCGCCTCCTTGGAGATGAGAATCTCCACCTGTTCCAACGTGAGGGCGAGCCTGTCGGCTGCCAGCGGACGCTCCGTTGGATAACAGGTGAGCGGAGGGGGAGATAAGACTGGTATCTGAAACCCCCGCTCCAGAATCCGACATACGAACGGATCTAGGACTAGCTGGCTCCAGTTCGCCACGAACTGTCCGAGACGCCCTCCGACAGGGCCATCCCATGGAACAGTCATAGGTGGAGGGAGCAGAGGCGTGCGCCACGAGTCACTGCTTCCTCGGGGTGAAGGGACCCTTCCCTCGCTTGGTCCACTTCTTTTGGGGAGTGCGTTTGCCTAGTGAGGGGCCGGAGACGTTCCCCGAGTCTCTCCCTCCCCGACCCCCGAACCAAAACGACACACCCCCCGTCTTGGGAGTGCGAAGCTGAGGTGTCTGCTTCCCCTTCTTTGGCGTAGTGAACCCTTGCCTCCGTTCACCCGCCAACCTGTTGGTCAGGTCCTGCTGCTGGACTTCCTGACGCTGTCGGAGGGCTTCCGAAATAGCCCCAGCGAAGAGAGTGCTAGCTGTCCCCGAGACTCCCTGGACGTTGCTGCGAATCCCGACGGGAAGGTTGGTCCGACCAAGGAACCCATCCCTGCGTAGGTTGGTGATCCCAGCCGAGATACGCCCAGCGCTGAGCAATACCTGCGCTAGTCCTCCCGCCACGGAGCCGAACGTGCGGTAGAGGGCCGGGGACCCCTTCTCCATCTCCGCCTCCCTGGCGAAGGCCGTCATTGCCTTGCAGGCGTGGGCGACAGAGTTCACTGTCACCAGGATGGATCTAGCCTCTTTGTCCAGGTGGACGAGATGGGCGTCCGACACGTGGTGAGCCGCGGAGGGTGTGGCGACCCGCCTAATGTCCTCGTCAAAGATCGGAGGGTTGAGAGGAATCGGGGGGTCCGCCACCGGGAGGGTGGACCGCTGACGGTCCGACAAAACAAGGGGGGGGAATGAGCTTACCCGGCGCGGCAGCCGAGATCGCCGAACTAAAATCCCTTCCCGCCGTGTCAAACAGCCGATGGGGGGTAAAGACCTGCCTCGAGCAACGAGGGGCTTCCTCCTCACAGAATGACTCCAAGCGAGCCCGCTTAGAGGAGGACGGGGATTCGTCCACCTCCTGTAGACTAAGTCCCGCCCACTCCGCCACTGCGTCCATTTTATCGGCCGGGTCCGAACCCGCCGTGCTCCCGTTCCCTGTTTCGGTGATGGGAATGAGGGGAGGGTTCGTCGTGTCGACGAACTGGTGATCCAAGTGATCAGGGGACAAGGCGGGGGTGGACGTGTCACTGGGTGAGACCTCCGGGTAGCGGAGGGTGACCCTACGGCCGGAGCGAGGCGGAGGGGAAGGAGACTCGTGAGTGAACTCCTCCTCCGGGGGGGGAGTCACCTCCCGTCGTCCGCTAGCGGGCGGGGCGGACCCCCTGGCGTCCAGCATCCCTGACACCATGACCTTGACGGACGCGAGCAGTTGAGCGGAGAAGGCCGCCTGATCGAACTGACTTCGATCCTCCGACCTCCTCTTCCTCTTCTTCGACTTCTTCCGCACGCGAGGGGGCGACGTGCGGGAGGGGGCTGAAGACACCGACGAGGAACGGTGATGAGCGGATGGACGAGGGGGAAGGGGGGGTGACTGATTCCCGACACTACCCCCGCGCGCGTCCCTGTCTGAATCGGAGCCCCGTTCATCCGCCTCAAATTCCCTCGTATCCTCCGATATGACGAACCCCTCCAAGGGGGAAGTGATGGTGGACGAGGCTGACGGGTTCCCGGAGGTGCGACCCCTACGCTTCGCACCTACAGCGTCCCTCTCGCTCTTCCTTAGCGCCTGAAGGTAGAGCTTGAAAGCTTCCGTCGAGAGGGACTCACACTCTTCACACCTGTCTTGCAGGGAGCAAGCAGAGGTGCATGAACGACAGAGGGAGTGGGGGTCATGTGTCCCCGACTTCCTAAGTCCACATCGCCCACAGAAACCAGGGTACATCGCTGACGATACCCTGGTCCGACCGCGAGAGAAGCGGAGCAAACGCGTATCAAAAACGGAGGACGGAACAGACACTCCCGTCAGTCACTCACTCCCGTCCGTCACTCGCCAGACGGACCAAGGTGGAGCGAAGCGGAGCAAACGCGTACCAGGGCGGAGGACGGATCAGTCACTCTCGTCCCTCACTCGCCAGACGGACCAAGGCGGAGTGAAGCGAAGCAAGCGCGTACTAAGGTGGAGAACAGACACTCCCGTCCGTCACTCACTCCCGTCCGTCACTCGCCAGACGGACCAAGGTGGAGCGAAGCGGAGCAAACGCGTACTAAGGTGGAGGACGGACCAGTCACTCCCGTCCGTCACTCGCCAGACGGACAGAGCGGAGTGAAGCGAAGCAAACCAAGGCGGAGAACAGACCAGTCACTCTCGTCCGTCAATCGCCAGACGGACCAATGCGGAGTGAAGCGAAGCAAGCGCGTATCAAGGCGGAGGACGGACCAGTCACTCCCGTCCGCCACTCGCCAGGCAGACCAAGCGGAGTTAAGCGGGGCAACCGCGTACCCAGGCGGATCACGTGACGATCCACTCACCCCAGCGGAGCGAACTGCCAAGCTGACACTGCTTGCACACGTCCCGCACACGAAGCCAGAGGTCAAAGGTCAGACACCCCGAGGCGTGACCTACTAACCGCACGAGCAGCACGTGCAATCCAAGCGCCGGTCGCGCGAAAATGAGAAGCCTGCCTGTCCCCCAGGCAGAACCCTAACAACAACAACAACCTCCAAATGTGGCAATTTGGAAGGAGAACGGGAGGTAAGAGAGGATACTCTTACTCCCAAGGATCGAGAAATATGGTCTACAAACTTTAATATTAAACAAGGCAAGAAAACTTCGAGAGAGCTCAGAGACACAACCGATCACTGAGCGACAGGAAGTTGGAAGAGGTTTTGGTGACGTAGACATAGGGGGCGTGGCGGGGATGTGCAGGTAACTCCCGTGTTGTTTTTTCTGTGTTATGGGTCGAGAGATGATTGATAGGCAATCAATGGGCTACGGTGAATCGGAGACGGTATAGTACGTTAAATAATCGTCATATTTATGTTAGGCATTTGTGAACAATTCTACTGATTGATTCACATCATAGATAGCATGGCTTGCACAATCGTATCGAGTCTTCGTTACATCAGGTGAAAGCAGATTAGTTCTGAATTGGTTAACAAAATATTCTGTCCACTTAAACCTAACGTCCTGTCCGTGTGGAGAATAATGTGCTTGATGATTGTCGATTTCGTCACGTGACTGAAATGCACATGTGATTGGCATGTGTGGCGACCCTGCTCTGCCTCCAATATCAAAGTCACTGCACAATGTACGAGTCATTCGTTCCAATAATAAAGTTTATACATTGATGATATGTACGTGATATCCCCACTATGCCACTGCCAATTCTCCCATTAAAGAATATTTAGACTTGCACAGAGTTCCAATAATTTTTTACCATATTTTTAGACAAATAAACCACAAGAGTATCATTTATTTTGAATATTTTCGTACAATAAATTAACAATAGTACACCTTGAGTGTATATATTATGTCATTTTTTACGTAGTCAGGGTTAGTGCCGGTTCTTGCGTTGAAAATCCCACCTAGTATTACTGGTATGTTTCCATGATCCAGTAGAATGTCAGTTAGGGAGTACTGTAGCAAGGCTAATCCATAGAGTAAACAATGGTGTGCGTAGCATGTAGATGCCTCAGGATGGATATATATACAGATTCTTATAGCAAGACTTTTTCTGTATCAAATAGCACTTTGTCAAATATCAAACATACACAATTTGTAGAGACCTTGGTCATTTTGATATATTATTTGAATGACTTCTTGACGAGCACTAGTATCCACACACCCCATAATCTTCCGTTCGTAGAAACTCGAGTTGCATCCAAACAGTAGCACATAAACTCATCAGAGAACATATGGTGGCCTTCCTTTGTCTTCCAGGTTTCACTCAGACCAATCACATCGAAGGCTTAAATATAAGTAAGAAAATCAGAATCGGATGGTTTTGAAAATAGTCCATGGCCATTCACATTCCAGAATAAAGGTGATATATTGATAGTTTGTACACTTGCATGTGAACCCTGGCCACACCCCTATATCCTGTTGTCCTGCTTACCCCTGGAGCGTAGATTGAATCCACGTGGGGTGTTGGTCTCTGGGTCGGGCCGTGTAGTAGACGACGCATCTAGCTGACTCAGCGTGGTGTCTGTATTCCACTATCCGTCACAGTTTACCATTTTTAAAATAGCAAAATCTGTTTTCAGAGTTCTAATTCGTTCAACTTCTGTTATTTGTTTTTCGTGAGATCTGCCGAAATCCCGTATCTATCCTCTTTCAGTTTGTCTCGTAATCGTAGGGCCCACACTTTGTCCTCTGGGTAGAGAAACTTCACGATCATAGGTCTAAGTTTACTGGGCTGACCTTTTAACCTGTGAGCGGCAACAATGCAGCCGTTAGTGATGTCGTTATCGCCCTCGATGTTGTGTCTATTGAGAATGTCACAAACCTAGTTTTTTCACAAAGAAACCGTTTCTCGTGCTATTTATGGTAACCCATATATTACAGAGTCTACTGTATTGTTCTTGTTTCTCAAGCACATCCTCTATATTTTCAAGTTTTATTGGTAACCTTGGAAACATTGCCGTTCCTACGAGACGTCTCTAGGCAGTCCAAACTATCTGCAACTGCGTCGACACCAACACGTATGATACCCTGTCTACTTCTCAGATCCGACAAGTCACTGTTTATCTTCTCTAGCTTATCGCGCAACCTCCCTATATCCGTCTTTAATATCTGATTTCAGTATTAATGTCTATTTTCTTAGTTTTGAGTGCGGAAAGTATCTCCTCACGGAAAGAAACATCTTTATCATCCAAAATTGTGTTCCACAGGAGATATCGCTTGTGAAAGATCAAGCGATATCTCCTAGGAGATATCGCTTTGACAGTAGATTTTGAACAATGCCCTGTAATCAGAAAATACATGACATCACAAAGGTTTTACATCATCAGTAATGACGTCACAATGCGATGACGTCACAAACAACAACGTCACGATGCTATGACGTCATTAACATGATGACGTCACAATGCTATTTCCTCACTGGTTTAGTAATTAGAGGTGTAGTGTTAAAAGATGTACATTTTTCATGTTAATGTGATAACAAATTATTTGGATGATAAATAGAATCTCACCCTCGTGTCTCCTGATATCAAATATATCAACACTCGTTGATAAAAGTAAAATGTCCTCGGCAAGCCTCGGATATTTGATACTTTTATCAACAGACCCTGAGTTAAGATCAATGTCATCAGATAGAGCAAAAGAGTGAGAGTAGTGTTTTCCTTTTCATCCAAAGATCCGAGATATGAAATCCTCCGTGAATATACAGTTTGAGAATTAATCACACAATCCCGATCTCGAATACAACCCGGACTCAATTACATCCCCGGCCTCGAATACAACCAAGACTCGATTACAATCCTGGCCTCGAAGTCAACCCTGGTATCGATTACAACGCGGGTCTCGAATATAATTCCTGACCTCGAATACAACACAGACTCGAATACACACCTGGTCTCGAATACAACCCTGGTCTCGAATACAAACCTGGTCTAGAATACAACCCAGACTTGATTACAATCCTAGCCTCGAATTCAACCCTGGTCTCGATTACAACGCGAGTCTCGAATAAAATCCCTGACCTCGAATACAACCAAGACTCGATTACAACCCTGAACTCGAATACAACCCTGGTCTCGAATACAACCCTGAACTCGAATACAACCCTGGCCTCGAATACGAGACGGACTCCAATTATAACCCTGATCTCGAATACGCTTGGACTGAAATACAACCCTGGACTCGAATACGATTAAACGATATGGTTTAAACGCCCCTTAGGCAAAGTCCCGCGGGCAAACATTCTTTACTTTTAATTATGCCCAAGGGTCATGTCTTATTCATAACATAATCGAGGTATACCGAATATATACTCCATTTGAGACGAAATACCCCCAATTAATTATACTCTTACTCAAATAAATGATTATATCATTAAAGAAAAAGATTTTAAAAATTTACCTTGATATGTGCCGGGTATCCGAAGTTGTGGGTTGTAGTTGAGGGTGGAGTAGAACGTTTCGTCAGGGACAATGGTATATTTAACCCACTCTGTCAGGTCCCGCGCCACGCGACTGTTAATGGCAAAGTCCACGAAGTGCCTGTTGACGACGATGTGTACAGATCCCATCACTGGACGCAAACCATGGGGCGGAGGTCCGTTTATCCATCTTCGGTTATTCTCATCATATCTGGAGGTCGAGTGTTTTATCTAACTTAGATACCAAAACGATGATTTTTTTAGACAATCGCAAGCATTTGTTCATACACTAGAATGTATGATTTAACATGTTATCAAAACTAATTTTTAATTCTTACGCACAACAAGCACTCAATTCTTATACCAGAAGTATCATAAGGTCGGAAATATCGTTTTCCTTTATATTCTGTTCGTATATTTGAAACTGTAATCATTCAGGGTAAAATAACTTACCGTGTACGGGTTCCTGCCACGTTGTTTGATCCATTAAAAGCTTTCAATATTTTAACTAGTTGGTAGTTTGTTTTCAGTGGAAACTCCTGCCCGGTCAGATTGATAAAATATTTCCATTTTAGTTTTGATAGCAAATCTTTCATACAAATCAAGTCCGCTTCCAACACTGAAAATTCTCCCCAAAAGACGTGTATGAGTTTTGAAGCTATGAACACATTCGGGAAACACTGAACAAGCTTTTTCACTTCGCCAAGGAATGTTTTGGCTTGATTGTCAACATGAATACAGTAGAAGTTGCTTGGGCGGTAAATTGACCTCAGCAGTCTTTCAAAGTGGAGAGAATCTTTAAAAGCAACTATCCCAAATGCAATAGGGAAATCTCTCTCTTCCTCCGAAGATTCAAGAATATACCCCCGCGTCTTGGTGTACACTTTACATTCGTTCCGTGTATCTGGAAACGGAATGTCACTATGCGCTGGGTAGGCAGTATGCGGTAGCGACCTAGCCCGCTTTAGTTCTGAGCGATCTCCTTGGATGATAGCTTTGCAGTTTGGCGGACCGGATGTTTGATGTACGGAAACAAAAGCTTCAAGCATGTTCACTTTGACTACTATAAGGACATTACGCACTAAGTCGTCGTGCCAAAACGTCCAGTAACCAAAGAGGAATAGCACGGCTGATAAGGAAATAATCCGTCGCCAGAACCGCACTTGTCGTAGCTCTCTGAAAATGAATTGATAAACAAGGTATACAGTTGTATATAGGTACATGTAAAAGTATGGGTACATGTATGGGTACAGCTGCTTCATCACATCTAAACTTGGTGCAACTCTCAACCGTGGATCACGTAGTTAGCATGTTAGCCTCTCACGCCAGAGACCCGGCATAAAATACCGGTTTGAAGTAAATCATTTATATTACTTGGGTCTAACTCTGTGTTGTGTCCCTGGGCAAGGCACTTCATCAACATTTCACTCAGTATACATAGCTATAAAAATTGGTTCCTGAAAACTGTATTACTGACCTACTCTAGGTATCAGCCGTTGACCATCTGTAGCGCTGAGCATGTCTTGGGACGTTCAAAAGTATCCACATTATAACATCATTATCCTTTTTAAAGGGGCAGTAGTATGTTGTTTATGGGGAATATAAGGTGATGTCAGGAAAGTGAATATTAATGGCTTCAAGTAAAAGAAAATTTGACATTCAATCAGTAAACATTTTTCATTGAGTATAACAAATATGAAATGAATAAAAGCGTTCATTGTTAAAATAAAGCTTTTTGCTAAACAATGCTAAAGTCGTTACCTTGCAGTGACCTTGACCTTTGACAGATTGTAGCGAAAACCTTTTCAATTTTCTTTGCTTTTCCAAGGATGATATATACCAAGTAAGAGTTTCATAGCACAATTGTTTTCAAGTTATCGCATTTATAAGAAATTTTAAAGTAATTTTAAAGCTTGTGACCTTTACCTTTGATCTTGAAAGTGAACATGTCATAGTAATTACCCGGAGGTGTAAAACACTTACACATGTTCCTCAGTTCTGAAACGCTAAATGGGATTAAGTTACGCCCAAATTAGGTGCACATTGCAATAACACAAATCTCATGACCTTGACCTTTGACCTTCAAGGTCACCCAACAAAGAACACTTTTCATGGAGTATAACAATCCTCTATTGATTAAAAGTGTTCATAGTTAAAATAAAGCATTTTCGCTAAACCATGCTTAAGTCGTGACCTTGCTTTGACCTTGACCTTTGACAAATTGTAACGAAAACCTTTTCAAAATGTTTGCCTTTCCAAGGATTATATATACCAAGTTAGAGCTTCATAGCATAAAAACTTTTCAAGTTATCGCTTTTACAAGGAATTTATTTAGTGATTTCATAGCTCATGACAATGACCTTTGACCTTGAAAGTGAACATGTCATAGAAATTCCCCGTAGGTGTAAACACTTATACATGTTCATGAGTTCTGAAAAGCTTAATGGGATTAATTTAAGCCCAAATTAGGTGCACATTGCAATAACACACATCTCATGACCTTGACCTTTGACCTTCATTGAGTATAACAATCCTCTATTGATTAAAAGCGTTCATTGTTAAAATAAAGCATTTTCGCTAAACAATGCTTAAGTTGTGACCTTGCTGTGACCTTGACCTTTGACAGATTGTAGCGAAAACCTTTCAAATTTTTTTTACTTTTCCAAGGATGATATATACCAAGTTAGAGCTTTATAGCACAAAAACTTTTCAAGTAATCGCGTTTACAAAAAATTCTAACTGCTAAATAACTGAAGCAGTAATAAATCAAATATACAATGTAAAATTCAGCCATACGATTCCTTTTTCTTACAAAAAATGGATGAAAGGTATGCACACAAAAATGGCTTCCAGTAGACTTTATGTGAATCTCTATTTATTGTCCCTTGATTTTGTATGATTGGTTTGTTTAATGAGAATTTGAAACTATCAAAATAATACATTTGTCATTAACATTCAATTATAAGTGAAAATTTAAATAAATTTTAAAAAAAACGTGCTTCTGTCCCTTTAAGGTGTTCGCTTATGTGAACATTGTACCAAAAGCAGCCAATAGCAAGACATCTCCTATCTTTTAATGTTTTTTGTTACGACGCGGCCGGGAATCGAACCCCAACCTCCCGGTGACGACCACTCCACCAACTGAGCTACGTCCCAGTATCTGATCTACATCCCTCACGATGTTTGCATCAATTCATTTTGAGATATGTTTATAAATATATTCCGGTATAGATAAATAAAGCTGCTTAGCAAATGGTTAGTTACCTGTGTAGGAATGCAGTCCCAGGTAAGAACAGCATTAACAACATTCTATAATTATCAATCAAACGACACCTTTCATAAGGTTTAGCATACATGTATGTAACCCCCAACAAGTAACGGAGTGGCTCTTTAAAGGGGCAGTAGCACGTTTTTAGGGGGAATATAAGGTAATGTGAGGAAAATGAAAATAAATGGTTCCAATTGAGAGATAATGTATTTAAACTAAATGAAGCAGTAATAATTCAAATATATAACGTAAAGTCAAGCCATGCGATTCCTTAATCTTACGCAAAATGAATTAAAGGTGTTCACACAAAAATGGCCGCCAATGGAATTTATGTGAATCCTCATACTTTGTCCTCTGACTATTGATGATTGGCTTGTGTAATGACATTGATGGCACTGTCAATATAATACATTTAGCATTAACTTACAATTATCAGTGAAAGAATTAAAATATAAAATTATCAAAAAACGTGCTACTGCCCCTTTAAGATTTCGTATGAAGATGGGATGTTGAGATGAATAACAATTATAATGATGATAATTTTACAAACTTAATAATACACAACCTTTTAGTTGGTTGAGAATCTATAAACAAAAACTAATAATAACAACCTTATCAGACACTGAACTTACCTAAAGAGTCTTAGTTTTAATTTTCTGTCGATAAACATTCCCACTGTTCTCAACACGGATGCAGTTTCATCTGTATCCGTCGATATCGTATCTTTATGTGTCTCGTGAATTTAAACGATTCGGGTCGCACACAATAGGGTCGAAGTCTGTACCGGCCATGATAAACTAAAGTGCAGCGTTATAAACGGTTGACTGTCTCGGTTTCTTCTTACACTGGCTGTCGATTTTATTATTGTTTCTTTGTAGATTCAAAATTTATTGGTTAAACACACAGCACATAGTGTACACCTCGTTGACAATACACAATATGTAATCAATATTTGAAGTAACACGTGCTTGCAGGAAAAGTGACAGGACTTATACATATGAAGGGGGACATTATATAAGATATCAAGGTGTTACGAAGTTTCTAGGGAATGTATTGATGAACAACTTATTTTGACAGTAGCGACGATTTTCCTTTGTATTTCTATATACCTACACAATGCCACTCAAACAGACCAATATGTTGTTATCAACATGGAATGCCAAAAATAGCTGAAGGCATTAAAATCAAAATAGCGTTATAATATTCATTGTAAATCGGAGATTAGATAGCGAGTGGCAAATAAGTCTTATTTATTGAATTGCTGAGTGACCATCTATTGAAGAAAAACAGTTATTTGCAATATTCAAATAAAACTTCAAGGATATGCATACACGATATGTGACAAGTTGTGATACTTATATCATCTACAGTCACCAAGCAAAATTAAGCCCAGCCAGTCGGACTAGTCCATCTAGTGTTCTAGAGGTAAGGAACAGGGGATTAGTGTTGCATTGGGCCATAAACTGTGTTGTCTTAAAGGGGCAGTAGCACGTTTTTTGATAATTTTGTATTTTAAAATGTTCACTGATAATTGTATGTTAATGCTAAATGTATTATTATGACAATGTCAAAAATCTCATTACACAAGCCAATCATTTATAGTCAGAGGACAAAGTATGAAGATTCACAAAAAATCCATTGGCGGCCATTTTATGTGAACACCTTTAATTCATTTTGTGTGAGAAAAAGGAATCGCATGGTTAAACTTTACATTATGTATTTGAATTATTACTGCTCCATTTGGTTTGAATACATTGTCTCGTAATTGGAACGATAAATTTTCATTTTCTTGACATCACCTTATATTCCCCCTAAAAACGTGCTATTGCCCCTTTAAGCTGTAGAAGTTTTGGCTTGTAGAAGTTATGAGAAGATTTCTTACAGAGTATACTGTAGTTTGTTAAGTGTATAGGATTGTGCAGCATTTCAACTCATTGTCACCTACAGTATACGTAAATCCTGCATACAACAGGTACTTGGTTATAATTATTTGAGAAATATCTTTATTTCAACGTTCAGCACCATTGTTTAGCATGAACGGACCGAGCAAAATCAGACACGCTTTGAATATAAATGTCATTTAGGTTTATTGTTCTGTCACTGGATAAGGATAAATGAAATCGTGAGGAGATTGTGCAATGCGTGTGCTGAATTTCAGGTGTAATATGTGAATAATATTACCGGGTTTCTGGACAACGCTGCAAGATAGATAGAGAGATAGATACTAGTAGATAGATAGATTGAATAGATAGATAGAATAGATTGAATAGATAGATAGATAGAATAGATTGAATAGATAGTTAGAAAGATAATTATATATATACATACATACACACACACATCCATGCATGCATACATAAAAAATAGATTGATAGAATAGAATAGATAGATAGAAGCAAATACATTTGTAAAATCGAAGACTTTCTAATCAAGACTATTGAAAAAGTATTAGGTAAAATGTAAAGTGAAAATTTACCTGAATTTGGATGGTAAATTCAAATACCTCATGACTATAGTATTAACAAGTGCATATAGAGCTGCTAACACAATGTCACTTCTCGTGAGCACAGTAAACCTCACCGAGCTGTCAGCCACATCCGATTTCTAATATTGCATCTAGTGGGAGAGGAAACCGTCAATCAACATATTGACATAGCAGTATACGGTACTCTGAACGTCATTTTGTCAGTTGTGCAAGTCAAATATTCATGTACATCAGTATGTTAGTGTGCTAGCAGATCTAGGATTGGTTTAATAATATTCAATGAAATAATTATGCAGAGAAGCTCATTAATAGGGTAATTTTATGCATGATATGTCACTGGTTAGAAAGGTTAAGGAATTATTATCAAGTTAAATGCAAAGATGTTCATTAGCCTATCAATCTTCAATGATGAGAACACTAGCTTCCTATAAGGCTACCCTCGTTTTAAGATCACAAAAGCCAGTCGAACGAGTTTTAAAATATAAGTCACGTGACCTGTACTCAAAGCATGGCCTCACGATATCTTTGGGGGTTCAGTCGCGTTTAGGCGACCTTTTGATGCGTGTAATAACATAGGGGGGGAATTTGAGGTCCACTTCACGCGATGGTGAATTCGGAGAACAATAGCCTTAATCTGTTATTCTAAGGGATCAGGTGTGTGAAAAAGTGTGTGAGAGTTTATAAACGAAATATGAAAACGAAACATGATATGAGGTAAGTAATACAGTTTAATAGAGATAACAACATTTACAATTTAAACAAGTAGGACGAGGCGTCTGCAAAGTTGATCACATCAATCTCATTTCTTGTCAGTCTGTCTCGTAGGGCTAGGAATCGCCTCTTCATGTCTTCGTATTTCTTTTTCTTTGGAGGGAGCCTCTGCCAAGCCTCGTACTGGACCATGTTCAGTTCATTCTTCTTTTGCTCATCAAGAAGGAATGTCAGGAGTTCGTATATATTGGGGTGGGCTTTGCAGATTAGCTTCTTGATGCGCCCGTGCCACCCCTCCAGATGGTTGTTTGTTCTTGGTCCATCATTGTCGTGATGGTTCCACAGGTGGAGGGCCAGGTCCCCGTCGAGCCAGTTGATGGTCATGTAGTCCGCCAGCTGTGTGCATCTGGCATCATTTGGCATATCGGCCATTGTCTGGAGCCAGACAGTGTCAATCTGAAACAAAAGGAGAATAAATATTATACGTGATTTTATTATGAGAACATTAATATCAGATTACATATGCATTTTTAGACGTACATGTTGACATATATTAATATAGATATTAATATAGGAGGAAATCAGCGTTTATTATTCTTTATATACTCATCTAAATATTTCAAAATGATTTCAAAATGTAATGAAAATAAGAATGTATGTGACCAATGTGAAACAAAACCTTTTTATAATAAAGCATTGCCTGTAGAAACGTCTTTTAAACATGTTATATGTTATGTGACATAGGTCGATTTTAATCCACAGACACAAACGTAGTCTATAAACGTAGTTATCAAGAACGTAGTTTAGCGAAGTAAACTTTACTTAAACTTAGTTCTTCGTACAGTAGAAACGGATATAACGAACTCCAAGGGAATTTAGTTCTCTATATCCGGTGTTCGCTATCCACATATAATTTTAATGTTATTATATAGGGACGGGACTTGAAAATTTGTTCGCTATATCCGATTGTTCGATCGCTATATCCGAGCTCGCTATATCCGTGTTCCACTCTAGTTATCTGTGGTTATCCGTATTCAAAACGTTGGAATAGACTTGAGAAAAACGGAGTTTGAGATATAATTTTGGAACAAGATCAAGAGTTAGCTTTTTTGGCTAACATTCAAGTATTGTGGGTAAATGTAGTTCGGCGTAATGAATCGTAAATGTGAACGTATTGCACTTTAGTTAAACCTAGTTATGAAAGCACTAAAACGTAGTAAACCTTGTCCTCGAATAACTACGGCTTATTACTTTTCGTTAGGGATGAAGTCCGTTCTACTACGTTTTGTTACATTCTACAATGTAGTACGTTAAACTACCTTATACTACACTGAACTACCGCCGGTTTCATTTCGGTTAATGGACGTTTAAATACAGCAAACTAGATGGTAGTACGTCAGCCTACGTTAATTAAACTTTAAAACTACGTCTTATTAGGTTTCATTTAAACACATTGGCGTTAAAGAAAGTTATTCAACATATAACTACACTTTTGTAAATAGTAATACGATGAACTGTGATAAACCCCACTTAACTAGGTAGCTGGACGTAATAAGGATCAGGGTGATAATTCAAACATTTGAAATACCAACATTTGTCAATGAAAGAATTTTTATTCAAGTGAAATTAAATTCGTTTACTACAAATTTATCATTTATATATTATCAAAGTCTATGGTGTATTTGAAAACCACCAAATCCCCAAGTGCACCTATTTTCAACAGTGTTAGTCTACACCTCGTGTTTGTAGATTTCTTAAAAGGTTTATTGTTTCATTCAGAAGACATTGCGTAACATTTGTCAATTTCAGGAAAATAAATTGTTTGTGATAGTCACAACCATATGAAACTATTTAAAGAAATGTTCGTAATAACGTTTTCCATCGGTCTATCTATAGTTTGTAACATATATTGGTCTGTTTATGATACCTATCTAAAGGAATAAAGTTTATGAATAATCAAATATGAACAAAAATATACGTTCTACAACATTCACCCTAACTAGCAGCGTTTGGACAATCGACGCTTGCATCAAAATAAAACATATGAAACCTAATGTGAAACTGTTTAACAACAATGTCATGATACCATTGCTGGTAACACAAAATATAAAAGTATAACAAGTATAAAAAACAATGCATTAAATGATACCATATACCATATAATAAGGATAGTTGGAGAAATGTTCTTTATTCTCCTTCCTAAAATTTTAAATTAAAGCCAAAGCATCATTTGCCTTATAGGTTTTGGACAGACCATGAAAATCTATAATAAAACAATAAAGTGATGTGATTATATTTTGTACCAATATTCAACTTTTGAAGTACGAGATGTCATACTTCCATTTGTCTTCATTGCTAAAACTAATACCTTTTTTAAATTACAGTCAAACAATCTACATGAATGTACATAATATCCACCTTTTTCTAAAGACACATGGCAAAATCTGCGGTCAAACAAATGATATGCACACAGTGACGAATGCAATTTTTTAAACTACGGCCAATAAATACGCCCTATTGAACTGATTAACTAATAACAAAATAATGTTAGAGGACTTAGAATGCAGCCTTGTCTAACGCCACTAGTTCAAATATTCTGAAACGTTCAAATTATTCAACGTAGCTCTACCCACTGTCACTGATGTTACACATTGAAACCATCGGTATTCTTTGACAATATATCAAACCAAATAAGACCAACCAACACCTAAAGAATTATATATAGAATAGAATAGCTTTATTTCGTGAATTCAAGGCCATCTGGCCCAAAGTACATAGTTGTACATAATGTGCATGCGGATACAGGTTTCGTTTTACAGTTCTTCTCCACGGATCTTAAAAACATTGAAAATATATTTGCCAACTGACATTTGAGTGACATAGTTTTTATCATTAAGGAGCATTTTAACACTTGTTAGATTCTTTAACTTAGATTGAATGATTGGTTGACAGTATTGACGTAGTTCATTTAAAATTGGACAGAAAAAAATAATATGAACTTCTTCTTCAATGACTTTACAGAGTGAGCATTTGGTTTGTGAATCGTCATTTACAGAGTCTGTTCTTAATAGCTGGACACCAAAGTTATTAAAACCACTTCTTAACATTAGCAATGCTTTTTTGTATTTTGAATGATAACCACTACCAAGATAAGATTCCAAAGAAATATCACATTTTACAGATAGATAAAAACATAATGAAGATTTAGTTTCTAATGCAGAATGTCAATCTTGGATAGAACAGTCCATTACTCTTTGGCAAAATATTGTAACAAACAACCTTTCATTGCCTACACCTTGTGCTATCCATACATGTCCAAATCCATATCTAAACAGAATATTTTTAACAAATGTTGCCCAATTAGGATATTTTCGTTCTGATGTATCTCTCAACATTAAATAAGTTTGATAGGGATATCTTTTTGGATGCATGTTAAGGATCATTATCCAATATATCACACAGTTGCTGAAATATTTAACATACAATGGATTCCTTCCACATTCACAATATGCAATAGCGTCTGGAAAACTATAACTTACATTTAAAACAAATTTACAAAATTTTCGATGTACAATTTCAATTTGTTCTATGTT
Organism: Steromphala cineraria; assembly: GCA_916613615.1. Lineage (NCBI taxonomy): Eukaryota > Metazoa > Mollusca > Gastropoda > Trochida > Trochidae > Steromphala > Steromphala cineraria. The sequence goes on along the minus strand of OU744728.1, from coordinate 55,676,438 downwards.
TTTAAAACCCCATATTTCACTACCATACAGAAGAATAGGTACAATCATGCGGTCAAATATTTCAAAAGCATTCTTTGGACAAATATCATATTTCCTAATTAAAGATTAGGAAGAAGAGCTTTGTTTGCTTGTTGGCAAAGAACTGAACATGCTCGAGACCAAACAAGTTTTGGTGTGAACATAACACCCAGATATGTATATGCATTTACTATCTTCATCTCAAAACCATTATAATACCATTTATCATGCTTTGATAAGGGACCTCCATTTCTAAAGACTATTATATTGGTTTTTTCTTAATTAACTTCCATTCCCCATTAAACGCAATATCTATGGAGAAAATCAAGTTGCTTCTGTATCTTCAATGGGGAATCATTGACTAATACTAAATCATCAGCAAATAATAAAGCTAAAATGTTGTACATAGTTACTGACACAAACACACCATTATCAAATTCAAGTTGTAGACCTTCCACTAGTTCTTTTATAAATAAAGAGAATAGAATAGGACTTAAAGTGCAGCCTTGTCGCACACCGACAGTACAGTTGAAATAGTCAGAGAGTTTCTTACCACCATTGATAACAACTGCTGATTTAACATTATGATATAAACTTTCTAAAACTTTATAAAATTGTCCATGGATTCCATTATTAAGTAGTACTTATAATAACTTTTTTCTGTTCACAAAATCAAAGGCCTTCTTAAAATCTACAAAGGCACAGTAAAATCGGCTACCTTTACGGGTGATATATTTCTGAATCAAGGATTGTAAAATGAAATTGTTATCAATTGTTGAATGATTTTTACGAAACCCCCCTTGGTATTCACTAACAATTTCAAGACTTTCGACATAATCTGTGAGTCTTTTGTTAAGAATAAATGTAAATAGTTTCCCCATGGTATTCAATAGAGAAGTACCTCTATAGTTGTTAGGATCATTGCGGCTGCCTTTCTTATACAAAGGTACAATAATTGCTTCAGTCCAAGAATGGGGAAACTGACCAGTCTTTAAAATTTGTGAAAAGAGAGGAGCTAGATATTGTGAAATGTCCTTTTTGATAGATTTGAAAAATTCAGACGGAATACCGTCATTTCCGGGTGATTTGTTGTACTTAAGGTTATCTATGGAACTCATCACCTCTACAATAGTAATATCATGCGACAAATCATTATTAATACAATCTTCACAATTAAGAACGTTGTGACTATGAATAAAAGCATCGACATTGGCATCAAAAGTGTTTCCATTATCATTATTCTGAGGATTTAATAAGCTTTGAAAATATTCTTAAAGAATTATATAAATCAACCAAGTGAGTTCAAACGGTAGCTGACATGCCGTTGGTTCCATTCCATTTTGGTAAATTATTACTCAGTAGAGAAAAACTCACCCTGGCTATTCTGATATGAAATAATTTCGTAGAGGTCCATAAAAGATACAAACTTCTGAGACTATTGTTTACTTTTATACTACAAAATCGTTTTTCCATGGCAAATATTGAAACACAGCACCATAGGCTTTCAAGGCGGGTGATTTGAAGGCAGTTTTACTTCGTAATGTTAATGACATTATTTGATTGTGGTTGAAAACTTGATGATGCAGTGTTATGTCATGTCATTGATGTCGCATAGACAGGGCATTATTCAAAGGAAACCCTAATCTATTCAGGTGAGTTGTAGAAATTTGAAAGAAAACATGAAACAAGGAGCAACTACATTTGTGTGTTCGGGTGTAGTGTTCAATGTTCCCGGTTAGAGCTAACTTGTGACACCAATCAAAAGCATAAAACTTATCAGAAAATAGTCTGTCACTTAGATCGACTTCACAGACCCCCACGCGAGTTTTTCATGGCAGTTTGTTTTCTTCTTAGCTAAGTGTCATATATAGTGATAAAGATGTTAACATCTCCACATATTTATCCCGAAATGATAAAACATGATAGCTACTTGTTTTCGCGAAATCTAACAAGTTGACTACCTTCTGAAAAAGGAAGCCAATTGGGAGCATATTTATCATCATATAAGCAACTTTCATTTTAATTAATATTTTCCCCTGCAGATCTGAATGTTACAGTTGTAAAATTCTTCAGAAATTGAACCATTAAGTGTTTATACGTGCACGGCCAATATAAACTTGCCCCTTTAGTTTATTGAAACGTTACATAGCATAAGTTTGTAGTGTTTGAAGAGCATGTTATATCTAGTCAGTAGATATTTTAACCCCTATCAGAGATGTTAAGCATTCCTTATATTGACAACCAGAGGTTGAAGCAACAAAAGGAGCCTGGACACTTTTTTTATATATTTATCTTATATTTTATAAGAAAAGGAACATATGTATAACTAATCTTTCACTTCTCACAGAGAAACTAATCTAAACATTTTGAAATTGCATTGAAAATGTAAATTCGAACTCACCCATTGAACAATAACTTATCTATGGTACGTAACGATATCTTGAATATACCTACTATTATCAGGCGTCATGACACATTTAATCAGTTTATTGAAAACATCATAATCAATGTATGGAGAATTAATAATTATTGTTTTCACCTTCTGTTTCACTGACCTTAAAAAGTTGATTTTTAAAAAATAAAGTATAATTAGCCTGTTGAATTAAAACTAATTCAAAATACATAAAAAGCGAAACTATGTTTGGTCATCTAACGTCATCTTGAATATGAATTGCCTACTAATTAACATATACGTTTTGCAATATTGATCAATTTGACATTCTATAGGTGATAATTGACAACTGATAATTTAACTAAAATTCCAGAGTTGATTAACAACTATTTTTTATATTATTATTTATTTATATCACATATGCATTTCAACAAAAATATTCAAAAGTAAAATTCACGGCATGTTTTAAAATGCATATATTTTTTGGGTGGCATTGTATTTGGTATCATTTTGTATTATTGAACCGTTACCTAATAACGTTAACTTAATTTAACTAATTAACACAATAACTCTGGAACATTCTAAAGCAAAGACTACAAACAGTTAAACATGTTCTTAACTTACTTCTCCCTTACTGAAAAATCCTTAAATTCAGGCCCAGATTGAATTTGATCTTTACTTCAATTTACAAAACTAATAAACATCGTAATGAGCTTCCTTGCTTTTATTAATGAGCTGATGGTTTTAGCGTTAATGGCAGTCTGTCTTAAATAATGGTTTCAATTTATGGCCAATATTTTGGCTTATGGTAAAGGCATTGTTTGATCTTGTCTCAAGTTTGATGGACCTAGGGCAAGAACTCATGCTTATCATCTTGTACACTGATACCGCTGTCAGTTACCAGTCCATGGCTTGTCAAACCGTTGACCTCTGATGATATATCAAGGTCCTGCTACGCCAAACCAAATTCCTTATGATCCATCTAAGCCTAGCGTAAGAATAAGCCGAAGGAAAAATAAGCTGAAGCGTTCTTAGTTACTGACATGCGCTTCAAGCCCCATAAACGCAAGTCAAATCTTGCTACACTCTTATAAACTAAAGTCCCTATGCAAAAATAGCCATACATATGCGCATAAATCGTCCAATGTCTTATTTATATAACTATCCTCTGGATCTTAATTACACAGGTGTATGTTTAAAGTACATAAATCATCAAAGGTTTTACAAAAAGTAAATCTTACTTAACTGATATATTGCTGATACATTAGTTCTGATGAAAAATGTTTATATACTGCTGAATGTTTTGTTTGAGGGGTTTATAAAGGTTGCTTTTTCACTGATCTATGGCCTGTGTGTTACATATCGATAAGGGAGTAGCACATTCCTATATCATGCGATCCTATAAATGCTGTTTTGGACATCCTATTCGTGCTGTGAATTTCACATTTCCCGTTATATCTTATATGACGTTTTTCGTAAAACATGCAGTTACATATAATCTTTAATTTTCATTTCAAAATTCAGATTTCAAATAAAATAACAAAATGTAATACATTCTTTGCTGCATTGTCACCTAGTATTCCCATCATGTCATGGTAATAATTGAGACGACTATTTGATGGCAACGTCTTTATTCATTGTCATCCATATATTCCTCTACCTTATCGTTATTCAAACTTCTGAAATGTCCTCAAAGATGTCAAGGTAAGCACAATAAGCTATCATGGTAAGCTATATCAGATATCCAATATCAATCATATGTCATTTTGACCTGTATGTTTAACCTGGATACCTGCCTAATACAAACATTATCTACATGAGCAGGGGAGCAGTCTGCTAAAATAGTCACGGTAAAATTTGCTTTATAGCACACACGATAGACAGTAACCGCATTGCTGTAGAGAACGAGAAAGTGTTAACAGAGTTGTGATATTCACAATGAAGATGGGCAGTTTACTTTCTATGTGGATCGAGTTTTCACTGATGTTCGGCGCTGGGTGTATTGAGGACATTGACTTGCTTACCGATCGAATTGATTTCTTGGAAAATGGTATGGACCATCTAAACAAACAAATATCTATGGATAAAGCTGACATTTTGAAGAAACAGGACAAGAAGATACTTTCTCTGAAGACTGAACTTAAAACCGACGTACAGCAACATGTAGCCGATACCCTGGCTAGTATATTGAGAAGTGAATCCATTGAAGGTATCATAAAATCGGAGGTAAACTACGAGGTAAGGCATCTTAAACTGGCCAATCAACACATGAGGAGGGAACTGCATAAAATGAAAACATCATTCGGACAGATCCAGGTGGAAAATAGAATGTTCCGGGACGCTCTGAAGAAAGTTGAGAGATCAGAAGGTGACTTGGTGACTTCTTCCAAGTGTCCTACATTTGAACTTTTGAAAGGTGAGGTAGTAGAACGAGACCAGACTACAACAACTCATTCACCTTCAACAGTCTCTCTGACTAACACAATTCAGTCACCTTCAACAGTCTCTCTGACTAACACAATTCAGTCACCTTCAACAGTCTCTCTGACTAACACAATTCAGTCATCTTCAACAGTCTCTCTGACTAACACAATTCAGTCACCTTCAACAGTCTCTCTGACTAACACAATTCAGTCACCTTCAACAGTCTCTCTGACTAACACAATTCAGTCACCTTCAACAGTCTCTCTGACTAACACAATTCAGTCATCTTCAACAGTCTCTCTGACTAACACAACTATAACAGCAAGACAGACAACAACTGAACCACCAGCAGAAATGACTCGTATACTTATTGCCCCACTGTTTTCATCTAAAAAACATCAATTCCGTTATGTAAACATAAATAATAATTCTCTAAACATTTATGCTAATCTCAATCTTATATACGTTCTTTCTGTAATACATATTTCAAAACTTAACTCTCTTTTAATCGGTTTGCGGTACCCTGACAGGATCATTTCCTCAGAACGTAACAGCACAAGGGTTCAAACATTTAGACGCAATATTCGAACAAACGGTATGGCAGCTGATGAGGAGAGAGGGATTATATTTCTTACTACGTTTGGTCTTGGGAACACCATCAGCAGGATGACACTGCAGGGGAAGAACCTAACAACTCTGGTCAACTTGGGCTATAGTGGACAGCAACGGGCTATTGCTGTGAACCCTGTAACAAGGATGATTTATGTTTGTAGTGAGAATAAACTCCTCTCCGTCAGTTATGATGGTTCAGGTCTGAAAACCCTCCACACTGGTTATTTTATGTTTGCAGTGACTCTTGACGTTACATATGGTGTGTTATATTACGGTAAGGGGAACAAGATGATAAGGATGTCCCTGGCTAGCAACAAAAGAACAGTGGTGACAAGATTCAGTTTTGAAATCTGGAATCTCCTCTACTACAAAGACCGTGTGTACTACTCGAGCTATGGTAAATCACCAGGTATATTTGGAGAAGTGCTTGTGGGACGGAATAAACGGAGATTGGAAGCTAATACTCTCCAGACGGTTGGGGCGGCTCGTGTTCATACCTTTGCTATCTGCTTGATTACCTAATTTCACCAATAACGAGTTTGAGGCCCAGAGACGAAGAATTTCCTTTGTGATTATTCTGTCTTATTTCATATATTCAGCTTAAGAAAAGGTCCTCATATCATGTATTTGTATTAAGCACTTAACATTACAGTATGTTTTAGACTATTGCAATGGGGAAAATTAATAGATATTGACTTATGAGAGTCAACTGTTCTCTGTTAGATTTCCTGACTTCAATATTCAACCTGTTCATATTTCAAGTCTTCAATCGATGAGAATGATATTTATCATGTTTGACTTGTACATTAAATACAGGAAACTTAATGTAGTTTTCCAAACACAGGCTTATTTCATCGAGTGTCATGGGTAAAGTTGTTAGTGCATGGTATTGTGACCAGAGTGAACGACGTCGACGAGGGATGATGAAGGCAACGTTAAGGTGTGACGATGATGAAATGACGCCTGGACACTTCTTGTGATGGTCGACCATTATTTTATTCTTGTTTGGTAGCTGGTACAAAGGGTACACTAAATGTACCCAAGTCGGTGGTAAATTCACAGGTCATTGTAGACGCCAGGGTTTCTCCATCTCCGTCGTCTAGCTGAGCTGGACCGACTCGAGGGAGAGCGCTGCTACAGCGTTATAACAACTTGCACATGCCTGTTATACAAGGGATGACCAAATTAAGAGGCCAGACGGGAAGGAGAGATCATAGGCCAGCATGTTGTTAGCTAATTAGATTTCCAAGAATGGACATCTGCTCGTCGGCAGAATCTTAACAGAGATGATTTATTCATTGAGAATTTAACATTTATTTAGAATAAAGATTTGGAATATATTTTCCTGAATAATGTACTAAAAGATAGGTGGTGACAGAGTCATGGAAAAAAACATTAAGTATTTTGTTTATGATTAGAATTTTACAGAAATATGATATAAAGATCACATAAAAAACTGGCCAATGACGATTTTATGTTGCGTCACTGGTGAAAATGAAAGTATTATATATCGTCACTATTGCCCCATAGACAGTTTATTTTACTTATTTAACCCAGCATGCCATTGTTTATCATATGATAAAAAGTTTGTATATATTTGCTTCAAAATTATTAAAATTTCTAGATTCTAGAAGAGTTATTTCATCAATTCTCACACAGCAAGATAACTCTAGAGCAAGGTTATTCATTTCAATCAAATATATAATTTTACATAAATAATTTAGAATAAGAATGATATTTGATAATTGCAATTTGAGTTAGTGAGAAAGTTGAGTGCGAGAACCCAGTCGTTAGTTTAGCTGTAGTTCATATCAGTTTACATTTTTGTATCTTTTAAGAACTAGTTCATGTTGATATCTTATGGAATTACAACTGAATTTATGAATTTCCCTCAAAAAAAATATGGCTGTAGTGCCAAAACAACGTAATGACCATTATGTTTCAGATATCAAAAACAACATTTGTGTTACGAACTTTAAATTTTACACATCAAATCATTGTTTTCTTGTTAAGATTGGTCGTTGAACTGACATTCCCATTTTCAACAGTGATAGACAATAATTAACAAAGCGATTGTAGTCATGTGATTTGGAATACATTTTTTATTCTGTTCAGCTCAACCTGTTATCAAAGAGTTCTAATGGGTTTCATGATGTCATAACAGTTAACACTATCCATATCCTGTTATTAGACCATTTTAACTGAGTTTGTGGATTAATCATTAAGTATGAATCCATCTTGACGGTTCCTTCAAAGATGAACAAGACTGAGGAAACTGTAGAATCGTGTACACTTTTTCTTATGAAGCGCTATTAAAATCTCCATCATAGAGAAATATAAAGATGTAAACCAATTGAACATGCAAACCCGCCTCAATCACTCTGCAAGTGGATAGAAAAAAATAGTTATTGTTTCCCAGATATCTTGGGTCGTATTTGGAACGAATAACAATGAAGCAGATTGGTTTCAAGATACTAGTAAGTCATATTAACTATTGGCTTTCTTGGCACAGACTAATTTACACATTTTAAACATGAAAGTAAGTCCTAAGATATGACATAGATTTGGTCAGAAGAGCTCTGACTTATTGTAATAAGAAAGATTCATATATTGATGATACACGTACTTTATTCGATTCAGTTTGAATCCAAATGTAAAGTAATAACCTACATTTCTGTCCTCATAGTATGATTACATATTATTGTGAAATAATCAAATTGAGTTAATTTTTAAATTAAAAACATTTATGAGCTGTAATATTGTATTTAAAAGAAATATTTGTATCAATCTCATAAAAATGAAATCATTCATTCGCTCCCTTGATCAACGTTATTTTGTGACTTTTCACTGATTCTAAGATAAGAAAGGCAACGAATTTACTTTTGATTGATTTGAAGTCCCCAGCACCACATTGTTAAGTTGGCTATGTTTGGAGATAGAAAGAGCCACTCCGTGAGTTGTTTACGATCACATATGCAGATCTTTATCAATTGTGTCATTTGAATGAGAAGTATCACCTTTTGCAGGAAAGTATCCTTTTAAAGTCATTATTTGTTTGTTAGTGACAATAGGGAGGTTTGAAGTCGGGATTGGGATGTAAAGACGGACAATTATGTGTGTCAATCAGTTAAACGCACAATTGGAACGCAGTCAGAATGAAAGTTTCAAAATGAAAATGTTTTATAGTTCATATTACGTTCACTCAAGGAAATGGAAGGAGTGAATTTGGCTGCCATGATTACGACTGTTACACAATTTTTGTTATTGAAAACGACAATGTATTATGTAATAACCATTTGTGAATTTGTGATGTTTTTAATTAATACCTTAATCATGCCATCTACTTTCATTTCAAAGCGTTATATATGTGAGAGGTCACGGACTGGCCCTTTAACACCTTAACTGTCCAGATATGAACTTATTTAAAGTGACACAGAGTATCTTTCTTAAAATTTTATTTGGTTTTGATAAGCTACAAAACATCTAATATGCTGATTGAAGTTCATATCTCATCACTGGACATCCATTTATGCTTAATATCTCTAAAATTCTTGATTTTAAGGAAAAATCAAGAAAACATCTCAAATACGTTTAATATTCGAAATTATGCATCAAATTAATCTACCTATTAGTTACAATACCTAATAAACACTATCGAATTGAATATATCTTCTTGTCTGCTTATGACAAAGTTTCAAAATTAAGTTTGGCGAACTCGAGCCACACTGTCCGGTTTTCGATCAAAATCCCGACTTTGAATGGCCGTATTTTCATTCTAATGTACTGATTGACCTTAACTTGTTATTTTCAGTAACAGTTAGTGATTCCCGATGTAATAACATCGATTTCATAATTTGACATATGTGATCCTATCAACATACTCTGTGTCTCTTTAAGCAGCAAGTGTCTCCATGGTGCAGTGAATAAGTCTGTCTTAGCTGGGGTTTACATAGACTAATATTCAGTCTCTGCAATATAAGTCTATGAAATAAATATTTTATTCATAAAACGAAATGAGTCTTTGACAAACGTTTGTTAACTATATATCTAGACTTACTTTTCGAGAGGTAATGTTAAGAACTACAGTCTTGCCCTTAGGCCAACAGGTACAGCGTTAGTGGAGGAATGTGGATCAGTTTATTTATAAACATGTTCTCCCGCAAGTACATACAGTTACTCGCCCGGACCCTCAACTCTGCCTAGTTGCATAATAAAGCATGATACGTGGTATATGGTAACTTAGACTGTTTGTTCAGGACAACCTCCATACCTTTTTTTATAAGAAATGTGTTGAATTCACAATGGGAATTATTGAGCAAAAGGTTACTTAAAAAGTACAACCCCGTGAAGAAATATCTTTAAAAAAGCCTACAAATAAACATTTATAAAAACTTGAACACTACTTTAATTTCTTACTTGATTCGGAACAGTGAACATTGAAAATATGTGGTATAAATAAATTGGTAATAATTATGAAATGTGTCCTTTTGTTTATATGAACAAGTATGAATTCATCTTATATTAGTTGCAGTCACACTTTTTAGGTTTATGGATGTTTTTTACATGTTATAACTTTACTGAGCCTGACTTGTACACATTGGATAACTTGAACACTTGAGCAGCATTACAGGGATGATGGGAATGTTGAATTTGAGAATTTTGTTTGCATAAAGATATTTCATTGGCTGAAAAATGTGCATGCTCACAAATTTCAATAGCGGAATGAAGCAATTTGTCTGTAAGATATCAAGGTACTGTACAGGTGTATGGCGCTCAAGCCCTCGTGTACCAATGTGATATACCTATCTAATCTTTCAAATTCTTAAGAGATTTTAGGAGATAATGAAAAAGTATTTTAGGTGTAGATCCATATGTTAGTATTTTTCTTTATAATTACCATTAACAAGTGTCTCTTTTTTATCTTCTTTTAATATTCGTACGAAATCAAAGCATGTCTGAAAATATGTTGCGAGTTTCATATTTTCTGGAAAAAAACTAAAGCTTCTGTTTATTGTCATCTATAAGGAAAGCTTGCTTTATCACAAATCTGTCAATGATATAAACAATTACAGACCTGTACAAAGGCTTTGCGTGACAATTTCTTTAAATTTTCCATGAACCTTATTGCCATATATGGTAATAATTTAAATATATATTACTTAAACTTATATTAGCGAAATAAAAAACATGCTATAGCCACTGGTTTTCCATGAAAATCTGAAAGCAACCTTATAGGTGCGCATAAAACAATTTCCATTTACCTATGTATACTCCAAATCCACCGAATCTCTACTACAATTTTAGGTTAAATAATTATAAATGGCTAAAAGTCTGAAATATTATCAAATAAACGTTGCAAATATATCGTTGGTATATTCACTCCTGCTATTAAAACATCAATTTTGACCTATTGTTTATGCTGTGAATTGCACATTTCCTGTCATTCCTTAAACATCTTTTATGATTTTTTGTAAAACATGCAGTTACATTTACTTTTCAATTTTCATTTCAAATTTAAAATCAAATAGCGAAATGTAATAAATTCTTTGCTTCATTATTACTAGATATTCCCATCATGTCATTGTAATAATGAAGAAGAATATTTTGATGATTTTTTTTGGTCATTGTCATTCATATATTCCTCTATATGATCATTATTACAACTTCTTAAATGCCTTTCAAAGATGTCAAGGTAGGCCCCATAATCTATCATGGTAAGCTATAACATGTATCCAATAACAAACATTTGTCATTTTGACCTGTATGTTTAACCTGGATACTTGCCAAATACATACATTATCTACATGTCCGGGGGAGCAGTCTGCTAAAAATAGTCACGGTAAAATTGGTTAATAGCACACACGATAGACAGTCGCTGCATTGCTGTAGAGAACGAGAAAGTGTTAACACAGTTGTTTTGATATTCATAATGAAGATGGTCAGTTTCCTTTCTATGTGGATCATGTTTTCACTGATGTCCAGCGCCAGGTGTATTGGGGACATTGAGTTGCTAACCGATCGAATTGATTTCTTGGAGAAAGGTATGGGACTTCTTGATAACAGAATATCTTTGGATAAAGCTGACATTTTGAAGAAACAGGACAAGAAGATACTTTCTCTGAAGACTGAACTTAAAACCGACGTACAGCAACATGTCGCCGAGACCCTGGCTAGTATATTGAGGAGTGAGTCCATTGAAGATATAATAAAATCGGAGGTAATCTACGAGGTAAGAAATTTTAAACTGGCAAATCAACACATGAGGAGGGAACTGCATAAAATGAAAACATCATTCAGACAGATCCAGGTGGAAAATAGGATGTTCAGGAATGCTCTGAAGAAAGTTGAGGGATCAGAAGGTGACTTGGTGACTTGTTCCAAGTGTCCTACATTTGAACTTTTGAAAGGTGAGTTAGCAGAACGAGACCAGACTACAACAACTCATTCACCTTCAACAGTCTCTCTGACTACAACAACTCACTCACCTTCAACAGTCTCTCTGACTACAACAACTCACTCACCTTCAACAGTCTCTCTGACTACAACAACTCACTCACCTTCAACAGTCTCTCTGACTACAACAACTCACTCACCTTCAACAGTCTCTCTGACTTCAACAACTTTAACAACACAATTACCTTCTACAGCGGCCTCAACTACAACAACTTCAACAACAAGACAGACAGTAACAAAACAACCTGCAGAAATGAACCGAATCCTTATTGCTCCACTGTTTTCATCCACGAAACATCAATTTCGTTATGTAAACATAAATAATAATTCTCTTAACATTTATTCTTATTTCAATCTGAAAAACATTAGTTCTGTAATCTATATTTCAAGACTCAACTCACTTTTGATCGGTTTGGGGGACCCTGACAAGATCATTTCCTCAGAACTTAACAGCCCAATGCTTCAAACAGTTAGACTCAATGTTAGAACATACGGTATGGCAGCTGATGAGGAGAGAGGGGTTATATTTCTTACTACAGATCGTCCCATTGACACTATCAGCAGGATGACACTGCAGGGGAGGAACCTTACAACTCTGGTGACCTTTGAGGGTTATAGTGGCTGGCCTAGTGCTATTGCTGTGAACCCTGGAACCAGGATGATCTTCGTATGTAATGGCAATAATCTCTTCTCTGTCAGTTATGATGGTTCGGGTCTGACAGCACTCGACACTGGTTTTTTAATGTTTGCAGTGACTCTTGACGTCACAAATGATATGTTATATTACGGTAAGTGGAACAAAGTGTTGAAGAAATCCCTGGCTAGCAACAACACTACTGAGGTGACAACATTTGGTTTTCACATCTGGAATGTGATCTATTACAAAGACCGGGTGTACTACTCGACGTATGGTAGAACACCCGGTATATTTGGAGAAGTGATTATGGGACAGGACATGGAGGCTACTACTCTCCAGACAGTTGAGGTGGATGGTGCTTATAGTTATGCTATCTGTTTGATACCTTGACTTCATCAACCACGAGTTTGAGGCCCAGAGTGGAAGACTTTCATATATTATTTGTTTTGTCTTATTTTATATAATCAACTTTATGATATGGTCTTCATAATTGTTCACATCATGTGCTTTCTATAAATTATTTAAAACTATAATATTGTTAGAATATTACAGTAGTGGTAATGAATCAATATTGACGAATGAGGGTTAATGTTTCTCTGATATCCTTTGATATTAAGATTGCTCTTTATTGATCATCGATAAATGTAATGTTTATCATATTTGACAAAAGATAGTATGTATTTGATCACATGAGATTAAAATTTTCTGATTCTAGATGTGTAGTGTAGCGATTTCTCACAATGCAGAAGAACTCTAGAACGAGGTTATTTCTCTGAATCAAATAGATGATTTTACATGTAGAATGTAGAATAAGAATAAGAAATCCCTGTGTCAATTCGGGAAAATATAATAAACAATGGTATTTGATGATAACAATTTGGTAGTTTAATTAACTCGTGTCCAAAAGAAACGCTACCAAGTTTTTAACCTCTTCCGAAACAAAATTCTATCACCTGACAGAGTCAAATTTAAGTGTGTGTAACAGGTATATGTCTTGTAAAGAAGTATGCACGTTTTCATTCTTCAGAAAAAGATACTTTTGATTTTGTGTCTCTTCAAACGAACATTGAGTGCATAAATCGAAATTTCTGATTGGTTTATGCACAGAACGTTTGTCATTTCACATTAAAATTGATAAAGTATTGAATTTAGGTAAGAAAACAATATTGTTGATATAATGCACTTTATTTGACATAAATTCATTGATGCGTCATTGCACTAGAACGTTTTAAAACAAGCGAAAGTGTCCAATTTCTCCCTGCTATCTAACCTGGTTAGGAAGATTCCAGATCGATGACTTTTTTAAATTTAAATTTTTTAAACATTCGGGGTCACAATCTCATAACACAAATCAATCATCCATAGTCAGAGGACAAAGTACATAGATTCACATAAAATCCATTGGCGGCCATTTTGTGGGAACACCCTTAATTCAATTTGTGATTGAAACTTTACATTATATATTTGATTTTTTACGGCTTCGTTTAGTTTACATACATTGTCTTTCAATTTGAACCATTAAATTTAATTTTCTGGCATCAACTCATATTCCCCCTAAAAACGTGCGACAGCCCCTTTAACCAATGCCTTTGAATGTTGCAGATATCCTTTATTTTAAAAAGATATCTTATAATAAAAAAATACAAACTATATGAAAATAAACATACAGTGTTCAGTTATGAATTGTCCATTTGTTATATCTACTTCATTTGCTGCTTTTGAATAAAGGTTTTTGCTTTTATGACAGTTTATTATTAATTCTAATCATGGATATATGCAATTGTCTAATGTGTTGTTTGTTTTGAAACCGAACTCACTGCTGTTGTATTTGATAACATTAAGCGTAACATTCTCGGATATGATATATATGTAAACTCTTTGCCGATTTGCTGCAAACAACAAAACTTTAATGATTAATCTGACTATTGAAACCAACGATATTGATGATTTTTTAATTCATTTTTGTGATTCTTTAACATTGCCTTCACAGTTGATTTAACCTTCTAGGGACGGGATAGCGCACTGGTTACAGCTTTCGGCTTCGGATCAGGAGGTCCGTGGTTCAAATCCCGCCAGGGGCTCGGCAACTTTGTCTGCAGTACTGTTCTACACGCAGTCAGGTTTGGGTGCAATGCTACACTGAATTGCAGTGCAGTACCACCCATGGTTGCTAGTTCCAGCCGTTGTTCGCAGGTTTCATCGTAACTCAAAGCCACAATAGTGTTGCGGGCTTTCCCCCTGCACTTATACTAGCAGCCGCAATATAAGTGAAATACTCTTGAAAGCGGCGATAAACCCAATCTCACCTCACCTCACCTCGGGGAGTCTTCATAGCTAAGGGTTATCCTTCTAAGTCAGAGTCTTCATAGTGTAGGGTTATCCTGCTAAATCGGAGGCTTCATTGTTTTGGGTTATCATGCTAAATCGTAGTCTTCATAGCTGAGGGTTATCCTGTTAAATCATAGTCTTTATAGCTTGGGTCATTCTGCTAAATTGTGGTCTTTATAGCTTCGAGTAATCCTGTTAAATCAAGGTCTTCATAGCTTAAAGTTATCCTGCTAAATAAGAATATTCATAAGTATCTATAGACTAACAAAAAGTCTCCAAAACAATATATTTGGAAAGAGATAATTTTATCAATATGATACAATAATTCAGTTTTGTTTGCATAAAGATATTGCTATGGCTGAAAAATTTGCATGCTCAAAACTTTCACTAGCGGAATGAAGCAATTTGTCTGTAAGATATCAAGGTATTGTACAGGTGTATGGGCACTCAAACCCTCGTGTACCAAGGTGATCTACCTATCTAATCTTTCAAATTCTTAAGAGATTTTAGGAGATAATGAAAAGGTATTTAAGGTATAGATCCATATGTTAGTATTTTGCTTATAATTACCATTACCAAGTGTCTCTTTTTTATCTTCTTTTAATGTTCATACGACATCAAAGCATGTCTCGAAATATGTTGCGAGTTTCATATTTTCTGAAAAAAAACTAAAGCTTCTGTTTATTGTCATATATAAGGAAAGCTTGCTTTATCAAAAATCTGTCAATGATATAAACAATTACAGACCTGTACAAAGGCTTTGCGTTTCTTTAAATTTTCCATTAACCTTATTGCCATATATGGTAATAATTTAAATATACATTACTTAAACTAATATTAGCGAAATAAAGACATGTTATAGCCACTAGTTTTCCATGAAAATCTGAAAGCAACCCTATAGGTGCCCATTAAACAATTTACATTTACCTATGTATACTTCAAATCTTAAACATCAATTTTAACCTATTGTTTATGAATTGAATTGCACATTTCCTGTCATTCCTTAAACATCTTTTATGATTTTTTTTTAAACATTCAGTTACATTTACTTTTCGATTTTCATTTCAAATTTCAAATCAAATAGCGAAATGTAATAAATTCTTTGCTTCATTATTACTAGATATTCCCATCATGTCATTGTAATACTAAAAAAGAATATTTTGATGATTTTTTTTGTAATTGTCATTCATATATTCCTCTAAATTATCGTTATTACAACTTCTAAAATGTCTTTCAAAGATGTCAAGGTAAGCACAATAATCTATCATGGTAAACTATATCAGGTATCCAATAACAAACATATGTCATTTTGACCTGTATGTTTAACCTGGATACCTGCCAAATACATACATTATCTACATGAGCAGGGGAGCAGTCTGCTGAATATAGTCAAGGTGAAATTGGTTTAAAGCACACACCATAGACAGTCGCTGCATTCAATTCTGTCTTATTTCATATATTCAGTTTAAGAAAAGGTCCTCAAATCATGTTACAAAAATTACAGTATGTTTTAGCTATTGCAATGAGAAATGATTAATTGATATTGACTGATGAGGGTTAATTGTTCTTTGTTAGATTTCCTGACTTCAATATTCAACCTGTTTATATTGCTCTCAAGTCTTCAATTGATGTGTATAATGTTTATCATGTTTGACTTGTACATTAGATACAGGATACTTAATGTAGTTTTCCAAACACAGGCTTATTTCATCGAATGTCATGGGTAAAGTTGTTACTGTCATGGTTTCATGGAAAATAACATTACCTTTTTTGTTTATTACTAGAATTTTACAGAAATATGTTATAAAGATCACTAAAAAACTGGCCAATGACGATTTAATGTTACGTCACTAGTCAAAATCTAAGTATTTTATATCGTCACTATTGCCTCAAAGTTTATTTTACTGATTAGACACAGCATGTCATGTTATCATATGATAAAAAGTTTGTATATATTTACTTCAATATGATTAAAAGGTTCTAGAAGAGTTATTTCATCAATTTCTCACACAGCAAGATAACTCTAGATCGAGGTTAGTCATCTCAATCAAATATATAGTTTTACATGAAGGATTTAGAAAAAGAATGATATTTGATAATTACAATTTGACATAGTGAGAGAGTGTCCAGTCTTTAGTTAAGCTGTCTTAATTCATATCAGATTAGTTTTTTGTGTTTTTAAGAACTCTTTCAAAGAGAACTAGTTCATTTTGATATCGTATGGAATTACAACTGAATTTATGAATTTTCCTCAAAAATAATATGACTGTAGTGCCAAAACAACGTAATGACCATTAGGTTTCAGATATAAAAAGTATCTTGGGTCGTGTTTGGAACGAATAACAATGAAGAAGATTGGTTTCAAGATAGTAGTTAGATTGTCATTTTGACTCTTGGTTTCCTTGGCACAGACTAAATTTACCTATTTTAAACATGTAAGTCCTAAGATGAGATTTAGATTTTGTCAGAGCTCTGACTCATTGTAATAAGAAATATTCATACATTGATGATACACGTACTTTATTCAATTCAGTAATAAAGTAATAACCCACATTTTTGTCCTCATTGCATGCTTACATAATATTGTGAAACAAATTGTGATAAAAGTCAATATTAGAAACATTTAAAAGCTGTAGTATTGTATTATGAAGCAATATTTTTATCAATCTCATAAACATTAAATCATTCATTCGCTCCCTTGTTCCACGTTATTTTGCGACTTTTCACTGATTCAACGTTGATAAATGACGAGTTAAAACCTAAGATAAGAAAGGGAACGAATTAATTTTGATTGATTTGAAGTCCCCAGCGTCCCCAGCGTTGACTAAGTTAAGAGATAGAAAGAGCCGCCCCGTGGGAAATATCACCTTTTGAAGGAAAATATCCTTTTAAAGTCACTGTTAGTTTGCTAGTGACGTGACAATAGGGAGCTTTGAAGTCGGGATTGTGATGTCAAGACGGACAATTAAGTGTGTCATTCATTTGGAACACAGTCGGAATGAAATTTTCAAAATGAAAATGTTTTATAGTTCATATTACGTTCAATCAAGAAAATTGAAGAAGTGAATTTGACTGCCACGATTATACGGAAGCATCCTAGTGCCACAGTTAGAATTCTTTTTATCTCCTAATTAGGACTTAGTTATCACCTAATTAGGACTTAGTTATCACCTTTATCTCCTAATTAGGAAATACTATCACCTAATTAGGAGATACTAACTCCTAATTAGGACATAAATAACTCCTAATTAGGACTTATCTATTATGTAATTAATACTTAGTTATCACCTAATTAGGAGATACTAACTCCTAATTAGGAGATACTAACTCCTAATTAGGAGATACTACCTCCTAATTAGAACATAAGTATCTCCTTATTAGGACTTCAATCAATCAAAACTTTATTCAGCATGGAGGTCATTCAAAAGTTAACCTTTTTTACTTATATACACGCCCACCTGCAGACCTATATATTTTTATCCTTTTACAAATATTTACAATGTAGTTTGATAAGTTGAATGAAATAAATGACATTATTGACAATGACAATATTGACTGGTGATGAGGTCTTTACCTGTTTTATGGACCCTAGGAAAACAATATTGAACGAGGACAAAGTTAATGGATTTGAGGAAACAATGTTGACCAAGGACGAAGTCAGAGGTCAATATTGTTTTTCTCGGGTTCATAGAAAGAGGGCTGGACCGAATTCACCAGTTCACAGTTATTTTATTACGCTTCGATACAAAAAGGAAAATACGAAAAAGACTATGTGATCTACAGCAATAAGGTTCAATTGCTTTGGAACAAGTGGACAATGACGTCATGATCAGAATCGAACCAAATTCCCGTAGTTAGCCGTAGTTTTTGTTGTCTTTTCGTTTTTGTATCTCTGAATAATAAAACAATTATGCAATGGTGAATGTTTTATTGATCTGAGGAAAACAATATTGACCTCGGACTTCGTCCTCGGTCAATAATGTTTTCCACGAGTCTATAAACTTACTCCTAAACTTTTATTAGTATATGAAAGACAAAATATATTATGATCTTTAGTGCTTTTGTGAGTCTTTTATAGCATAGATCATGTATAATATACTTTTAAAGTATGGGCGCTATCGGTCATTAGAAGTTAGACCTAGCAATCACCTAATAGGTAGATAATAAGTCCTTATTAGGTGAAAGCTAAGTACTAATTAGGTGATAGCTAAGTCCTAATTAGGACTTAGTATCTCGTAATTAGGACTTAGTTTCTCGTAATTAGGAGTTAGTTTCTCCTAATTAGGTGATAACTAAGTCCTAATTAGGTGATAACTAAGTCCGAATTAGGTGATAACTAAGTCCTAATTAGGTGATAACTAAGTCCTAATTAGGTGATAACTAAGTCCTAATTAGGTGATAACTAAGTCCTAATTAGGAGTTAGTATCTCCTAATTAGGAGATAAAAAAAATTCTCACTGTGGCACTAGGATGCTTCCGTACGATTAAGACTGTGACAAATTTGTTTATTGAAAACGACAATTTATCATATAATTACCATTTGCAAATGTGTGATGTTTTGAAATCATATAATTAATCATGCCATCTACTTCAAAGCAAAGCAGCATGTTCGTTGTATCTGTGAAAATCAACGACTGGCTCTTTTAAGGGGCAGTAGCACGTTTTTTGATGATTTTATATTCAAAATATTTCACTGATAATTAAAAAAGTTAATGCTAAATATATTAGTTTCATAGTGTCAAAAATGTCATTACTCAAGCCAATCATTCATAGTCAGAGGACAAAGTATGAAGATTCATCTAAACTCCATTGGTGGCAATTTTGTGTGAACACCTTTAATTCATTTTGTGTAAGAAAAAGGAATCGCATGGCTAAACTTTACGTTATATATTTGAATCATTACTGCTTTTTTTAGTTTAATTGCATTGTCTCTTAATTGGAACCATTAGTTTTTATTTTCCTGACATCACCTAATTTTCCCCCTAAAACGTGCTTCTGCCCCTTTAACTGTCTAGATATGAACTCATTTTAGCAGCGAGTGTCTCTGTGGTGCAGTGAATATGTCTGTCTTGGCTGGTGTGTACAAAGATTAATACTCAGTCTCTTAAATATAAGTCTATGAAATAAATATTTTATTTATAAAACGAAATAAGTCTTTGACAAACGGGTGTTTCACTACATATCTAGATTAACTTTTCGAGAGGTAATGTTTAAGGACTACAGTCTTGGCGTTAGGCCAACAGGTACAGCCTTTGTAGAGGAATGTGGATCAGTTTATTTATAAACATGTTGTCCTACAAGTACATACAGTCACTCGCCCGGACCCTCAACTCGGCCTAGTTGCATACATGATATGTGGTAACTTGAAGGGAACATTCGAGCGGGATAATTTTTGTGGAAACGAAACGAATATATCTAAACTTGCTTTTCGAGAGGTAGTGTTAAGGAATACAGTCTTTGCGTTAGGCCAACAGGTACAGTGTTCGTAGAGTGGATCAGTGCGTTATCAATATGATACAATAATCAGTTGAAAGAAAATTAGATCTATTTTGCTATAATACATAACTAGTATGATAGAACCACAACAATTTTAACTTTGCACAGACGTTTTTTACATGTTATAACTTTCATGAGTCTGACTTGTACACATTGGATAACTTGAACACAGCAGCATTACGGGGATGATGGGAATGTTGAATTTGAGAACTTTGTTTGCATAAAGATATTTCAGTGGCTGAAAAATTTGCATGCTCAAAACTTGCATTAGCGGAATGAAGCAATTTGCCTGTAAGGTATTGTACAGGTGTACCAAGGTAATCTATCTAATCTTTCAGAATCTTAGGCGATTTTAGGAGATAATGAAAAAGTATTTAAGGTGTACATCCATATGTTACTATTTTGTTAATGATAACCATTTACAAATGTCTCTATTTGTCAGTTAAAACTTCTTCTTTTAATGTTCGTAAAGTATAAAAGCATGTCTGATGATATTTTGCGAGTTTCATATTTTCTGAGGGAAAAGTATAGCTTCTGGGGTTTTTTGTCAACTATGAGGAAAACTTGCTTAATTAAAAGTCTGTCGATGATATAAACGGTTACAGACCTGTACAAGGGCTTTGCATGACAATGTCTTTGGATTTTCCATTTACATTAGTGCCATATATTGTAAACTAAATATACATTACTTAAACTCATATTAGCGAAATAAAAAAAATGTTATAGCCACTGGTTTTCCATGAAAATCTGGAAGCAACCTTATAGGTGCGCATAAAACAATTTACATTTACATATGTATACTCCAAATCCACCGAATCTTTACTAAAATTTCAGGTTAAATGAATATAAATGGCTAAAAGTCTGAAATATTGTCAATTTAACGTTGCAAATATATCGTTGGTATATTCACTCTTACTGTTAAAAGATTAATTTTGACCTATTTTTTATGCTATGAATTGTACATTTCCAGTCATTCCTTAAATATCTTTTACGATTTCTTTTGTAAAACATGCAGCTACATGTACATATACTTTTGGATTTTCATTTCAAATTTAAAAACAAATAGCAAAATGTAATGAATTCTTTGCTTCATTTTCATTGGACATTCCCAACATTATCATTGTAACAATGAAGAAAACTATTTTGGTGATTCTTTTTGTCATTGTCATTCATATATTCCTCTATATTATCATTATTACAACTTGTTAAATGCCTTTCAAAGATGTCAAGGTAAGCACAATAATCCAGCATGGTAAGCTATATCAAGTATCCAATAACATGCATATGTCATTTTGACCTGTATGTTTAACCTGGATCCCTGCCAAATACATACATTATCTACATGTGCAGGCGAGCAGTCTGCTAAATAAAGTCAAGGTGAAATGTGTTTATAGCACACACGATAAACAGTCGCTGCATTGCTGTAGAGAACGAGAAAGTGTTAACAGAGTTGTTGTGATATTCACATTGAAGATGGGCAGTTTCTTTTCTATGTGGATCGTGATTTTACTGATGTCCGGCGTCGGGTGTAGTGGGGACATTGAGTTGCTTACTGAGAGAATTGATGTCTTGGAAAAAGGTATTGAACTTCTTGATAACAGAATATCTTTGGATAAAGCTGATATTTTTAACAAACAAGACAAGAAGATACTTTCTCTGAAGACTGAACTTAAAACCGACGTACAGCAACATGTAGCCGATACCCTGGCTAGTATATTGAGGAGTGAGTCTATTGAAGATATCATAAAATCAGAAGTACTCCACGAAGTAAGACACATTCAACTGGCCAATCAACACATGAGGAGGGAACTGCATAAAATGAAAACATCATTCGGACAGATCCAGATGGAAAATAGGATGTTCCGGGACGCTCTGAAGAAAGTTGAGAGATCAGAAGGTGCCTTGGTGACTTGTTCCAAGTGTCCTACATTTGAACTTTTGAAAGGTGAGTTAGCAGAACGAGACCAACAAATTACTCAACTTAATTTGAAGATAAAAGAACTGAATAATTCATGTATGCAATCAACAAATATAAACATGAGAGAAGGTTATTTAGTGTCTGAATGTTCCAAATGCCTTCATTCAGAGATAATGACAAACCGATTAATTATGTATGACCGAAAAATCAATGAATTAAACCAAACCTTAATGGAAGAGAAGACACTGTGTAAAACGTCAAATAATACGGCAAACAAAGGGACTCGTTCGTTGATTAAAACATCAACTACAATAACCTTGACTGAGGCAACTGAGCAAACAACTACAACAGCTCATTCACCTTCAACTCATTCACCTTCAACAGTTTCTCTGACTACAACAACTCATTCACCTTCAGCAGTCTCCCTGACTAACACAACTTTAACAACAAGACAGACAACAACTGAACCACCAGCAGAAATGAGCCGAATCCTTATTGTCCCACTGTTTTCATATACAAAAAAAGAATTCCGTTATGTAAACATAAATAATAATTCTCTAAACATTTATTCTCATCTCAATCTTATATACGTTCTTTCTGTAATATATATTTCAAAACTTAACTCTCTTTTGATTGGTTTGCGGGAACCTGACAGGATCATTTCCTCAGAACTTCACAGCCCAAGGGTTCAAACAGTTAGACGCAATGTTAAAACATACGGTATGGCAGCTGATGAGGTGAGAGGGGTTATATTTCTTACTACAGATCGTCCCAGTTACACTATCAGCAGGATGACACTGCAGGGGAAGAACCTTACAACTCTGGTGAGCTTGGAGAATTATGGTGGCTGGCCTCGTGCTATTGCTGTGAACCCTGGAACAGGGATGATCTTCGTATGTAATGCGAATAATCTCTTCTCTGTCAGTTATGATGGTTCAGGTCTGACAACACTCGACACTGGTTATCATATGAATGCAGTGACTCTTGACGTCACAAATGATATGTTATATTACGGTAAGAGGTACAAAGTGTTGAAGAAATCCCTGGCTAGCAACAAAACTACTGAGGTGACAAGAGTAAGTGGATATATGTGGAACCTGATCTACTACAGAGACCGGGTGTACTACTCGAGCGATGCTAGATCACCCGGTATATTTGGAGAAGTGATTGTGGGACAGGACATGGAGAGTACTACTCTCCAGACAGTTGAGGTGTATGGTGCTTTCAGTTATGCTATCTGTTTGATACCTTGACTTCATCAACCACGAGTTTGAGGCCCACAGTGGAAAACCTTCATATATTTTTTGTTCTGTCTTATTTTATAATTAACTTTATGATTTGGTATTCATAATTGTTCACATCATGTGTTTTTATAAATTATTATGTTTTATACTATTACAGCAGGGGTAAATGAATCAGTATTAACAAATGAGGGTTAATTACTCTCTCATTTCCTGACTTCGATATTAAAACCTGTACATATTGTTCTTCATCAATCATCAATGTATGTAATGTACATCAAATTTGACAAAAGATAGTATGTATTTGATCGCATGAGATTAAAATTTTCTGATTCTAGATGTGTAGTCCGGCGATTTCTCACACTGTAGAAGAACTCTAGAACGAGGTTATTTCTCTGAATCAAATAGATGATTTTACGTGTAGAATGTAGAATTTAGAATAAGAAATATCCCCGTGTCAAATCGGAATAATATTAAACAATGGTATTGGGTGATAACAATTTGGTAGTTGAAATAATAAACATAAGAGTTAATAAGTATAAATACCGTGTCAAATTAGCTAAAACCCTTTCAGTTGCTGCTTTATTTTGTTTTCAGGGTCCGAACTGTATGTCAAATACGACAACTAAAAAACTTATTATAGTATGGAATTGCTTTGTTTCCTTTAATTTCAACATATTAACCCAATGTGTCATATTTGTGTCATTTCTTTTCTCAGGTTAAGCTACTTTCAATGTCACATCGCTTTTCCCTGGGACATCCCTGGGACATTCTTTAGAATTTTACTTTTACTTTACTTTTTTACCTTCTTACAACACTTATAACTTGTAGACATTAGAAACAAAGTAATGGATTTGTAAAATTTGATTTAGTGTTTCAAGCGGGATTCGAACCCGGAACCTCTATTTTGTCAAGCAACGCTGTGTAATTTCCATATACATATTGTATAATACATATTATTATTGATTCTAATATCGTATGCAAAGTTTATTTTAATGTCTCACGCAAAGAGCGGCAGCTAGCAATAAATGGCTATTTTGTTCATACTTTCCGTGTTTATATATTTCAATATTTTTACCGAATTTGTCGTAATTCTCTTCGCTTCATATGACAGATATTAACCTATCCCTCGGTTTTGGTTGAAAATGTTGAAACAATTACAATCATAAGCAATGTCTACTGTCAACCGTCTATTTCGTAATAGTTCATATATAGACCTGATGGAAAACAAGGACTAACAAAGGACCTTCCATTTTAGTTATATACACTACCAGGACGATTATATAAAGATATCAAACACGTTTCTTTAAATATTCCATTACTTTCATTAAAGGGACAGTAGCACGTTTTGTTTTTTTTAAATTATTTCAAAATTTTCACTGATAATTGTACGTATATGCTAAGTGTATCATTTCATAGCTCAAAATCTCATAACACAAATCAATCATCCACAGTCAGAGGACAAAGTAAATAGATTCACAAAAATCCATTGGCGACCATTTTCTTAGAACGCCTTTACATCAATATGTGATAGTCAAAAATCGCATGGTTAAACTTTACATTATATATTTGAATATTTACTGCTTCATTTAGTTTACATACATTGTCTTTCAATGGGAACCATTCCTTTTCATTTTCCTGGCATCACCTCATATTCCCCCTTAAAAACATGCGACTGCCCCTTTAACCAATGCTTTTGAATGTTGCAGATATCTTATATTTTTAAAAGATTTCTTATTATAAAAAATACAAACTTTATGAAAATATACATACAATGTTCAGTTATGAATTTTCCATTTGTTAATTCTACTTCATTTGGTGCTTTTGAATAAAGATTTTTGCTTTTATGACAGTTTATTATTCATTTTTAATCATGGATATATGCAGGTGTCTAATGTGTTATAGTTTTTTAAACTGAACTCACCGCAGTTGTATTTGATAACATGACAGCGTAACATTCTTGGATATGATATATATGTATAACTCTTTGCCGATTTGCTATTGAGACCCAAGGATTTTGATGATTTTTAATTTTTGTGATGCTTTAACAAAGCATTCTCAGTTGATTTAACATTCTATTTGATATTTAGAGATTATTACACGTTATTTTGTGACTTTTCACTGATTCTACGTTGGAGAGTGACAAGTTAAAATCTAAGGGAACAAATTTAATTTTGATTGATTTGAAGTCCCCAGCACCACATTGTCAAGCTGGCTTTGTTTAGAGATAGAAAGAGCCACTCCGTGAGTTGTCTGCGATCACATATGTAGATCTTTATCAATTGTGTCATTTGAATGAAAAGTATCACCTTTTGCAGGAAAGTATCATTTTAAAGCCACTATTAGTTTATGAGTGACAATAGGGAGGTTTGAAGTCGGGATTGTGATGTAAAGACGGACAATGATGTGTGTCAATCAGTTTAACGCACTTTTGGAACGCAGTCAGAATGAAAGTTTCAAAATGGAAATGTTTCATGTCATATTACATTCACTCAAGGAAATTGAAGAAGTGAATTTGGCTGCCACGATTAAGACTGTTACACAATTTTTTTTATTGAAAACGACAATTTATCATATAATTACCATTTGCGAATGTGTGTTGTTTTGAATTCCTATCATTAATCAATCCATCTACTTGCAAAACAGCATGTTCGTTATATACATGTATGTGAAAGGTCACGGATTGTCCAAATTTGACATATGTGATCCTATCAACATACCCTGTGTCTCTTTAAGCAGCGAGTGTCTCTGTAGTGCAGTGAATATGTCTGTCTTGGCTGGTGTGTACAGAGATTAATATTCAGTCTCTGAAATATAAGTCTATGAAATGAATTTTTTATTCATAAAACGAAATGAGTCTTTGACTAACGTTTGTTAACTATATATCTAGACTTACTTTTCGAGAGGTAATGTTAAGGACTACAGTCTTGGCGTTAGGCCACCAGGTACAGTGTTAGTAGAGGAATGTGGATCAGTTTATTTATAAACATGTTCTCCTACAAGTACATACAGTTACTCGCCCAGACCCTCAACTCGGCCTAGTTGCAATGATAAGGCATGATACGTGTAGACTAACATTTAGTCTCAGAAGTATGTTTTTCAATATTGACAATATTTTTAAACAAATCATGTATTATAACAAAATGGAGCCTCGAAGATGCTTCAACTTCAGAGACTAACCAAATCTGCAGAGACCCTTATCATAAGGAATTTCAAGCTTCATGCTTATTTCAACCATCATTATTGTTTACATGCCACTCTCCAAAGCTGGACATATTTATGACCCCTGCCTGTCACCTCCCTTCCTTTCCGCTGCCCCCTCACGCTATCGATCTCTCTTCTCTCTCTATGGGGTCTCATAGCACTGGCCAAATGGTAGACTAAAGCTGAGCGATCTAGACTTGCTATACTTTTCTAGACTTGGTTGGTCATCAATTAAATATTTTTGCTTTAGGGTCTGGATGACAGACTATGATACGTGGTGTGTTGTAACTTAAACTGTTTGATCAGGACAACCTCCATACCTTTTTTATAAACAAGACCCAGTGTTGAATTCACAATGGAAATTATTTAGCAAAAGGTTGGAACTTACAAAGTACAACCCCGTGAAGAAATATCTTTCAAAAAGCCTACAAATGAACATTTATAACAACTTGAATACTACTTTAATTTCTAAACTTGATTCGGAACAGTGAACATTGAAAATATTAGGAATTAATAATTTGTTGATAATTATGAGCTGTGTCCTTTTGTTCATATGTTAATATGAATTCATTGACAAATGCCAACAATGAAAGCAAGAATTCTGGAGGTGTTTGCAAGCCGAGCTAATATCTTATATTAGTTGCAGTCACACTTTTTAGGTTTATGGCTCAATTACTCCTGCTGTTTGAATCACATGGCCTTATAAGTCTTGGTGTCATAAAAGGTACTAAAGGAGACAATTCCTTCTTAACGGTATCATTCGACTCATAAATCATAGTCTTTATAGCTTTGGGTTATCCTAATAAATGAAATCTTCATATCTCATAGGGTTATCTTGCTAAATTTGAGAATTTATCCAGATAAATTAGAATCTTCATAACTTCGGGTTATCCTGCTAAACCAATATCTTCACAGCTTAGGGTTTTTCTACTAAATGGAAGTCTTCATAGCTTAGTGTTATCTTGCTAAGTCGGAGTTTTCATAGCTTAGGGTTATCTTGCTAAATCGGAGGCTTTATAGTTTATGGTTATCATGCTAAATCGCAGTCTTCATAGCTGAGGGTTATCATGCCTTAGGAATATCCTGTTAAATCATAGTTTTTATAGCTAAGGGTTATTCTGCTAAATCGGGGTCTTCATAGCTTCGATTTATCCTGATAATTCGGAGTCTTCATAGCTTAGAGTATTCCTGTTAAATCATAGTCTTCACATTTTAAGGTTATCCTGCTAAACCAGAATCTTTATAAGTATCCCCTAACCAATATATTTGGATATATATTATTTTATCAATATGATACAATAAATCAGTTGACACAAGTTTAGATTTACTTTGCTATAACGCATAGCTAGTATGATAGAACCACAACAATTTTAACTTGGTACGGATGTTTTTGACATAACTTTCATGAGTATGACTTGTACACATTGGATAACTTGAACACTTGAGCAGCATTACAGGGATGATGGGAATGTTGAATTTGAGAATTTTGTTTGCATAAAGATATTTCGGTGGCTGAAAAAATTGCAATGATTATCTTGCCATTAGCAGAATGAAGCAATTTGCCGGTATTGAACAGGTTTATGGATACGCAAGCCCTGCTGTACTAAGGTGATCTACCTATCTAATCTTTCAAAATCTCAGAAGATTTAAGCAATTTATGAAAACGTATTTAAGGTGTAAATCCATACGTACTATTTTGTTAATGATTATCATTTACAAGTGTCTCCTATGCCAGTTAAAACTTCTTCTTTAAATTCATATTCATATCAATTTAATTTCATATTTTCTTCAAGTGGAAAAGAAATCTATAGCTTCTGTTTTTATCAACTATAAGGAAAACTTCCTTTATCAAAAGTCTGTTGATGATATAAACAGTTACAGACCTGTACAAGGGCTTTGCATGACTATTTCTTTGAAATTTCTATTAACTTAAGTGCCATATATGGTTTACATAACTTAAACTAATGTTAGCGAAATATAAAAAAATATTATAGCCACTGGTTTTCCATGAAAATCTGAAAGCACAAAAACAATTTACATTTACATCTGAAAGCAATTTACATTTACATACGTATCCTCCAAATCTACCGAATCTATACTACAATTTTAGTTAAAATAAATATAACTTGCTAAAAGTCTGAAATATTATCAATTTAACGTTGCAAAAATTTGGTTGGAATATTCACTCCTACTAATATAACATTACTTTTGACCGAATTTTTATGCTGTGAATTGCACCTTTCCTGTCATTCCTTATAAATATGTTTTATGATTTGTTTTGTTAAACATGCAGTTACATATTCTTTTCGATTTTCATTTCAAATCTAAAAACAAATAGCAAAATGTAATGAATTATTTGCTTCATTATTAATGGATATTCCCATCATGTCATTGTAATAATGAAAAAGAATATTTTGATGATTTTTTTTTGTGTCATTGTCTTTCATATTTTCCTCTATATTATCATTATTACAACTTCTTAAATGTCTTTCAAAGATGTTATGGTAGGCCCCATAATCTATCGTGGTCAGCTATATCATGTATCCAAAAACATGCATATGTCATTTTGACCTGTATGTTTAACCTGAATACCTGCCAAATACATTCATTATCTACATGTGCAGGCTAGCAGTCTGCTAATTATAGTCAAGGTGAAATTGGTTAACAGCACACACGATAGACAGTCGCTGCACTGCTGTAGAGAACGAGAAAGTGTTAACAGAGTTGCTCTAATACTCACAATGAAGATGGGCAGTTTCCTTTCTATGTGGATCGTGTTTTCACTGATGTCCGGCGTCGGGTGTATTGAGGACATTGAGTTGCTTACTGACAGAATTGTTGTCTTGGAGAAAGGTATGGAACTTCTTGATAACAGAATATCTCTGGATAAAGCTGACATTTTAAACAAACAAGACAAGAAGATACTTTCTCTGAAGACTGAACTTAAAACCGACGTACAGCAACTTGTAGCCGAGACCCTGGCTAGTATATTGAGAAGTGAGTCCATTGAAGATATCATAAAATCGGAAGTAATCTACGAGGTAAGACATCTTAAACTGGCCAATCAACACATGAGGAGGGAACTGCATAAAATGAAAACATCATTCGGACAGATCCAGGTGGAAAATAGGATGTTCCTGGACGCTCTGAAGAAAGTTGAGAGATCAGAAGGATACTTGGTGACTTGTTCCAAGTGTCCTACATTTGAACTTTTGAAAGGTGAGTTAGCAGAACGAGACCAGCAAATTACTCAACTTAATTTGAAGATAAAAGAACTGAATAATTCATGTATGCAATCAACCAATATAAACATGAAAGAAAGTTATTTAGTGTCTGAATGTTCCAAATGCCTTAATTCAGAGATAATGACAAACCGATTAATTATGTATGACCGAAAAATCAATGAATTAAACCAAACCTTAATGGAAGAGAAGACACTGTGTAAAACGTCAAATAATACGGCAAACAAAGGGACTCGTTCGTTGATTAAAACATCAACTACAATAACCTTGACTGAGGCAACTGAGCAAACAACTACAACTCATTCACCTTCAACTCATTCACCTTCAACAGTCTCCCTGACTACAACAACTCATTCACCTTCAACAGTCTCTCTCACTACAACAACTTTAACAACAAGACAGACAACAAGTGACCCACCGGCAGAAATGAGTCGTATTCTTATTGCCCCACTGTTTTCATATAAAAATCATCAATTCCATTATGTAAACATAAATAGTAATTCTCTCAACATTTATTTTTATCTCAATCTAAATAAAGTTCTTTCTGTAGTCTATCTTTCAAAACCTAACATTCTTATGATCGGTTTGGCGGTCCCTAACAAGATCATTTCCTCAGAACTTAACAGCTCAAGGGTTCAAACAGTTAGAGACAATGTTAAAACATACGGTATGGCAGCTGATGAGGAGGGAGGGGTTATATTTCTAACTACGTATCTTCCCAGTGACACTATCAGCAGGATGACACTGCAGGGGAAGAACCTTACAACTCTGGTGAGCTTGGGGAGTTATGATGGATGGCCCAGTGGTATTGCTGTGAACCCTGTAACAAGGATGATCTTCGTATGTAATGACAATAATCTCTTCTCCGTCAGTTATGATGGTTCAGGTCTGACAACACTCGACACTGGTATTGCTATGTATGCAGTGACACTTGACGTTACACAAGGTGTGCTATATTTCGTTAATGAGTACACACTGATGAAGAAATCCCTGGCTAGCAACAAAACTACTGAGGTGACAAGATTAAGTGGATATGTGTTGAACCTGATCTATTACAGAGACCGGGTGTACTACTCGAGCCGTGCTAGATCACCCGGTATAGTTGGAGAAGTGATTGTGGGACAGGACATGGAGGCTACTACTCTCCAGACAGTTGAGGTGGATGGTGCTTATAGTTATGCTATCTGTTTGATACCTTGACTTCATCAACCACGAGTTTGAGGCCCAGAGTGGAAGACTTTCATATATTATTTGTTTTGTCTTATTTTATATAATCAACTTTATGATATGGTCTTCATAATTGTTCACATCATGTGCTTTCTATAAATTATTTAAAACTATAATATTGTTAGAATATTACAGTAGTGGTAATGAATCAATATTGACGAATGAGGGTTAATGTTTCTCTGATATCCGTTGATATTAAACCTGTACACATTGCTCAACGATGTATGTAATGTTTATCATATTTGACAAAAGATAGTATGAGTTTGATCGCATGAAATTTTCTGATTCTAGATGTGTAGTGTAGCGATTTCTCACAATGCAGAAGAACTCTAGAACGAGGTTATTTCTCTTAATCAAATAGATGATTTTACGTGTAGAATTTGTAATGAGAAATATCCTCGTGTCAAATCAGAATAATATTAAACAATGGTATTTGATGATAACAATTTGGTAGTTGAAATAAGAAACATTAGAGTTAATGAGTATAAATACCGTGTTAGCTTGCTATTTGTATTTTAAAAACCCTTCAGCTGCTGCTTTATTTTGTTTGCAGGGTTTATCATAGTATGGAATTTCTTTGTTTAATTTAATTTTAACATATTAACTCAGGTGTCATATTTGTATCATTTTGGAGGTTATTCTTTTCTCAGGTTAATCTACTTTCAATGTCGCTTATCCCTTGGACATCCCTGGGACATTCTTTAGAATTTTATTTTTACTTTACTTTTTTACCTTTTTTTTACAACACTTATAACCTGTAGACATTAGGAAAGAGAGTAATGGATTTGTAGAATTTGATTTAGCGTTTCAAGCGGGATTCGAAACCGGAACCTTTATTTTGCCAAGCAACGCTGTGTAATTTTCATATACATATTGTATAATACATATTAATATTGATTCTAATATCGTATGTAAAGTGTATTTAATGTCTCGCGGGAAGAGCGTGCTGTTAAGCGGGTAGCTAGCAATAAATGGCTCGTTTGTGTATACTTTCAGTGTTTATATATTTCAATATTATTACCGAATTTGTAGTAATTTCCTTCGCTTTATATGACAGATGTTAACCTATCCCTCAGTTTTTCATTAAAGGAACAGTAGCACTGTTTTTAAAAAATAATTCTTTCAAAATATTCATTGATAAATGTACTTAAATGCTAAATGTAATTGTTCATAGTGTCAAAATCTCATGACACAAATCAATCATCAACAGTCAGAGAACAAAGTATATAGATTCACAAAAATCCATTGACGGCCATTCTGTGTGAACGCCTTTACTTCAATATGTGATAGAACAAAATCGCGTGGTTAAACTTTACATTATATATTTGAAAATTAACTGCTTCCTTGAGTTTACATACATTTTTGTCTTTCAAATGGAACCATTAATTTTCATTTTCCTGACACTACCTTAAATACGCCCTAAAACGTGCTACTGTCCTTGTAAGCAGGTCTTTTGAATGTTGCAGATATCCTTTATTTTAAAAAGATTTCTTTTTATAAAAAAATACAAACCTCAGTTATGAATTTTCCATTTGTTAATTCTACTTCATTTGGTGCTTTTGAATAAAGATTTTTGCTTTTATGACAGTTTATTATTCATTTTTAATCATGGATATATGCAGGTGTCTAATGTATTATAGTTTTTGAAACTGAACTCACCGCAGTTGTATTTGATAACATGACAGCGTAACATTCTCGGATATGATATATATGTAAACTCTTTGCCGATTTGCTGCAAACAACAAAACTTTAATGATTAATCTTACTATTGAGACCCAAGGACTTTGATGATTTTTAATTTTTGTGATGCTTTAACAAAGCATTCTCAGTTGATTTAACATTCTATTTGATATATAGAGAATGCTTAACGACGTCCCGTTTAATAACATTTTTATGAAACGAGTGACGGGTTTGGTATTTAACGAGAAAAAGCGAGTCTAAAACATAAAGAAATTCGCCGACATGACCATCGCGGCGGGCCCGCTGACATTGTGGCGTACAGAACAGAACAGAACAGAACAGAACAGAATTTTATTTCTCATAATTCACAACAGTGACATAGAGAAACGTTAAATATATTACATACACATATATATTTACAAAGTGAAATAATAGTGTGCTGCATTCATAAACATGTGATATGCATAATTTAAAACTTACAGAGACCTTCTTTTAAGAATTTTGCCAATTTTAGTAAGAGTGGTTTATAGGTAGTTTTCATGAGGGCTATAAACATGTACTTATCAATTGAAGGATACTTACAGTAATACGATGGGAGGTATTTACCTTTAAATTTTGATAGAAAGGGGCCAAAAGGAAATGAAATTCGTCACCGGTGGAGA
Organism: Steromphala cineraria; assembly: GCA_916613615.1. Classification (NCBI taxonomy): domain Eukaryota; kingdom Metazoa; phylum Mollusca; class Gastropoda; order Trochida; family Trochidae; genus Steromphala; species Steromphala cineraria. Next base: position 55,642,904 of record OU744728.1, on the reverse strand, counting down.
TATTACAGAGTTTACAAATTCTTTGGTCCTTATCGATTTTACTCCACCGACCAGTTTCAATAGGTAATCTATGGTTCGAAGTTTTGAAGCGGGTAAGCCAAATTCTTACATTGCTAGGAAGTTCTAAAATATATGAGTCCATATGGGGTTTTACTTTGTAAATTTTGTAGAGTTTAGCTTTTGAAGAATCAATCTGAGAAGCAGTCCACATTTGGAAAAATTGATCAATAAGGACTCGTTTAATAGATGATTTAAAAATATGTGAACTGTTAAAATTTTGATTTATCCATACATAATTGAAACCAGTCTCCCCCAATATTCCTTCAATTTAATTAATTAAATTGAAATTAAATTTAGGTTTGGCATTTTGTAAAGTATACATCAGAAGGTACATTTTATATGATAATTTATGAGGGTCTTGCAACATTTTACACCAGAAAGAAATAATTCTAGTTTTGATACAAATACTGAGAGGATAACGGCAAGTTCACCATATACCATATAATCTGGCGTAATCATTTTTACTTTAAGAATATATTTACAAAATTTAAGATGAAGCCGTTCAAGACAAATAATATTTTCAAATTCCCACACTTCAGATGAATATAAAAGGATTGGTTGTACAAGTTGATTAAATAATTTTAATTGACAATCAAGGGGGATGTCTAAAATATTAACTTTACGCAATCATGCGAACATTGATCTTGAGGGTGCTCATAAAGGCGTTTAATACATTTACAGAAACAGCCATTGATGCTAAATAAAATACCAAGATAAACATATTCTTTAACAACATCAATAGTATCACCATGAAAGACAAATGCTGAGTGTTTTCTACATGTACCTTTAGAGAATATTATGATCTTCGTTTTTGAAATGTTAGCTTTTAGTTTCCAAGGCGTGCAGTAATCTGAAAATACATCTAAGGCATGTTGTAGATCTTCACTTGACTCAGCTAAAATAACTGTATCGTCAGCATATAAAAGTAATAATAGTTTCATATGAACATGAATTTCTTCTTCAAGTAAATTTTCCACCGTTTTTAAACCATTAAAAGTATTTTCTGTTTAAAAGGACACGAGGTTAACAGAGCTATCTTGAACGAGAGAGTAATAAACTCTTTTATACATGGGTCGAGTGGGGCCGAGATAGTTTTATAAAAATCAGAACTCATTGAATCATTTACAATGTATATTAGTAATTATATTTATGAAAGTAATCAAACGACAAATAAAAAATAAATTTTAAACATGATTGATTTCAATCATGTTTTGAAGCTACATTCTTTCATGATTGTGAGGTATTCGACGAATTCAATCAACGAAATAATATAAAGCAAAATATACCGAAAATACAAGAGCTTTTATCTCTCTCATCGTTATTTAGATGTATATTGTTTTATTGCTAGGCACGTCATCGCTTCGAATTATCACGCTGCAACATCAATTTGCACTATGGACACAACCTTTGTCCAAGATGACATATGTTTCATGCTTATCTGGTTATATGGACGGTACACAAGAAAACGATGCTTATTTTGGATTCAAAAAGTATTTGTTGACTTCGTATGCAGCGGAAATAAAACAAGGAAGTCGGACAAAATGGTGTCGGTACCGAGGTCCATTGAGGGCTTTAATATCAAAACGAACACAAGAAATGTAAACTGACGTCCAAAAGAACCTTTACACTTTTAAAATTTGAAAATATCGAAATCTAAACTACCAGTTGCAACCAAAGTAATTTGGAATATATCGCCCAAACCCAATATTTCTGTGTGTTAAACATGACCTTTCTACCCCTCGTGAGTTGAAAAGCATATTTCATTTATGCTTTATCTTGCACAATAAATACATAACGCTTCATACTTTCATCACTAACGAAGCAGATTGAAGCGATTGCACAAGAAGGACGAAATGGCCTACTTTACTTTATCACGACCCAACTTATCAAGGCGCCGGGCAGTGTAAACACCAAGTGAGTTCGAGTACAGTCTAGGTCAGTGGCGATGGTGTTTCTCACTATCTTCCTTGCCGTTCTTGCCTTTATAGTGTTCCTTGTGCTGTTCACATACATGTAAGTATGCATATTTCTTCTCAAAAGTTTTATTTGAAAGTAACGCAGTCATTCATGCGAGTACTGCAGTTCAGCCTACAGTTTGGCATACGCATGGGGTTTTCTATAACACCCCCCCCCCCCCCCTTTAGGCTGTATTCGTCTCGTACATGTAGTTTTGCTCATTAAAGATTTAAATCAGTTCTGCTTCGGTTTCTGTTTATGTTCAGAATGTAGGAGGTTCGTAATCGAAGCTAAATATTATTGCAAATGGTAGTATTGATTTAAGCACATGTAGTTACCTCCCTTTTATTGATGCATGATTACCTCCCTTTATATTTAATTCTCTGCGTGAACATGTTGCTAAATATTTCAAAGGCTTCCCTCTGAACGGATTGATGTGATAAGCATGTCGCACCATATATTCTTCGCGCTGTTTAATAAAATACATCATGGCGACGCATCCTGTCAACAATATTTAATCAAACGGCCTTATGAAAATTAATTTTATCTAATTTTTATTGTAATTTAATTTTTTAGCTTTATCTTCTTCTGGTTTATATAGGAGGCATTCTCAACATTCGTGCATATTTCATGTTCAATCTATAAAAGTAAATATATGATATAACGGCATGGAAATTCACTGTAGAATGTTTCCCAAACCTTTACAGAAAATTAATTATTAGAGCCGTACTTCCTCAAAAGAAGTATATTGTAAGTAAATACATGCAAGATCTCGGATATAAATTTTGCCAACCTTATGATCCATATGAAGTTTTTTGCTTTATATTTAACAGTCATGTCGTTCTTGTTGCTTTCTTTCTTATAAAATTCCTTAAAATAAGAGTTTCCAGGGAGTAATCATTTTTTCACTGTTGAAATGATCGGGACATCAAACAATTTGGAAAAGTTTGACATTTCCTTACAAAATGAGATATGGTTAGATGCATCAAACCATGCAAACATGTAGCTTCAACGCCATAATAATCATATTGGGAGAAAACATTTAGATCAAACATCGAAAACACAAAAAATCTTTAAATGTTCACTGACAACTGGACTTATGACGTATGAAAATAAGGTAAAATTTGCTGGTTTTCTGTGTTTTGAAAATGTTCTACCATAGAGATTTATATATTAGATAACATATTCTTTCTGAAAATAACCAATTGTCTTAAATCGTTTCTAGATGTATACTAGTACTATTTATGTTTATGATACATAATACTTTGGAACTTCGTCGTAACTGTGAAGTCAATTATATAACATACTGCTTAGTGAAAAGACATAAAAATGACAAAAACCAAGCTACACATTTTGATAAGATGTGATATGTATGTTATTTATCCTGAACATAGAGAGCGTTACTAAGACGGTTACAGAAAAAAAGTAATTTAAATCTTTCCGTTCCATCACTTACTAAACCTTCTTACCAACTAATCTCGCAATGCCACCCTTCAAATATCTGTGTCACAATGTTGAGATGTTTATTGTTCGTCGAAATGTAGAGTAGATGTACGTGTATTGACTTGCTGTTTTGAAAACGCTCCTTTAAGAATAACTCATATGATTATCCACGATTAGGTTAACTGAGAGTGGTTTTGGGAGTGTTCTTATACCTACAACTTTCATTATAGATATTATAAATAGACATATAATAAAATAGATAATATATAGGTATTATAGATTAAAATAATAAACCTTTCAGTTGGCTTTCCGTCCAAAAAAGTCCTTGATTTAGGAATAGGCTACGGAGTCGGGCTTAAGCCCTCCCCTTGTCCTATCCCTATGGCAGTAGGATATCTTTCAACGGAATATCTTGGGACCAAATTTGCCTTTACAAACTTTTGGTAGGATTTACCTTGTACCTTCCCTTATGATTGCCATTCCCTTCCGTTCGCAGTTACACAACATGGAACCACGGGATTTTCAAGAGGATGGGTGTCCCCGGACCAGAACCCAAGTTTCTGGGTATATTGGGGGACCTAAAGGAAGAGGTAGGTTACCGTGGGGATGTTGTTTCAAAACAAAATAGCATGCATCAAATTAGCTATTTCAGGGCATTTGAGGAAATGTGCACTTACTTTCAGTTATAATTGATGAAGTGAAATAATAATTGTCCTTTCTGATTCACATGCGATAAATAAAAGACATGAAAACGTCACTTTAGGGTTTGATATGCTTTCTCAAGTCTATACACAGCTCTTGCATGAAACGTAAGGGCTCTGGTTTTACTTTTCACCATTCTAGGTATATTACTTTGAAAGACATTACTTTTGTTTCTGGTAAAATGCGTTTATTTTCATTATGTTACTTTTGTTGAAGCAAAACAGTGTTTCTTACCCGATTTAGTTTATTTGATACACAGCCTGACTAAAATCGACCGTGCACCGAGAAATATAATTGTGAAAATATTGACTGTCGGGCTTCGAACTCATTTCCATCCAGGTTTCTTCTCCGTCATTTATTGAGGGGAGTTCTCTGATAGAACACATTTTTTCTTTTCTTTAAACTTTATTCCCTGGAAAATGGTCGATTTTAATCACAGTGATTGATACATAAAGAATAATATATTGTACTGCTCGCGGCCATAGTTGCTATGCGTCAACACTGAAGCTTTTGTTTTATTTATTTTTTGCATTTTTTAACAAATTTCTTTTCATCTTGTCAAGGGCGTCGCAGTGTGTGATCAAAAGTTGACTCAGAAATACGGACGCGTAGTTGGGTACGTATTCATTGACTACAGAAAGAAAAATATACTCTGAATCATGAATTAACACTGTAATAATTCATAGTCAAATAACACTTTCATTTTGCAAATTCAACAGAGATGAAAATATGGATACTCAAATATTCAGAATAATTGTTTATGGTTATATCTATGGCACATTTCGTTAAATAATGCATTTTTCTCAAGCTATTTTCGTCACGTCCTGGTTTAAAGTTTGAGGCAATTCCTGTTTTTCTCAATCAGTATTTTCTTCGCTGTTTTTCGTTTCCTTGTATGTCTACATTAGAAGGCAACTCGTATGTTTTTGGGTTATCATATTTAAAACATTATCAAAAGTCATTTGATAGAGAAGTACAGACCTTTGCTGATAAGTTCTGATAAGTATTAATATAATAATCGACGTTAATGAGTGAAAAATTCGAAAGATCGTCTTCACAACTCTCGTAGTCGACTATAATTGACTTTAAGAAAAGTATTTTATTGTTTGGTACATTGTGTTGTCAATATTGTTAGAAAGAAGTTATGGGATTCTTTTAATCTCGACTAAGATTTTATGTCCAAAGTAGCAGCAACACCTGAGACATACAACTGTTGCTTGAATTCAGAAAATTTATGACTTCTTTTCGTTTTTTGACTAGAAATAATTTTGCAAATATTTGTGATTTTAAGAACACCATTCTGTTTATTGTGTCTTTCAGAGTTTTCCATGGTCGCAAACCATCATTATTGGTGACTGACCCAGAAATGATCAAACAAATATTTGTCAAAGATTTCTCCAACTTCGTGAACAGAGGAGTAAGTATGCATAATTTCGTCTTTTGTCACCCACCTGTAATTCATTTGTATTTAATTTTCAGTTAAGATGAATCTGTACGATGTATGATGAATGGATGTATGATAATAATATAATATATGATATCATGCTTAAAATTTTCTGTACACAAAAAAGGTCCGAAACCTAGAATTGAGACAATATGAACCTCAGGAGTACTAACGTATCTTGTGATTATAAAGAAACCCGTGTAATTATGTGCAACATTTTATATTTCCCTTTTGTGTGATATTCTGACTAGAAATGGGGCCCGGTACCCAGGATAGTGCTGGACTGTATATCAGAGATCTACGACGAGCACTGGAAGTATATGCGCTGTGTCCTCAACCCAACCTTCAGCACTGGAAAATTGAAGCAGGTAAGACCATCTAGGTCAACAATATGACTGCGGAATGAAATTGTCAATAAATCTGGTTTTGGAAACGAAATGATAAGACGATTGAGTTCTTTTAGATTCTAGATCTCCAGTCTTCTTATAGACTTGCACAGGCTTTTGTCTTATTTATAAAACTGCCGGGAAGAAATATTGATCATTAAATATATCTACATTGACAGGAAATATAAACTTATAATTGCCAATACCCTTATTATATTTTGTCCAGTATATGCAGCTCTTAAAGTCACAGACGCAAACGAATATTTCGAATATATTAATATAAACCTCAGGTATCATTATTGCGTCATTTTGGAGGTTATTCTTTTCTCGGGTGAATCTACTTTCAATGTCTCATCGCTCATCCCCGGGACATTCTATAAAACATCCCTGGGGAATTCTACAAAATTTACATTTTAATTTTAATTTTTAACTCATCTGGCCTGAAAGTCCCGATAAGCTAATGGCATGGTATGGTGTCCGGCATCTGTCCGTCCTAGAAAGCTGAAACGTTGTGTACAGACTAGGATTGTGATTCTTAGCTTTGGAGGCCCTGTGGCCCTGTGGGCCCTAATAAGGGCCACAGGGGCCACATCCTTAAAACCTATTTTCATCTTCTTCTCCAGAAGCATAAGGCCCAGAAAGCTAAAACTTTGAGTACTAAGTGAGGAGGATTATAATTGATAGCTATGGTGGCCCTGTGGACCCTAATAAGGGCCATAGAGGCCACGCCCTTAAAACCTATTTTCATCTTCTTCTGCAGAAGCACAAGGCTAAGAAAGCTGAAACTTGACTAGTGAGGATTACAATTCATAGCATTGGTGGCATTGTGACCCCTAATAAGGACTAAGACCTATATTTCATCTTCTTTTCCACAAGGATAAGCTGAAACTGAGTGTATAGACTCCTTAACTAGTGAGGATTATGATTAATAGCTTTGGTGGGCATGCGGCCCCTAATTATAGCCACATGGGTCATGCCTTAAAACCTCTTTTCAACGTTTTTCTCCAGAAGTATAAAAAAGTCAAAACTTGCAGATATTATGAAACAAACAAATGGGGTTGTTAAAATTTGAATATTTTACAAATTAGGATTCAGCGTGGTGCAATAATCTTTTCAAGAGTATATTTGGATGTGTCTCTATGTAACTGTTTAAAACCTTTATGATGCTTAAGATGAATAAGCTGATTGACGTGTGTGTGGAGAAGCTAGTGAGGAATGTGGAGCGACACGCTGTGGAGAAGAAAAGCGTGGAGTTGAAGTAGTGAGTCCATCCTACAATGATTAATCTAATTCTGTAATAGTCCACAGGAATCACTTTGTAAAAGACACGAACAATGGCGCCAATATATTATAGTTTAAACTTATAAATTGAAGAGGTGTTATAAATCCTTCTAAAATGCCTCAAAGGCGTTATTTGAGGCACAATTACAAGTTACTCTAAACTAAATTTTAAATAATTTTGATTCTGTCGCATAACCATGCAATTATGAATATAAAACAACTACCGGGTTGTCTACATTTTTAAGGCATATATATGTGTCTTATAAACATATCTAGTTAGCTTAGCAGTTCGATTATAGTGCATTGTGTTATTCGTTCATGTAAAACCAACCAGCCATTGAACAAACTATTTTACTAGAATTTAGACGTCTGTCGTAGTTCAATCCATTTGTTAACTCAGAGGGCAATCATATCGTGGCTCATACTCAAAATGCCCTAGGACAAATATGACATGGTTGCGTGACGTCATAAACAATATAATAAAAAACAATACTATGTGTCTGTGCTGTTATTACTATAAGTTTAAAAGGGCAGTAGTACGTTTTATGGTGGAATATAAGGTGATGTCTGGAAAATGAAAAAAATGGTTCCAGTTAAAAAAGACTTTGTATTTAAAATGAATTTTAATTGAAGCAGTAATAAACCAAATATATAATGTAAAGTTCAGCAATGCGATTCATTTTCCTTACACAAAATGAATTAAAAGTGTTCCAACAAAAATGGCTGCCAATGGACTTAATATGAGTCTTTATTATGTTTTCTCTGACTATGGATAATTCGTTTGCCTAATGTAATTTTTGACGCTATATAATTAACATATTTATAACATATTAACATACAATTATCAATGGAAAATTTTAAAATATAATTTTTAACAAAAAACTTGCTTCTGCCCCCTTTAACCATACCAACCCATCTATATACAGCCTGATGGGGTGCTACACCCTTGACGTCATCGCCAACACCGGCTTCAGCATCGACCTTGACAGTCAGAACAACAAGGACGATATATTCGTCAAGTACTGCAAGAAGGCCATGACCCTTTCCTTCCCGATCCTCTACTTCGTAGCCGGTAAGTCATCTGGACCCTTACATAAAGCAACCTTACCTCTTGGCTTAGCATTTTCACCTAGATTCAACCTAAGATCTACTTCGTAGCCGTTAAGTCACCTGGGTCCTTAAATAAAGCAACCGTACCCCTTTGCTTAGCATTATCACTTAGTCGTTTTGTGCAACGTGACCTTTTACTTCATTTATAAACATCAACCTAATTTTCCTAATTATATTCTTAAAGGCACCGCTCGAGCGGCTTTCATCCGCCGTTTTGAAAGGTTAGCATTGCGAGAAGACAAATGTGCTGTAATATTCTTATTCATTAACAAAATTAACTAATAGCTACTTGATTGATAGAAAAGGAGCATATTTACAAATAAGTCATAATAAAAGTTATCAGTTGCAACAGCATTTTGTCGTAAAAATGCATTCCACGATTTTTTAGCGATATATATTATAATCATATATAATTGTAAACAGGAAAGTCCTCCTACATTCCGTTTCCACAAAAAATACCCCGGTCGAATGGTCCCTTTAAGATTGTGATTGTACTAAGTAACGTTTTTTATCTTAGTTATCAGGAGAGTGTTGATGCTCACTGGATATTGCAAGCAAGTTGATGTTACTCATTTTCCTTTGCAAAGATGCAAAGTCTCTAACATTTTATTCTTAAGTGCTTGCGGTTGTACCTTTGGAATGGGTCTTATCATCGGCGTGAACTTCAGTCAATATATGTCATGGGAAATGTAATAAAAAACAATAAATATGTACATTTTCAATTTAGATTTTCTTTTATGAAGCTATACTTGATTGTTTTCTCCTTTTATCGCCTTTACAACAACGGCAAGAGAGCTTTTGACAAAGAAATAAGCACACGGACCATAATGTATCCTTTATTGCGTAAACCCTACACATTATGTAAATATACGATTAAGCAGTATTTCTCTATCCTGATGACACTTCGGGACCATTTTAACAGGGACTTGAATGCGAACATCGTTTTTAGAGACAATAATGGCAAGATATTTTTTTTTATTTTCAGTTATCTATCCATTCTTAACACCCTTGATTGAAAGACTCAACTACAGCTTAACCCCGAAAGAAGATGACAAAACAAAATTCCATACGATGCTTAAACAAGTCATCGAGGATAGGAGGAAGAGCCCGGAAACAGTGAGATATCAAAATTAATATACAATCTTTTTAAACGAAACGAGATGTATGTATGTATGAAGCCTCCATTAACAATTTTAAATAACTCTATTGCAAAAAGTATTCAACCTATACATTACGATTTTCAATGACTCTGTTGCAAAATGTAATCAACCTACATTATGATTTTCAATGACTGTATTGCAAAATGTGATCAACCTACATAACGATTTTAATGACTCTATTGCAAACCTACATTACGATTTTCAATGACTCTATTGCCTTCCTTTTTAAACAACAACAGGCCATACCTAGGAAGAATGAATTGTGAATCACTTCTTAATAGCACCTTCTCTTTAATATCATACGGAGCTTATGTCAATAATACGTATTTTAAGAAAAGTTTTGTTGTTTGCATTAGATGGCTATTTTGACAGTCTAAGTAAACCTAGCCTCACTATTATACGTTACACTGCTATACTGAGACTCAGTACATGTATAGCAGTGTAACGGATAATAGTGAGGCTAGGTTTACTTAGACTGCTATTTTGAATTCTCCTTTTTAAATGTAGTTCTCTTTCATTACAAGGATATATCTTTTCGTGCCTGCCAGAGACTCGACAAAATGTATTGCTTTTTCTGAGTCATTGTACGTATGTTTATATGTAGATGTTCAATGTTTATCGGGTCAAGGGAGATAACTGTGGTTTTACTATCTACATCGGTCAGTTAACCATAGAGTTCAACTACTTGTGAATTCGTTAAATATAGGATCATTATTTTAACTATTTCACCTAGATTGTACTCATCTTATTTGAAACTAAATATTTAGAAAACTCAACTTCTTAATAAGTTATTTGTATGGCGTTTAAGATAGACCAACATTTTATAGATATTAAACTTCCTTGTTCTGTAAAGACTGACGTTTAATTGGCTTGGCAACGACCTAAGAATCCAAGTCGAAAGGTCGCTTATACAGACAATTTGAGACCTTCTTTAAGTTGTATATGAATAAACTTAATATCATTTTTCATTGTTTATTGTGATGTAGGTGTTCAATTAGAACTCACATAATATTTCAAGAACATGAAGAGAAGCAGGCATATTTACTTGCTAAGAAACAAAGTAAATGGTTACATTCATACACAAATTTGACGCTAATTAATTTTGTAGGGTCAGCGTGACCTGCTACAGCTGATGATAAACGCCCACAAGGCGGACTCAAGCAAAGACCCGGATGATGATGAAGATGACGACACGCCCACTAAGCTTGATTTCCAATACTTTAAGAAGAGAGGTGAGTTTTGCGTTTATTAAAGAGACACAGAGTATGTTGATAGGATCACATATGTCAAATTCTGATATCGATGTTATTACATCGGGAACCACTAACTGTTACTGAAAATAACAAGTTAAAGACCAGTCAGTACATTAGAGCGAAAATACGGCCATTCAAAGTCGGGATTTTGATCGAAAACCGGACAATGTTGCTCGAGTGGCGCGCGCAAATTCGCCAAACGTAATTTTGAAACCTTGCCATAAGCTGACAGGAAGATATATTCGATTCGATAGTGTTTATTAGGTATTGTAACTAATAGGTAGATTAATTGCATGCATAATTTCGAATATTAAACGTATTTGAGATGTTTTCTTGATTTTTCCATAAAGTCAAGCATTTTAGAGATATTATGCATAAATGGATATATTTGCAAGTCCAGTGATAAGATATATGAACTTCAATCAGCATATCAGATATTTTGTAGCTTTACCTTATCAAAACCCCCCAAAAAATTAAGAAAGATACTCTGTGTCACTTTAATAAACAACTACATTCACAATAATACGTATATTAGGAAATAATTGTGACCGAACAATTTCTTTTTTCAATTCTGTAAACCTCGCTAGGGAACATTGCACGCTTTGTTTTAAAAATAGTTTCCTGGTAGAACTTCCCGTTTTGCGTAAAGACGAACTAAATCATTCACGTGTCGCATGCTTAAAACATGTCAAATATGAAGTAAACGGGTTTTAAATGTTTCTCATTTTCATGCACACGCATTTAAAAGCACACATATACACATAAACACACACCAGCAACCCAAACACACAGACTCACAAATACACACATATAACAAAGATTTTAAACGTTATAAATAAAACAATAGACATATTTTCCCACAATCCAGTCATGATATTACAGACGCCAAAATGCAAAAGGGCTTTATATAAGGCTTATTATTGAACAACATCCAAACTCTCTTTGCCAGGCCTCACGGACTACGAGATCTTCTGTAACTCTAATATCTTCATGCTGGCTGGGTACGACACATCTTCCAACTGTCTGACATTCGCCGTGTATCTACTGGCAACACACCCAGACATACAGGAGAAACTCTACCGGGAGATCACTGACAGTATTGGCAAGGTGAGTATAGCATACAGGCAGGGTACATAATTGGGGATGGGTATCGTTTCTCATTTCTGTATTGCAATATATTGCGATACAGAAACGTGTATTGCAATACCTATGCAATTTTATTGGTACTTTTCAAATTCAAGATTTGGCACGAAATTTTGTATAAATAAAGGCGTCAAGAACGATCATAATTGTTAGCTATGAGCCGTTTTTAAAGTGATATTTTTCAATTACTGGTTATACGGTATTACATTGTTTTGACTTTTTTCACAACACAATTTCATACTTTAATAAGAAATCAAAATTTATTTGGTTGTGTTTTTGGCAATTCAGATGGAAATTGTTCATTTTAATACGTTTGATTGGATATTTTCAGAACTGTGTACCGATTCTCATTATGTTGTTCCTGTATTGCAATATATTGATATATCGATAATATCGCGCTTTCTTAGTACATAACATACAGTCAGGATGTTTGTGACGTAGCAAAGGTCTATAACATACAGACAAGATCTATAACATAAAGGCGACGTTGATCACAGGGCAAGGTGTATAATATCGGCAAGGTGTATAAGATGCAGACAAGGTGTAGATCTTACATGAAATTTATATAAAATAATAAGCAAGTTGTTACAAGCATACAATGTTACATACAAACAATGTGTTTAAGACACGGTCCATTGCATACAGACAACGTGTATAACACAAATCCAAGTAATATAACATATTCGTTAGGGATGTAACATAAAGGCAAAATATTTATTATACGGGCAAGTTATTTAACATACAGGAAAGGTTTAGATTATACAAGTAAGGTGTAGATTATACATTTAAGGTGTATAACACACAGACAAGGTTCGTAACATACAGACAAGGTGTATAATATACAGACAAGCTTTATAACACACAGACAAGGTGTATAATATACAGACAAGGTTTATAATATACAGACAAGGTGCATAACATACAGACATGGTGTAAAACATACAGGCAAGGTTTGTAACATACAGACAAGGTGTGTACCATACAGGCAAGGTGTAAAACGTAAGGACAAGGTGTATAACATAAAAAAGACAAGGTGTATAACATACAAACAAGGTGTATAACATACAAACAAGGTGTATAACATACAGGCAAGGTGTATAACGTAAGGGCAAGTTGTATAACATAAAGACAAGGTGTATAACATACAAGCAAGGTGTAAAGTATAAAGACAAGGTGTATAACATACAAGCTAGGTGTAAAGTATAAAGACAAGTTGTATAACATAAAGACAAGTTGTATAACATACAGACAAGGTGTATAACATACAGACAAGGTGTATAACATACAGACAAAGTGTTTTACATACAGACAAGGTGTATAATATGCAGGCAAGGTGTTTAACATACAGACAAGGTGTATAATATGCAGGCAAGGTGTTTAACATACAGACAATGTTTATTATATCAAACAAGTTGTATAACATACTGACAAGGTGTATTATATACTGACAAGATGTATAACATACAGGAAAGGTGTATTTCATAAAGCGAAGGTGTGCAACCAACATGTATGCATATTTACCTATGTAGGTATAACAATGATGAGAAACTGTACCACGATATAATTTGCAGTATTTGATATGATGGCATACACAATAAGCAAAGTGTCAAACATACAGGTTTACATACAGTTTTCGAAATGCAATTTCAAAATATCGTATCAATTCAACCATCCAGAGAAAGCGTTCCCAATTCAAATTTATTTTACTTTACAAAAGGATTTTAGTTGTCTTAGGTTATTTGAGAGTAAAATGGTGTTTATGTGTCTATATATATACAAATAGTCATTCCCCAAAGTCGATTCGATATCAGTATATGAGACGATAAAGTATGGTATTTATGAAAACATGTCATCAATTGAAATATATTCCAGGAGAAGCCCGACTATTACCAGGTGATCAAGCTGCAGCTGTTGGAGAATGTCGTGTTTGAGACTCTGAGGATGTATCCCCCAGCACTCAGGTACGTCTGTAGTCCTTCACATTGTAATTTATCATCCAAAACTGTGTGATATCCCTTGTGGAAGATCCTAGGCGATATCGTTTTGACAGTAGATTTTGGACAATTCCCTGTCATCAGAAGGGACATGACATTACAAACATTTTGCATCATCAGTAATGACGTCACGATGCTTTGACGTCTTAAACACTGTGACAATGACGTCACAATGGTATGACATCATTGGTTTAGGAGTTTTATGGCTGTGCACTGTTCAAAGATGTTCATTTGTCATGCAAATGGGATGAAAAATGATTTTGGATGATAAATAGAATCTCACCCTCGTGTCTTTTGATATCAAATATATCAACACACGTTGATAAAGTAAAATATCATCGGCAAGCCTCGGATATTTGTTACTTTTATCAACTTGTGTTGATATATTTGATATCAGAAAACATTTGGGTGAGGTTCTCCATATCTACAAATCGTCACACTGCAATTTGATCGGCAGCTAATTACATCGTAAGGCTTTGGCATCACTTAGAATTGTGCGGAAGTTCAATGACGCCACAAACATCCGTTGTTATTTTTGAGAAATTGTAATCATGGGGTAAATAAAGAACATGATTTATCATCCAAGTCGCTACCAAAGAGGATGTCACTCGTGATCAAGCTACAATGAAATAGTCATTATGCAAATACATCATCCGTAAATAACATTATAAGACTTTGACGTCACTAAAAAGCTAAGCGCACAATGACGTCATGAAAATGAAGACAAATTTAAAAGTATCGCTGATTAAAAAATACAATTATATATTAATAAAATAATCGGCAAGCATATTTTTTTTTAATTATTTAAACACTTTGTCATAACACTTATATTACCAGGTTGTCGCGGAGACCGGAGAAGGATACGGTGATCGGAGGGTACCACATTCCCGCCAAGATGGGGGTCGTCTTCCCCCTGTACGCTCTCCACCATGACCCAGAGCTCTGGCCCGACCCAGAGAAGTTTGATCCTGACAGGTAACTGGTATACCGTATTTCCTCTAGTAAGCGCCGAGTCTCCTATGAGCGCCGGGGGTCTTTGGTAGTGGAGAAAATAAGCGCCGGGCCTCTTTTAATCGCCGGGTCTCTAAAAAGCGCCGGGTCCTAACCATTAAATTAATGTACCTTAGTAAACGTTTTACAGGTATATTATGTTAAAGACGGCTAAAAACAAACTTCAATTTTCTTTGAAAGAAATAAGCGCCGGGTCTCCAATAAGCGCCCAGTTTTCCTGTATTTGCTCAAAATGTCAAATTTTAATTAGTCTGTTATCCAAACCTTTTTTAAGTAAAAAAATAATTAAAGGAGCCTCCTTTAGTCAAAAGTCAAAACCTTTTTGAGAAGAATATGTTAGTCTCCATGATAATTATCGGCGAAATATATATATTGTTTAATTGTCAAACAATGATGAATAATTTAACACGTTTATCATATCTGAAAAGTTTATGGCATTGGTAGTGTATAAAGCAATTGATGATCAAATCTTAAATAAGATCTTAACGTTTTTACAGCATAGGTTAAGACAGTGGTTCGTTTACAGAGAAACAATTTATGGTACTATGTCATCTAAAAGGGTAAAAGAGATTCCTTTGGAGCTTCAGACAACGTAAAAAAGTAATTTAATGTAAAACGTAATGTAA
The DNA here is from genome assembly GCA_916613615.1 of Steromphala cineraria. Lineage (NCBI taxonomy): Eukaryota > Metazoa > Mollusca > Gastropoda > Trochida > Trochidae > Steromphala > Steromphala cineraria. The sequence goes on along the minus strand of OU744728.1, from coordinate 55,627,335 downwards.
AATACATAAAAAGTACACTAAGCCTAAACATAAGCATTATCTAAAAGTGAAAGTATAATAATGTTAATAAAGGTACACTCCAGTACATTCGTATTTTAATGATATGTTAAATTGCTTCAATAAGTATCAAAGCACAAACCATGATGATATTCATCAAACAGTATCCCAAATTCATCCAAAAATATAAAAAACATAATTAGTATTAATTTTCAATGAAAAGCTAACAGCCACTCTATTGAAAAGATTGGTATTTAATCATTGCTGTTCAGGAGTATAATATAATATAAGTCAACTCTTATAGGTTGGCATGTTAATGAGGAAAGTCACATAGAGTCTTTTAATATTATGTTGGGGTTTTTTTCCATTTTTTTATTTCCCAATTTGTATACAATGTGCTTTCATCCACCAGCAATCATGTAATATCATATGTATATACAAATAAAAATTTTTAATAAAGTATATCCTGAATTATTTTTTAAAAGTTGTGAAATGTTGACCAGAAAGTATAGAATTGGCATAGTTGCAGTTTGAGAAAGCTATCATCTTAGCTTGTGCTTACTTACTTACTATATAATGTTATCTTGTTTTTAATCTATTTTTAAATTCTTTAAATAAAGTTGGTCCCTCAAGAGTTGATTTGATAAAGATACCAACATACTTTAATAATATTAAACAATTATTTAAAAGGGATAAATAAAAAGGAATATAAAATGTTTTTAAGATTTTGACTTTGCCTTTTGCTGTTTATGATGCGTTTGGACTATAGGATAGATTATATTTTTGGTCCAGAATGCACATGTTTCTTTAAATATTTTGGTATAAACTGGGGTTTCGGGGGTTAAATGTTAAATATATTATATTTCTTTTTGAGCAATATTTTGTCCATCGATAGATTTCTCCCAGAGAACCGGTCTGAGTTGCATGACTACAAATGGCTGCCGTTTGGTATTGGTCCGAGAAACTGTCTGGGTATGAGGCTTGGTCTGCTGGAAGTGAAGGAAGCGCTCATCGTTCTTCTGCAGAGGTATCGCTTCGTCGTCACGCCGGAAACTGAGGTACGTCGGGGGTGGCGCTTCTCATGGCCCTGTTTGATAACACGATATTGTATAGACCGAAACTGCTGTCGCCGAGTCGCATACTAACAGTGAAGTTGCAGGTAGAGCCTCTCGACTTATAACTTGTAGTGGAAACCTTTTATGATCGCCAATGAAAATCAAGACTTATCGAAGAAAATCAAATGTTTTATGGGACTTTTTAAGGTCTGTTTAAAAAATATTTTTACGTCCAACTTTTGGTTAAGACTTTTGTTTTGTATGATCGTCGGTGAAACACAATAATTTATCGATGAAATAAACATTGTTGTGGGACAGATACATATTGCGGTAAAAATTCAACATCTTGAATTATTTATGTTATCTTTCCGTGGTCGCTCGTAGCTCAAACACTTTCAAAATTGTCTGTTAGTCACAAGTTCCTTTCAAAACATCAGGATTTGTTGAAGTTCAAAGCATATACGCTGATGTAGCAGGGTGGCGCTATTGCAAGTTTTCAACAGCTAATGATGGACAAATTGTTCACTTCACCCTAAATCACTGATGGCTGCAATATTACCCAAGCGGATTAAAACAATACATGTAAATCACTCACTCACTCACCTCACCCTAAGGGTCCAGTTTGACAGCTTGTATGTGTCGAATAGTTCAACATGTTGCCGGTAGGGAAGTAAAAACGTTAAATGGTAACAATTTCAAGTGAACAATAGGAAATTGCTTCAATTCATCAAACAAATTCTTAAATGTTCTAAGACACGTTTTTCTGATTGGTTGCAGGTGCCCGTTACAATCGAGAAAGGAGCCTTCACTCGCCCACAGAATGATCTGTTTGTCGGGGTGGAGCGAAGGGAATAAACCATATTGTATAGTTCTAGTTCTAGTCACTCCTTTGAAGAAAGTAGTTCCGCCGATTTCAGTTTGCAGGTATCATTTCTATGGCAATCAGGGTTTTTTTATTCATTCGCGTGACAAGATGAATCGCTTTGGTAAAAAATTTAGTTTAGAAATATGATCCATGTAGTATTCCTCTCTCTCAAGCCCGTTTCGAGAAAATGGCATATGTACCTGTTAACAAATTTTGTGTAATAAAAGTACTATTCGGATTTTCAGTAACAGTGTTATTCATGAAACTCATCTTTGTTTTCAAAAGGTATGCAAGGAAAACATATCGTACTTTTATCATGGTAGTAAATGTTAGTTGAAGTAGAAGTATATATTTTGTGTAAACTTATGTATACTGTATATGATTTCCAAAGAAATTTGCAGACAAGACCAATTATTTCTCAGGCAAGGCTATTGAGCCCTTTTTATTTATTCAAATTCGGTATTTTACATTGATTGTTGTTTTTCTATCAATAAATGATCTTATTTTTGAAAAAAAATTTTTTTGTGTGATTTATATAATTGCTTAACAAATATCCAAGTAAACAAAGACGGACCGGTATCATATTTATCTAATTCTCTCCCAACCGAGATCATTTAGTTACGCTTATGTACATGTAGTTACTAAATATTCCCGACCGATAAATTTCACTTCAAATTCCCGTCCCTTTTTATGAAATTAACTAATAATCTATCCTTTTAAAAGGCTCCAACTTAAAGGGGCAGAAGTACGTTTTTTGAAAAACTAATATTTTCAGTTTTCACTGTACGTTAATGCTTAACGTATTATTACTTAACGTACGTCAAAAATCTCATTACACAAAGCGATCATCCATAGTCAGAGATAAAATCCATTGGTTTCCATTTTTGTGTGAATACCTTTAATTCATTTGTGTCTAATTTGTGTAAAAGGGAATCGTATGACTGAACGTACCATTACTTACTTGATATATTACTGCATCGTTTAGTGTAATTAAGATCACATTCTTGCAAGTGGAACTATTTATTTTCATTTTCCTGATATCACCTTATATTTCCCTTAAAATCGTGCTTCTACCCCTTTAAAGTAAATAATATCAAGGGTTTAATTTTTCTTTTCTCTTTAAATGTTGTTGGTCCGTTCTGGAAAAAAATTGAGTCTGTTACCAACAAAATAATTATATATATGATTAGGAAATGTGTTTTCAAACAGTGAATACATTTTTCTATGCTTCCTGTCTACTTCGAAACAAATGCTACATATTTCATGTTAATTGTAAGTTCCTTTCATCTGGTGTTATTCAAAAAATATTTCTCTTATCTTTTTCTCAAAACTACTAATTGCCAATACCTTCTAATAAAACAATCCCTGATAACTACAATTAAGTATTTACAAACCTATATACATTGTATTCCCCATCAAAATCCATCGTTATTTGAATATCAATATTGTGAGCATGATTATAAATGTAGGCCAAAATGTCCATCATAATACCTGCAAGTGACAAAAATAAAACGATGAGATCTTATGATCAATAAAATGTGAAATGTGTAAAATCCTTTTCAATGGTGAGTAGAATTGAACTCCCGCCCCGGCCCATTGGAAACCTACATTTGGACTTTTCCGAAGCAACCCAAACCTTTCCCAACCTTTCCCCACCCCGACGCATGTAAAAAATCAACACCTATAATTGCGATGTTTATATATAGTGTCGGAGAATTTCATTGTCAGTTTCATAAATGAAAAATGTTGAATATAGGTTACAATCAAACCGGACCCTATACCAGGTCAAGATAATAAGTGTTTGAAAGGTAATGCCAAGAGAGATTACAATCGGTGTAACCAAGACTTCCAAAATGATTACGTGATGTTCAGCATGGGACAAAGCGCTTGGTGTGCTGTTACATCGGGGTTATTTTAATAAATGTTTTATTCTAGAATTCCTTGTTACATTCAGAAGCCTTTGTCCAGGGTGGCAGGGACACTGTGTCAATAAAGATAATCAAGATAATTAATTTTGTTACATCGATGTTGATGTCTAAAAAGCATTGCCGTCTGTATTAACATGATCTTCAGCTCAAATTTGTGTTATGGTAACGGTTTTCTTGACTATATAAATTTTCCCCTACCCTCTACCCGCCCCCGTCCCACCCCCTCAGCACATCGATGTTGTAGTTTACGTGAACCCCTTGCATCGGGGACAGTGTGTCATTTATGGGGTCAAGTGACCTGCTTTCCTTACATCATGGTTACTGCATTTATGCTCAAACATGTAGATTAAAGTACATAGATTTTGCGTAATTTGTTAAAATATGACATTTCATCCAGCGTTCAGAGTCTAAACTTTGGTCGAGTGGTATATCTCAATCTTTTATTATTTTGCACTTAAGGAGGCCACAGGCCTATAGTACATACATGTATATACAAGCAGTTTTAGGCAGAAGAGAGTGTATTTTTTCTGAGAATAAAGGCATGGTACAAGAACATTGACAGATTTTCAACATGCCTTTTGCTAGAGCAGCTAATTAAAGATATGAATTTATAAATATTATGATTCGTAAAGTAATAATTTTTAATATACTTATATCTTAAATCAAGGTAGGATGGACAGACACAAAGAAAATGGTACTCATCTTCAATTACATTTAAATTACACATTTTACATAATCTATGTTCTCTTTCTAAGCCAACAGATCTACCAGTTTCAATTAACAATTCATGTGATGAGCAGTGAAATCTTGTAAGTGAAATTCTGAATTTCCTAACATTCAAAGTAGATAAATAGATTTCATTGCATATAGACTGTTTGAACATTCTGTAATAGAAACATTTATTTGATAAAGATACTTTATGAAGCCAATCTTGTTGATAAATATCTTGCAACCTTTGTTTAAAGGATATGAGAAACTGTTTGTGAGAGTGTATACATTGATCAAACCATACATTACCAAAACCGGTCGAACATAACAAATCTTTATCATCTGTGACCCAATTATTTTTCCATTTTTGTCATACAAAATCATCATATTATAACATTTTTTGGGTAATCTATGAGATGGCATTTCTAATATTTTCAACCAGTATTTTACAACTTTTACCTTTGAGTCCACATATAATGGAAATCTGCCACAATCACCGTAGATCATTAGATTAGAAGTAGTAGATTTCACACCCAGGAATTTTTTCATTGCAAATAAATGTACTTTTTCTATGATATCAAATGCATTAAGCCCCCAAAACTCGGCACCGTAAAAGAGTATTGGACTAATCTTAGCATCAAATATCCTAAAGAAAGCTTTATAAGGCAAATCACCCAAAATATGTATATATATATCTCATTATTCCTATTAATATTTTCTTTGCTTGCGTCGATGCGTTCCTGGCATACAAAGACCATGAAAGGTGATTTGTGAAATAAACTCCTAGATATTTATATGATGTGGTTGTTTCAATAGTCTCGCCTTTATAATACCACTTTTCGTTTGCAGCAAGTTTACCTCCATTTTTGAACACAATTATCTTAGTTTTAGCTCTATTAACGGTTAGTTTCCAATCCTTACAGTATTTTTCCAATTCATATATTTCTGCTTGTAATCCCCGTACCGTGCTTGAGAAGAGAATGATGTCACCGGCAAACAATAGGAGAAATAACTGTACTTTATCTGGATGTAATTGGATACCATTAGAGCAGTTATCGTGAATTTGTATTGCTAAATAAATTCATACAACCTTGTCTTACTCCTATCTGGCTTTCAAAAGTTTCAGATATTTCATTATTGTTTCTCACGCACATCTTTACGTTATCATAAATACTTCTTAAAAGTTTACTCATTTTACTACTTAATGAATGATTATCAAGAAGAGTCCATAATTTTTCTCTGTGTACAGAATCGAAGGCTTTTGCAAAATCTACAAACAAAACATAAAATTAAGAACCTTTTGTATTCAAGTATCTCTGAATAAGTGAGTATAGAATAAATATGTTGTCAGTCGTTGTGTATCCTTTCCTAAAACCAGCTTGACATTCTGTTATCTTATCAAAGGATTCTGTCCAGAATACCAAACGTTTATTTATAATTCCAGTGAATATTTTACTGAATACACTAAGAAGAGTAATGCCTCTATAATTTTCAGTTTCACCCTGCTTATATGGATAGGTATAATGATGCCAACCGACCATGAATGTGGAAACACACCTTTATCAAGAATAACATTAAATAACAATTCAAGATGCGGTAGTAAAATATCTGAGGAGTGTAAGAAAAATTCTGGGATAGTGTTATCTACTCCAGATGATTTGTTCAGTTTAAGATGCTTGATACTATTAAGTATTTCTTCTCGTGTTATTGGTGCATCAAGAATGTCAGTAGTCATTAAATCATCCCTATTTTCAGCACTATTCTCAGTTTGATTACATGAATATATGACCTCATCAGTTTCAGATGTAGAAAACAAATTCTTAAAATAAGATCTAAACTTTGGTCGAGTGGTATATCACAGGAGAAACGTCATCGAAAACCTATCGATTTATTGGATGGATTAACGTATCGATATCCTTCAGCTGACAGCACGCACATTTAACAATAGTTTGGATCAAAAGTTCGATAAGGGGGATTAGTTCCGCTAATCTGTTGGTCTCGTATTGGGCTCCTTCCCCTTATCAAAAGAGAAATCTTCTGTCTTGCCAAAGCGAATATGTAGAGTTAAATGTACGTTAACTAGTAACGGGGATGTTTTTCTTAAAATCACTGGCATTGTGTCAGCTTGACGGAAACTCCATACGCCCACGCAAAACTTGCCTAAATTTCCTAAAATAAATATAGTTTAGTGACGTCGATTTTTTTAAGACTCTGTTTTTAAATTATACGTAAGTTAATCATTTAGCATAGGAAATGAAGCCCATGTTCTTTTGTTATGTTTACAGAAATAATTTAAGTCTCCAAGCAAACGCACTATGCAAAAGTCGCCAACATTAACAATATATCATTTATATCTGTCATTTTAAAACGATGAGATAGTAATACACGTGTATAATCTTATACTGATAAGATTTAAAATCACGAAAAATTTTAACTGAAGAATCCATGTGTGAATGCTAAGCTACATATTTAAATGATCGTTATACTTACATATATTGATGTCAATTGTAATCATGATGAAAGATGACAAAATTCATTTTTTTTTAATATTGTATTTGAAAAAAGTTTTAGTTATATTTTGCTTCAATTCATAATCCAATAATTACTATAATCGCGTCAACGACATTTTGGGGATATATCAACAGCAGTTTTATCGAAATTGCCTAATTCATATCATAGTACACAAATAAAACCATTCAAATATCCCCCTATATTTCAAAAGTTATTTTGTTATATCCTACTTTTCTTCTACAGTAGATTTGATTTTCAGATCGTTAAGGTGTTATATTTGCTTAGTCTAAGACCCGTCTTTTCAAATTTATATGTGTTATCTTTAAATACATAAATGTATGCATATATTCTCAATACAAAGCCTATTAAAATACTAAATTAGTTTCTTTCATTTTACGTTTCATAAAAGAAAGCAAAAAATAGTAATCTTCTTATATATTTTTTTCTTATAAAACGTTTCAAAGTTATCTGGATTATGATGTCTACATATTGAGCTTATTTCACATTTTATGCTTATGAAATTTGTTTATTGTTGTACGAAATATGTTAATTTTACTTAAACATGTAAACAATTAAATAAGAAATATGTAAAGTATCACACGTGAAATTTGTGATCAGAAATATGAGTATCATTAACCATCTGTCAATAACAGTTTCATTTTATGAGTTTCATGTTCTACATTAACTGCAGAATATCGTTAATTAATCTTCTTCACTTGTTATACATCCCAATCAGATATTTAGAGGGGCAGAAGCACGTTTTTAGGGGGGAATATAAGATAATATACGGAAAATGAAAATGAATGGTTCCAATTGAAAGACAATGTATTTAAACTAAATGAACCAGTAATAATTCAAATATATAATGCAAAGTTTAACCATACAATTAATTTTCCTTACACAAAATGAATATGAAAGGTGTTCACACAAAATGGCCGCCGATGAATTTTAGGTGAATCTATATACTTTGTCCACTGACTATGGAGGATTGGTTTGTGTATTGAGATTTTTGACACTATTAAAACAATACATTTAGCATTTACGTACAAGTATCAGTTTGAAAATTAACATATACTTTTTTTTAAAACGTGCCACTGCCCCTTTAATATCTTTATATCTCAAAATTGTCGCTACTACAACGATACCTAAAAAGCCGTATGGTAAAAAGTGACGTAAATAACTTAATACTAGATTGTGACTCAAAAGTCACTTGGGAATTTATTTGCTGATTCAAAGGTTCCGCGTCTAATCTCTAACCTAACCTCCTTCCGTATGTATTGTACATGTATAAAGATACCCTTATATAAGGAGACCCGTATTCCTCTCTATCCATCGAAGACAACTCACACTGGGAGACTAAACAAAAATCATGTTTCTGTTCAAATTGGTAAGTCTACTTTATCTGTTTTTACATTAATATGCTATTGTATGATTTTGTTTCCAAAAACCAATTATTAAGTCATTTGTCAATTATTCATTATGTTTTGTCTGTGCTTTTTGAAAAATATTATCAATCCAAAATAAAAAAATCTGTAGAAATTATCATCAATTCATTAAGAATATCAAGATTATTATATTTTGACGTGATATACAGAAGATTTATGGTTACTTGAAAAGGGAAGCGTAGATACATTTGACCTCTAAAATGTATATATATCTTTCAGAATGCTTTATTCATTTATTCCTACATAGTCATTATTTCAAAAAATCATTATCCTGAAACTTTTGTAGATTTTGTGATTGTCGTTAACGTGTGTATATCAATGAGTTGTTAAATGAGCTTGTTTACTCATGTTCAAAAGAAAACAATACATTAACAATACCTAAGTTGTTTTTATCCTCTGTGTGATTGTCTATTTCAAACTTTTCATGTGTTTCTAGAAACAATCTAAAACTGACGTGTACATGAGCCTTTTCATCAAGAAAATAATATTTCTAGATTTGTTTATTTATATCTTAATTCAAATTTTCTTTTTTTTTCTTTTGTACTAAGGTATTTATATATTTTGAATACAAGTTAGTGAAGAATGCTTATGATTGTTATTATTGTTATGGCTGTTTTCTAGGAAGTATGTGATGAATATCAGTAGGAGGTTATGAGAAAAACATATCCAATTTTCAGTGCCATGTGACGTTTGGGAGAGTTTGAAAAGTTTTTTAAATGACTGAAAAAAAAATTAAGTTTAAGATGTTCTCTGACACGTTAATGTGAATTTGTAATCCTATAACTGTTTCTGACAGTCTCATATTCTGATTCATTCATCCTATTAAATTGTATGGCTGTTTCAGCACCAAATACATTTCAAGAAAATCACTTTTCATGGAAAAATGTATAATGAAATCTAACAAGTTAATAATCCCTTTGAGCTACATGTTTTAATTTTTATTTTGTTTCACCTTCAGATATCTTTTGCTATAACAGCTTTTCAACTCATATCTGTCGTATCAACTAATCAACGATGTCGAAACTGTGTAGACCCGCCTTGCATCCGGGCTATTAGAAGTGCCGACGTCTCGCCTATACGTCACAACAGCAGTTTCTGCACAACCCAAAATAACACGCATGATATATGCCAGTGGCAGACAAGGCCGGGGACAGGGTTCCAACCTGACGAAAGAGAAGACAGGATTCCTCGCTATATCTACAATGCAACCTGTGACTGTAGCCACTGTGGCCCACGAAATCGAGTCGACGCATGCGTACGAGTGTTTTACAACCAGACTGTATTCTACCGGGAAAACAGCACGTGCTCTCTGAGCGGGATGTATTCTTATCGCATGAGTTATCTCCCCGTTCTGGTGGGCTGTCATTGTCTGCATTCCACACGAGAAGGAATTGAACGGGCCACTCCTGCTAACTGAAGAAGTAAAGTGGACTTTTAACATTTGGTATTTTATGGCGCTTCTAGCAATTATAGAACTTTTTATGTGCCCTTGAACTTTTGTGTAAAGACTATTATGAAAGTGTCGTTTTAGAAACACAAAGTGGACAGTAAATTAGCGGTTGGATGTTTTCTTAATCTTAACCTTTTCTTGTTAACCAGTGATGTTCACAGATAACGTTTATATGTCCTTTTTTTGTTATTATCAGTTTATTCCCATGGTTACATACACCGAATACAGTCAAAAATGTACATTGATATCAAAAGATATCAAAATCGTTTATGTTTTTCAGGAGAAGCATTTATATAGGCATTTGCTGCCTGTTTGCTTATCCTTTTTCCCTATTGTATATATATTCTGAATGTTGTGTATTTTGTATATGTTTTATGGAAATAAAATACTGTTTAAATCAAAAGATATCCAAGGTATACATGAATTCAAGAAATTAGAAAAGTTTACAACACCATTAGCTTCTAAGAGCTGGAAGTCCATTTTTGTTGAAGTTTCCAATCTCATTTCTTCGCTTTGAAATGAATCATTCTGCAGAAAATATGTGTCTTAGAATCCTTTTAGAAGGACTTTTGTATGTCCTGTGTTCGTTCAAATGTGACAGAAATCATTCCGAATCGGTGCTTTAACAGAAATTAATTCACTCAAACCTGGTCTAAAATACAATTTGACAATTCAATAATTTTTATCGTTTCGGAGATGAATATACTTATTGGGGGGATTGTAATACGACTGTCTGAATTACGATTTGTTTAATTATAAGATATTATTAACACTGATATAAAACTGTAGGTGATAAGGTATAAGAAATTATTTCTTAAACCTTATTGGAGTATATTTGAATGAAAATATACGCGTGTTAACTTCAAGTGGTGCGTTTTGTTTTAATTGTGTAAATATATATGTTTTTTTATATCTATCTATTTTTATACTTATCTCTGTTTAATAACATTTACTCTTTTAATTAAGTTGTTGGTACTGTGTATTGTACTATTTACTTATATATATATGCTCCAACTTCATTACTCTTCCTCTGCTTGAGAACGACACAAGAATCTGTGTCGAAACGTCGCATACAATGAACAAAGAAGTTGTCATCCATATATGAACAAAGAAGTTGTCATCCATATATTCCTCAGCATTATTAAAAATGTATTTCTTATACACTTACGTGAGAAATAAAACTTTCATTGACCAATCTATATCAGTGAAACCTCTTAGATTTTCTGAAAGTAAATGTACATGTGGTATGCTTAGATAATGTTTTCTTTTTTTCTTAAGGGCACTTGCACTTAATGATGTTTCTTTATTTTTCTTCGGCCAAATGATTAATCATTAAGTATCCTGGTATGTTAACGACCAATTGTAGCAGCTGTAGCATATTGTCTACCATATGAAAACTTTAATTTGGAAACTGATTAGGATAAGAAAAAATAATCGTATTTTTCAACGAAGCGTTTGTATCCTCAAAAAACACCAACTTCGCATATATGAAGGAGTTGCTATGTATTAATTCCGCGTATCAATCTTATTTTATAATCGGAAACGCCGTTTCATTGTCTTGGTTTGTGTATTGATATTTCTGACACTATCAAAATAATACATTTAGCATTTACGTATAATTATATGTTAAGAAATTAACATATCATTTTTTTTTTAAAACGTGCCACTGTCCCTTTAATATTTTTTATATCTCCAAGTTGTCACAGTCAACGCTACTACAACGATACCTTAAAAGCCGTATGGTAAAAAATGACGTTTCATGCTTGTGTCAAACAGGATTTCCTGAATGAGCTCTGTTGAGGAGGTGTTTTCAATGACGCGAGCGCTGAGTGTCCAATCTCGCCACCGGGAACCTAGTGCTTCTCACGGGACAATGTATAAAACATTCTACTGAACAGGCAATTGACACACTTCCTCTTTCCAAACTTCTCAACAAACTATAACACTCGTTCAAAAACACTTTCCACTCAGTACGGGGGTCTTCCATTTCATCGTAAACAATACTTTTTATTTGAAAAACACTTTGCAAGATGATGTTTTTGTAACGTTTCTATCAAACGAAATGCTAATGTTCTTCATGATAAACTCTACTAAGTAAACGTAAATGGCTCAGCAAGGTCTAGTTTGTAGAAATAAAATTAGCGACGATAAAACATTATAGCTCTTTTGAAAGATATTCTTTATAATTCACAAATACTTCATCATGTACTGAAAGAGAAATTAATTTTAATCAAAGCGATATTAATTTCTTCATAAATGCTTTTGTAAAATCATAACACCTCGATATAATATGTCACCTCATTTGATTCATACCACTTTAGCAGTTAAAGGGAAGGGATACAAATGTTATCAAGTGTTACCCATCTCATTATAAACCTAATATCTTAAGATTCTTAAATATTAATTATCAATTATTATTTCCCATATGTTTGAAAATAAGTTATGACATATAACATATAAACAGCAAATAAAATTTCCTGAGACACGCTGTATACCACTGAGTGCTCACTTGGATACATGTGCAAAAGACAAGGACATTAAATTCAAGATCTTTCCATTTTACAAAATGGACACAAATAATAGAATAATGCGACAATTAAAAGAAGACTATTTCATTAAAATGTTAAAACCACAACTTAATGCTTAATAGTAGCATCTTTTATTCTATCAAATTCTTATTGTGTCCATCTTACCGCTTGCCTGATTGTGACGTCATACCATTGTTATGTCAAATTCATTGTGACATCATCACGTCATAACTGTATTTTGTCAGACTCCCTGATGATACCATTGAAACATGTTGGAGTTTTGATTGGCTTCGTGTCATTTTTTATCTTTTCATTATATATATATATATACATATGACATATAAACATTAACACATGAGCACAAATCACTTTTGCCTTTTGCGATGATTGTTGAAGCGCGAGTACAAGTATTTTTCGCCTGTGACCTTATTTTTGTTTGTGACGTACTTTTGACGACTGTCGCAAGGGAAGAGGCAATTTCTTAGACATTTCTTTAATGGAACATAGTCGGCAATTAAGAAATATTACCCTCGGAAGTGTGTCATGGGACTTTTGAGAAACTCGTGCATATTTGTATAAAACCCTCGCTATCTCTCGGGTAATACAATAATTCTCGTTTCGTTAAAGTCAAATGGCAGATTTCATCGGGTAATTATTTCTATGTAGTAATTATATAATTCTAATTGACAGACAGACAGACATTTTGTTCAGTATTGAGGCCAAAGGCCCAAAATACAAACATATTGCAAGTGATACAAGCGCACATAAAATATAGGTTTATGGTTTGCCAATTTAGCTCTACTTTTATCTATCCATTTGAGAAAGTTGCACACATTTATAATGATATTTTTTTTTCTTCACTGTTAACAATGTATCTCAAGTTAATTCTAATTGAGACTCCATAAAACACTTAATCTCAACCATATGAGTCTCCATCATGTGAAGATTTTAATCATATAAGACACGAACACAGACAGTATTTGTATGCATATATGTTTAATAGCTTTCCCTCGTTAGCACAATCGTTTGGTTCCATTCAGTGATAGTTTTAGCCGAAATTGGGTTTTACACCAATAAAGGTTCCACAAGGAGGGGCCACATTATACACCCAATCACAGTACTGCCCTTCTTCGTTGAAAATCAAGTCTGAAAATACATTAAGATATTAATTATTCTTCGGAAATCAAATTACCGATTTTAGGATGTGAATAACGCAAAATGAATTAAAGTAACACAGAGTATCTTTCTTAAAATTTTATTTGGTTTTGAAAAGCTACAAAATATCTAATATGCTGATTGAAGTTCATATCTCATCACTGGACTTGCAATTATATCCATTTATGCATAATATCTCTAAAATGCTTGATTGTATGGAAAAATCAAGAAAACATCTCAAATATGTTAAATATTCGAAATTATGCATCCAATTAATCTACCTATTAGTTACAATACCTAATTAACACTATCGAATCGAATATATCTACCTGTCAGCTTATGACAAGGTTTCAAAATAACGTTTGGCGAATTTGCGCGCGCCACTCGAGCCACATTGTCCGGTTTTCGATCAAAATCCCGACTTTTTCGTAATTTCGCTCTAATGTACTGATTTACCTTTAACTTGTTATTTTCGGTAACAGTTAGTGGTTCCCGATGTAATAATATCGATTTCAAAATTTGACATATGTGATCCTATCAACATACTCTGTGTCTCTTTAAAGGTGTTCAGATAAAATGGCCGCCAATGGATTTTATGTTAATCCTCATACTTTGTCCTCTGACTGTGGATGATTAGCTTGTGCAATGAGATTTCACTGTCACAAGACACTGTCAATATAATACATTTAGCATTAACTTACAGTTATCAGTGAACATTTTTAAATATACAATTATAAAAAAAACGTGCTACTGCCCCTTTAAGACCACTCCCGGCATGGCTCTTTATCTAGTGTCAATAAGAAACGTAACAACATTTTCAACATCGTCAAAACAACATTTATATATATGACAGAGAAGATTTTGAATATATTTGATAGGCATATGTCTCGTGAATAAGTATACACCAGTCTTTAGATACTTTAAATTTGATTTTCTGTCAGTTACATACATGGGGTGCTTAAGTCACAATATAAAAATGTTTTATTGGACAGATGTTTGTTTTTAAATGATAAAGTTTTTAAGTTAAGTATGAAACCATTTTGTCGATAGAATGTATTTTCTTCAACATTCTTTGCAGCATTGCTACGGAGATTATTATACTAGCAAAACTGTTCAATTTCCCTCAACTACATTGCCTATAGTAAGATCGATACCAAATCGATCGACATGAAAAGAAAATGTTTCAAAATAATGAACTAACGTAATTTGTCTACTTGAGAAATGTTGAGAAACTACAATTAAGTCGGTTTAAGCACCCCTGAATTTTGTTTCCTTTTTTACTTTTAGTTTAATACTCGATGATTATCCAGCACTACTCACAACACTCAACAAATATATTTCCACCACACCCCCTCCCCCACCCAACACACACCCCCTCTATTCCAAATTCCAAATTAATTATATTTTTTTACCACTTTAGAACTTTTATTAACTTTACATGTCGGCGACATCACCTTATGGTGAAGAAGACGTTAAACTCCAACCCAACAGCATTATTAACTTTAGTTGGGTGTCTATGACGTATTCATAGGGGTGAAGAAGACGTTTAACCCGAATCCAATCAACCAACCAATCACTACTCACTCCCCGGACAGTAATTGTGTCCGAAGAAGACCTGACGGTGACAGGTGTAGTAAGTCTTGCACCCCTCCTTCTTGTCGGCAAACCTCCGGTCATCCTTGTCATGACAGTCCATTCCCTTGTCACAGGGCCAGAAGTTCTTTGTTGGTCTAGTGGCAATGATATAGAGCAAGAACAAACCAAAAAAAAGGATATAGATCATGTCGGGGAGAAGTCTCATTGAAATCTGCTAGAAACTATCTATGACAACGATATTTGTAGTTTTTTAACTTTTGGATCCCTGTACGTGATCTGAAGAACCTAGTAAACTGCAGTACTTCTAATTTGTACTTTGGCGTATTTCTTGCAAGAGGAAAATATTCCATTTATTTTCTATATGATTAATTTAAGGGTTACATATGTCACGCCAAAGACATATACGGACATCTTTGGTCACACATTGTCATATCACTATATTCATAGTAGATTTACCTGCACGATGCAAGTTTGTAGAGATTACTAAACTCGTCCCGTGTAATACAATTCTTAGGAGAAAAGTTACAATAATACTTTAGTATTATCATACTTACACGAGACACTTTTCTTCTACTGGACTGAAGACCTCGGTGCTGTTACATCTGATCTCTATGATGTTCTCATGTTCGTCTATAACCTTGTAGCTGAAACACGTGTACTCGTACAGCACCAGTTTGGCTGAACACACGTGCATCACACAGGCAACTAGGGGGCATAGAGTCACAGTGAGCGTTGGGGCATATTTATACGGAAACAGAGCAAAAGGAAGGATCAGATCACAGTCGAACCTCGGATACCCGGACTCCGTATATCGAAGTTGTCCGGATAAACGAGGTTCGACTTTATATAAAATGTTGTCCCTAATGTTAATGACATCACCACGTCGGCGACATCACCGTATGGTGAAGAAGACGTTAAACCCCAATCCAACAACAACATTAATGACATCACACTGATTATTTGGAAGGATGAACTAGCTTGAAAGACCAATATTAAAAATTGCAATATTTTAAAAAGTATGTTACTGTATTCATGGTATTTTAGCAGTCTTTTGCGATCAAACACGAGAAGATGGGATCAAAATTCATTAATAAGGAGTCAGTTTACCGAAATGACCAAAACGCAAGCCACAGCATTCGACATGAAGGCCAATGAAGTGTGACCATCTCATAATTTCCGGTTCCAAAATACACGCTTGAGATTCATGAATACTATATGGGTCGGTTAGTTGAAAGTTTACACTGAATGCTTTTCTCAAATGTTTAATTACCAATTACCAACAGGTAAACACCCCAGACATTGTTATTTAATGCTTTGTAAATATGATGAATTAGGGTATAATAACTGGGTTTCTTTTGTTAGATATACTTTATTTAGTTTTGGATTTGGTTCTACATGGATAATGCAGGACATTGGGGATTATAAGATTTTTATGAAAACTTTTGAATTGAGATTAAGGGATATGTTTACTCAAAATTGGTTAACTGCTATTTATACATCATCTACTTTAACAAGGTACTGCACTTTTAAATCTCTCCTGCAACCTGAAAAATATTTAACTTCAATTCAACCATCAAATTTAAGAAGGGCTTTAACGAAACTTAGATGTTCAAATGATTTTAAAGTAAATGGAAGTGGTAAAGATTTTATTGACGCTTTATGCGTTTTTTGTGGAAATGGGGAAGAAGATGAATACCATATTCTGTTGATATGTCCATCTTATCACCATCTTCGTACAAGGTATCTATCTACCTGTATATTATCATAACTTCCCATCAAAGTTTAAGTTTATGTCACTTATAAATACACAAAATGATCAGTTGTTATTTAAATTAGCTCTTTTTTGTGAACAAAATTTTAAGTTACGAAACACCTTAAAGGTTTAAGCGCTCTGGTATATATATATTTATTTATCACAGACTTCACGACCACTGTAATATTGGTCTCATGGCCATATATACGAAATAAATTCTGTTCTGTAATTACCAATTAACACAAGAATGCCTTGCAGAAGATACCATTGAATAGATTAGTTGCTGGTTGGTGACATGTGATTTACTCTTATTTAGAAAATCACTGTTATTCAAACTCTAGCAACCCCTCACCCGTAAACATCGATTCATGAAAAAAGATACATCACTTATTTTGGTATAACAGAAATTAATATTCATATAAAAGATCAAATAGCGGTAAAACTTAAGAAGCTGGATCGATCTACGAAGACTATGTTATTTGTACGTTGAAATTGTCATTCCTCAAATGCACTGATATCCTTTCTTAAATAAAATATGTTAGGTTAATTTTCCTCACTTGATTCCAAAACTGTTGATTGCTTATCTGACTTTGTGGTTTAATTTTCGCTGTGATATTTTTACGACCTTGAGGTTTAATTATTGAAAAACAACTTTTGACATAGGCAAGTGGCATGACTCAGCCACCTTTTGTAGACCATATCTTATCTAAAACTCCCAAAAAGCAAAAAAAAATTGATCACGGTATACATGATACCGATATTTCTAAACCGATTTTTCTAAGCATTGAATATCTAAAGCAATGTTCAATTGAATGAATAGACTATCAAATATTTTGAAAAACATCAAAAATAATCGGAGATACCGCTGGAAATCATTTAATCACTAAAATCGATCATACGATATGCTTTCTTATAGTAAAATGACTCAAATGTCCTTGAGTATTTGACAAGTGTTTGTCGGCATGATTTTATTTGGAATGACGTATTGAGAGTTAATCAGATAAGTATAACTTTATAAGCGTCTACATTTGAAAATACAAACTTATTTTTAGAACGATAAACACAGTTGGTGGGCTAATGAAGATGAACCTAGCTGATAAGATAAATACACTTTTTGTTTACATACTTCAGAGGAAATTCGTATGGTGTATTTTCAGTGTGAGTTTACAAAGACGTTTTGGCATGATTTTTTTAATGATAGTCCTAAATCAACAAAATGTTTCGACTTGGCTCATATAATGAAAAACTTAATTATATACATTATGTTAGAATCTAGTATAAAATAACATGTTATTTCTTTTGATTTATATTTTAAAGGGGCAGTAGCACGTTTTTTGGTAATTTATATTTTAAATATTTCACTTGTAATTTTAAGTAAATGCTAAATGTATTATATTGTCAGTGTCAACAATCTCATTACACAAGCCGATCACCCATAGTCAGAGGACAAAGTATGAGGATTCACATAAAATCCATTGGCGGCCATTTTTTTGTGAACACCTTAATTCATTTTTGTAAGAAAAAGGAATCGCATGGCTGAACTTTAAGTTATATATTCAAATTATAACTGCTTCATTTAGTTTTAATACATTGTCTTTCAATTGAAACCATTTATTTTCATTTTCCTGACATCACCTTATATTCCCCCTAAAACTTGCTACTGCCCCTTTAATGGTCTAGGGGTGACACGATCGGGAAAGAATGTGTGAAGAATAAAAAGTTTTATATTAGAGAGTGAAAACAGCAACCTTTGACAATGTGTACT
This sequence comes from Steromphala cineraria, assembly GCA_916613615.1. NCBI lineage: Eukaryota > Metazoa > Mollusca > Gastropoda > Trochida > Trochidae > Steromphala > Steromphala cineraria. The sequence continues at coordinate 55,608,579 of OU744728.1, read as the reverse complement.
GATTGAAGCTCTCATAAAATATTGAAGTTTCATTCTCCTTTCAACGTAGTTTAAAACAGTCTCAACTTATAAATGTTAGATAATGTTAAATTATTATCACCATATGTCTCTGTAAGTTATATTTAAGGTTGATTTGGAACAAAATGTATTATTGTTACACTTATAATCGTGATATTACGTTTAAATGATGCCATAACACACTAACAATGGACTATCTCGCTCAGTCCAAGATAGTGATGCATGTCACAGAGTAGATAAAATGGCATGTTAACGCTACTGATATAGTAATTATTAATTACTGCCTAAAGTATTACAGAAATGAAACATATAGCTACATGTATTATATACTGAAGTCACGTATACACCCGATAAACATAGACATTTTAAAATTTAATATCATTACATCTATTGCATTTGAATTATTGCAACACATTTCCGTTAGCAATGAATAGCAGAAACAACGTTAAGCAATACAAAGTGTAACAAGAAGTAGGAGATATTACCGAAAAGAAAAACACATAACTTCATGATGATGCCAGCAAATACAGACAAGAATCTATTTTGGGATTATATAGGCTTAAACAGATAAGATAAGCTCGTAGACCTGGACGACATAACTAAAATAAGTACATACTGGTCACTTTAACTAGGGAACAGATAATAAATAATATTCCATTTATGTAGCGCATATATCCATGCACATTGCATGCTCAAAGCGCTGAATGACATATTTAACCTTGTCAACGAGTACAGAACACTCCCTAAGGAGAATACAACCTGTCAGGCGCTCGAGGTTCAAATTCAGGCTCCCATCGTATAATACCAGGTACCCAATTACTTGGTGGACAGAGGCACACTTCGAACTAAGTCATCTTCTCAAATTTTTAAATTAATGTCTCAGTGTGGGGCAGGCCAGATAAAACCGCAATTGTTGAAATTCTCAACATAATAAAAGTAATAGGATTCGTATGCCACAAAAGGTTGCTTTTATGTCAGTGTCACCAAAAAACTGTAACCTTGCTTTTAACTTTTGATTCCTTTGGGGTAGACCTTTGATATTTCACATGTGCATCTATCATGATAAGACCTTGGCGCATCAAGCATTTTTCGAAATTTTAATGAATAGAGATAGACCTTTGATATTTCACATGTGCATCTATCATGATAAGACCTTCAGATGAGGTCATATTTTTTCACCTCGTGACCTAGACCTTGGCGCAGCAAGAATTTTTCGAAAAATTGTAACCATGGTCATTACTTGTGCTTGGAGGGAGAAAGAACTTTGATATTCCACATGTGCATCTATCATGTAGATACCTAAACAATTAAACAATTCCGTGGGCATCAGTGTTTAAAAAAGCACATCTTGTTTTAGTTCTTTTGCTTGAGAACTCATTGGTACCCAAGATTATTATGTTGATTACTGTTTGGATTTCATCAGTGAATGGTATTTATTCAATCTGTACACTAGCATATTTAGAATGGTGAATAAATCTGCACAATGTAACTAAACTGCATGTATGGTCACTTCAGTACGCAAAATGGATATCCTTCATGTCTGAACCTGATTTCTTACCAAATACATATATTGAAATAATGCTTATTCTATTCATTCATTTGCCCAGTTCTAACGTGAAGTGTCTCCAGTAAGGAACGAAAATATCCCATCGAAGGGGAGTGGTGATTTTTATCGATAGATAAATAGAAATGAAGAAATCGCACGGGTTTCAGGCTAATCAAACATAGAGCTTTTTTCAACCACACTACTAATTGTAGTTGATTGGCACAAAGTGACCAACAGAAAGCAATAAGAATCGAGATCAACGCAATTTCCTCTCCGAAATCTTTTAGACTGCCGATAATTTTGTTAATGTATTCTGTACATTTTGTTGTATAAAAAGGAAAGAGAATCTGCCGTTACTGTATTATTTGCCATAGCTTCTTGTTGCAAAGCTTGTTTATTAAGCAAAGTGTGACAGTACTGCTGTATTTACCAAGCACATGGCATTGAGCAGGAAGTTAGGTTAGAGTTGTTCCCCTTGGTGCTATTGAGTATACTGTTAACAGGCAACTTATATTATATGAGTCAAGATCAAAGCGTCTCTTGGCACATTATGTTACAGTTACTACGTGTAGTAAAAGAGACAGAAAGAACCCTAGCAAACGGATTTCGAGTTATTAGTGGTATGACATATACGTACCATACATATTACCCGATGTCATATTCGCTGAAAAAGTGTTATCCTCTTTCCTATCCGAATTACCAACGATAATAGACCCTACAAGCAAGGAGGGAGTGTCGTATGAAACATCAAGCCTTGCAGTGTGTAGACAGTTACGGCTCTAAAACCACACAAGTCAGTTGGGATTGCTGACCCCGCCTCCTTACAAGCCTAATCTTTAAGTTGCCATCACTTGCCAAGCGGGCAGGCACTATTTCGAAAACTGATCGCCAACCATGAGTACTAGTATAGTCTGTTATCCAGACCCTAAAGGAAAGACAGTTAAAGGAGCCTTCTTAAAGGGGGTCTGCAACCTGAATTTTTAACTTCCAGTGTTTTATTAGCAGGGCCCCGAAAGAGTCGTAAATACTCGGTAGGGACGAAATCGTTTGGTTGCGAACCGCTTACAGCTGACAGCCGGTACCAAGTTTGTGTCACGTGACCCCCCTTACCCGTCTGGATGCTCCTGTTATCGATGGTCAATGAGGTTTCACGAGCCAGGTTGTTGATCCCCTTTAAGTCTAGAAAATATTGGCACGTCTAGATGCCTCAGCTGAAGTTAGTATTGTTCGGGGACTCCTTTTAATTATTTTTAAATGAAAAAATCAAAATAATAAAATTAGTAATGAACCCTTTTTTCAGCGACGAAATGTTAGATGTCTAAATGTCTAGGATTAGTATTGCCGATAATAAAGCACCCTTTAGGTACAAATCTCAGTGACAACTGTCATACAGAGAGTAAGTATTGTCACTGTCGGTACACGAGTTTTGCATCTGGGACGTATTATAACTTGCAATACCAGTTATATTTGATTATGCAGAATCTCTCATAAACAAATTAAACAAAACCCATTGTCAGGTCTTTATTCCGTATATGTTACACTGCTGGAAGTACAGTGGTATTGAGAGTTGTTTCACCGCGAACCTTACCCTATAATGGGAGGGCCACACGGGGGTGCCACATTGTACGCCCAGTCACAGTATTGGGCAGCTTCGTTGAAGATGGTGTCTGAAACAGAAAATTTACATAATATACTCTGAGAGACATTCAAGAAGTAAAACGTATTGATTACTACAGGGTGGCATATGTACAACTTCCTTTAATAATATGCCATGGTTTGGAATATTGAGTGTAATGATAACATACTAAATCATATACAAAAATAAGTGGCCAAAAATGTTTTGGGATAATGATACATTTTCAACGTTTTGGATATATAGGGTATATAATGACATATAAAGTCTATATACATTCATGTTCATTCCTGGACAAAACTTGCGAGGGATGATAAAACATAGTCAAAGTTTTGGCATATTGAGTGTTTCAATATCATTTTAAGGACTAATGAAATATTACTGGACAAAATGGTGAGGGATAATAAAACATAGTCAACGTTTTGGCATATTTACTATATTATTTAGTGTATCAATATCATATAAAGTCCTAATAAAATATTACTGGAAATAATATTGAGGGATCTGGAAAAAATATTGAGGGATAATAAAACAAAGTCAACGTTTTGGCATATTGAGGTTATCAATATCATATGAAGTCCATTTAGAAATATACTGGACAAAATGGTGAGGGATAAATGATCACTGCGCAACTCAAATGCGGTGCCGATCTCTCAGCATGTACATACTTCCGGGACAGTAGTTGTGGCCAAAGAACACTCCTAAATGGCACGTGTAATACGTCTTGCAACCTTCCTTGACGTCCACGTACTTCTTGTTGTCTTTCTTCTCACACGATATCTCCTGTCCGCATGGCCACTGGCTTTTACCAGGTCTGAGAAATTTGAAAAGCTTATCAAATATCCATTATCAGAGATCAATATTTATATAAATTATTAAATTGTTTTCCTTGTATTTTTGGCAAAATTTTGCGACCAACCTTAGAATAATTGGATCCTTAAAAAGGAGATAATTTACCAAAATTACCTAAACGGCAGCCGACATGAAGGCGAATCAAGTGTGGCCATCTCACAACTTCCGGTTTCTAATCAGACGCTTGAAACCCGTTTTTGTCGTGTACGACTAGATTTTTCCCTCCGAATTAGGTATTCGTTGCTGCCAAAGTTGATACCCATCGAACACAATAACATTACTTGAGACACGGTGTAAATCCTACACGCATTATGATTACGTCACAGAAAGCCGGTTCGTTAAATGCTATGCCCTTTTTACAGGAATACTGTGCTCTTGTTGTATTAAATTAAACATTCTTAATAGCTGAATTTCATGCCAAAGTATGCAAGTATGATAATGGACCTTTTAAAGGAATTTTTTTAAATGTAGATGTATATTAGTTAAAATCAATATGATTATGAACAGAAATTAACTTAGATTGCTCCATTTATATCTAATTCAAGAACACAAGCAACCAATTGAGAAAAACACTTTAAATGGAATAAGTTCGTATTTCGATAAGGTCGATGTTTGAAACACGGTCCCTTTAAACCGACTTCCGTCTTTTTACTTTACACCCGTGAACCTATAAATTCGGAAAATGTTAATTACTATTCACTCTTGGACAATCTTTTCGGTCCTTTCCTCCGGCTTACAATACTATCAATGAAATTTTTTATAGATCAAAACGAAAAAAGCGCCATATCAATCTTCATTCTCTCCCCCACAGGGGCAGATCAAGTCATTAAATGTTGATATAGCCTCTGTTCTATTGCGCCGACTTTGTGGGATAGAATTGGAGATGCCTGATTGGAGGCAATCAAAGTTAGTTGTGCAATCAGCGACGCTGTTCTAAAATCATCATTTTGGTTACTGTATCATGGCAAAAGCTTTGAGATATGAACCACTCTTTCTATGCCAGAAGTGTTGTCATTTGCTGAGGAAATTCAAATGGATTTCTTTCTGCCAGGGGAAACTGCCGGAACCCACGGATTTCGGCAGAAGCTGTATCAACATTACATGACTTGATCTGGGGAGAGAATGATCAATTTGTGGACCAACAGCGATGTAGAATGAGTCAAAACTGGAACTATAGTGGTAACGAATTTACCCTGCTGTTCACCTACCCTAGCGGTTCAGAGGAGGACACAGGGTTTTGTGTGGATGGTGTGCTTTCTTTTTAGTCCTAGTATATCAATATGACAACTTTTTATAAACATATGTTTCAACAGAACTTGATTGAGAATTTAGAAAAAAGGACTTCTTCAAGAATATGAAATGAGATGTAACGAATGTTTTTATCATATACATGTAAACGTCTCTCTTTATTTTCATAATTTGGAATTCTCAGCTTTGCTGTGATAGTTTCCCCGGTTTTATCATGTTTTCAATCACCCGTCAACGTGCCCTAATTTGTAATTGTTAAGAATTCATATATGTTTAAGAATTTTTTTTGTATATGTAGTATTTTAAAATATAGGCGTTTTTACTGTATAAATGATAACATGATGTTTTATGTTTATTATTATATAAAAAAAATTTTAATCTCTGATCATTTACTTTTTATGTGAGTTGACGATTGGTCGCTTGGGATCACTTTTTTAAATCTGTATCTGTGCGACAGAGAGGTAGATAAACTATTCTGTCTGTCTGTTTATTATTAATTGCTGACCAACCCAGTCTAGAAAAGTATAGCAAGTTAAGATCGCTCAGTTTTAGTTAAGCTTCTTAAGGAGGTTGGATACAAAATATCGAGGTATTAAGAAATAGCTAAATTTGGTCTTATTTTGTTGAAAAATATGTCTTGAATCAAATTGTGTCATAAAAATACCATGTCACCACAGTTATTGTTCGAAAAAGGGCCCATCCGTTAGGGCACCCAATGATGAAAATACAATAATTTAAAAACTCCTTTTCAAGATAACTTTGGAATATAATTGTTATTTAAATGTTTTTCTATTAAGCCATTGCAGTATGTAAGTAAACTAAGTCGGAAAAAGGGAACTTGAAACTAATATGAAGTAAAGACATGCAAATAACCTTTTTCTTTGTATGATTATTTTTGTAAAATATTATTCTTTTATGAAAAAAAATCAATTTCTCGTATTAAGATTTTTTTGAATTATAATTATATATTTTATAGTTAATACACACTAGAATAAGATTAAAAAGAAAAAAAGATATGTCACCAGCGGATAACAGAGATATTCACATTCAATTAAGCCACATCAATGAAAATCAACATCCAGGGGAGATAACTCTTCATTGTCAACATTAACCTTTTAGAATTTTTCATTAGTTTTTAAGGTTAATTAGTGAAATAAATATTATCATAAAACAAATACTTATGTTCACAAATATAACATAGTCATTGTTTTTTGTTAAACTAAATCATTATTTAATTTTTTAGTTTTTTAATCTCACACTTGCAGTGAAAAATAAACAAAATAGCATAAACTTTAAAATAGCTCAATCTGATTATCTGACTGTTGCGGATGTGCAGAAACAAAGGTATCCAACCTCCTTAAGGGCTCAATTTCTTTATAACATATGAATTGTTTTAAAATGTTGTCAATATTGAAAAAAATACTTCTGAGACTAAATGTTAGTTTACTGGACCCTCTCTGGATGCCAATCTAGTTGATCCATACTCACACGATGCATTTCTGCTGATCTGGACTGAAGACCTCTGTGCTGTTACACCTGATCTCTGTGATGGTCTCATGTTCGTCTATAACCTTGTAGCTGAAACACGTGTACTCGTACAGCCTCACTTCAGCTACAACACTGCAGGGGATCACAGCTGGAAATAGAGTTGTATCGACATGGGCCGTTAATGTTTGTGTATTTTTTAAAGACCATCAGCTTATTCAGTCAATGCTCATGTCAGTTTATGTACGAAGAGGTAATAATTTGAACGAATAATGTTCAATATGAAACCATAATTTCCTTGGTCATAATTGTCAGTTGTGTTCAATTATAACTCTTTATTTTAGATAATTTATACAGTGTTATTGTCGCATCGTAGTGGCGGATGCAGTGGGGGGTTCAGGGGGTCCGGACACCCCCCCCCCCCCCCCCCCCACTTTGAAAATCAGTAATAGATTCAAGTCAATAAAAATAATGTGATTTAACATATATATCCGCTTGGACAATATTTCAACCATTAGCGACGTGAAAGTTACTGAGTCTTTTCAAAGATGTTTTTTACTGGCGTAAATTTACTTATGTTTATTCATCTTTCAAATCATTAGAATTTAACCTGACACGAATGGACAGAGTATAGTTTTCCAAAACAATAGTTTAGAAAATAAAATTATCATGGTGTTATGAGATTTGTATAATGTGGTTTTTTGCAGATGGCCAAATGGGTATTACTGTTAAAATATCTTAAAATATACTCTTGAAGACTATTGCATAACTTTCATGATTGAACTTGGCAGGGTGTTTTAGCAGTTGATATTTTCAAAGCCCTAAAAATGTTTATACAAAACCCATCACCTTTTACACATTTTACGTGTTAGAGGTTACCGATTCATAGACATGTGATTTCTATAATTTTGAAAAAATTAAAGAAAAGTATACAATTGCTAAGTGGAACACAATACGACCTACAAGAGAACGTCAACCCTAATATCCGAGCCACCACATTGAACTGTTAGGTTCTCGGGATGTGCCCTCCCCAAATGATTCTTAATCTCTAGTGAAACCTCGATATTGTGCTTTTTCCTTAACTTAAGCTATATACCTTAAACTGTACATCATTGTTTCACAGGTCGTTGTCTTATCTAAACAATGAATCGAAATGATATGCCTTAGGGCACCTAATGATAGACTCTTTTCACTTAATCAAACAAAAAGTGCACCACAATCCAATTTCTTTATCAAATGACAACGCTTCTCACATGAAAAGGGTGGTTCATATCACTATGCCTATGCCATGATTCTGTAGCCAAAATGATGATTTTAAAACAGCGTTGCTGATTGCACAACTAACTTTGATTGTTTCTAATCAGACATCTCCCATTCTAGCCCACAAACTCGGCGTAATATATCAGAGGCTGTGTCAACATTTTATGACTTGATCTGCCTATGTGGGGAGAGAATGATGCAATGCGGTAAATTTTTGTCAATCGCAATTTTCAAAATATTTGTTAAGAAGAATCTATGTCTTTTAAAGTTTAGAAAACCAACTTTGGGAGCACTTAAAGTAGAAGTAAATGATCGTGCCAAATTTCTGATGACAAAAACCGAGAAAGAAAATGGCGAGTTTTTGAGCACCGAAATTATATTCGTCTATATATCGACTAATCTGTTGAAAAGAACGAATCAGCATATTTTATCCCCGATCAGCGAAAATTCTTGTCGAAAAAAATCATAACCTCATTCATCACAAACTATTTTGATGAATAAGGATACCATGACCAGTTTTATTAATAGTAAGAAAAGACTTACCTAGAAAAAGGAAAATGTACTTGAACATGATTTATTCGCCGTGGCAAACCAGTAGGTGAGTGCATGAAATGAAAAGATAAGATTTCATCTTATCAATCCTGCAAAAAGAATTAACATGTATTTTGGTACCTTCGCACTTTCCTTATCGCTAGTGGTATGCAATATGTATAATTACTGTTAGTTCTAAACTCTCAATTGTGATCATTGACTAGAGCAATTAATGATTTATAAAACATAAAGAAAAACTGTTACTTTTTTATCTTTATGCATACAACAAATGAAACCGAAAATACACAGAATGATTAAACCATTTAACTTTAATTTAACGAGAAAAAATCAATTGAAAAAACCACCTCAGCAATTTGCTGAATTTTTCAATTGATTTATGTTGTATTAATTAACTAATTAATTTATTCAGTCATGTGTTAAATAATTAGAATGAGAAATGATAAGATAACATTAAGCTCACCTTGTCCACTATATTTACTTTAAGGACTTAATGGCCTTAATGAAAAAGAGTCACAAATACAACTAAAATAAAACATCTTTGAATATTGAACCTCCAATTATTTCTCTATACCGTAAAACACTGAGGCAAATTTCCATTTCAGTTGTCCGAAGTCACTTGAGTCTTTCAATTTACAAAATACATTACTCAAATACAGAAATTAGTCACTTCGCGTTTCAATATATCGCCATACGAATGTCTGATGGATGCAGAGATTTTATGACGACACCTGACGGCTTTTTCGGTCATTGTTATTTCATTAATTGACGTATGTTCAACTATTGGAAACAACTTCCTATAAAGCCTTTAAGAGTTGTTCAATCGGCGACAACACATGAGATATCTACGATTACCGTAAAGCTTAACAATTGGATACCATTTGGATGTTGTCAGCGTCTTATTTTATTGGCAATTTTTATGAATGTTTAGTTTACAACGTGTTTCTACTTTGCAGTCCAATATGTATAATTTCAATAGAAAATTGTGTGCAGACATGCATGCCGATCGATCGATTATGTTAGATATAACCTAACTTAGTCAAAACGTTAACGTTGGTCTAATGTTCTCAGATAGGACTGGGTTTTTTTCAAGTATCCAGTATCCAGAATCCTACGAACCATTATCCACGAACATGTTTTAAATGACAACGCACGAAAAATGGCGATTCTTTATGATGGCAACCGTTACTCAGTTTTGTAAATTTTCGAAATATAATCACGTTTTTACCAACTTAGTTTCAAGAGTGTCAGGGTGAGCAGATTTGACTAATGTCGATTGTTAGTAGTTATTTTACCCTGTGTAACGTGCCTTTGCTCAAGTAGCAAGGTCACGTAATTTTGGACTTTCCGTATTATCTTTACAAAGTTAATATTGAAAATTCTCATGCACAGAATGCAGAAGCTTAGACTTTGGGTTTGAGTTGATGTTTAATTTCATGTCATTACTTCACGATAGTTTTGACTTTGAGTTTGAGTAAATGTTTTAATTCATGTCGTAAGTTATTCTCATTTGCAGTCTAGAGTGTGGATTTGTTCACATATTCGGGCAAGTTTCTGTATATTGTAAAGCGCGAAACAATTGCAGAGTTCCTAGAATTTGAACTCACTTTTACCTCTTGTTAACGAAATATATGCATAAAATTCAGTCGTTAAACGAAGTATCATTTGTATTTTGTCTGCCTATTATATCATTTTACATACTTTGAACTAGTATATACGAAGATAATCCTGGCAAAACAATGCCAGAAATAAATTAAGAAGAAGACAAACTATAGAATTTATTACATATTGAATGCCAAAGAAGTCAAATATATTTTCCTTCCGTTGATGATAAAAAAGCAACGGTATGATGGAATCGTTATTCGTGTATTTAAGTATAGTATCAAAGTCTTTGACTGAAATCTTTAATACAAACGTTATTAAATTTGTCAATTAACTCTGACCCTTGGAAAGGGGGTTTCAGTAATACATATTCATAGGAAAGGTGATATAAATGAATGTGATACCTGTAAAGACCGGTGGCGCTAATTACTTGTTTAGGTTAGGTCTTTGAAAAGTGTGTCTTCAAATGTTTTCAGCTATGTAAGATATAATAAACCAACCTACTAACAAATCTTCAATCTGGATTTATCCCAGGAGACTACCTCAAACAAATTGACTTTTCTTTATGATTTCATTACTAAAGAACTATATATTAAGGGGGGATAAGAGCAGTATTTATCGATATAAAGGAAGCCTACGGTGGCCCATTAAGCCTTCGATAGTTTATGGCACAAGGAAAAAATCCGAAAATAAAAAGCTGACGGTATCGGCGGAAAACTGCTTTTATGATTTTAAAGCTACCTCGTTATAATAGAACATAATCAACGTTCATACTTCTGAATTACAACCAGTTACAGCTGGTGTACCGCAAGATTCCGTACTTGGACCAATTCTGTTCTTATACGTTTTGTCTATATCAATGACTTTGGGGATGGTATTAACAGTAAGGTTCGATTATTTGCTAATGACACGTCACAAAACGTAGCTATAACCGACCCGAACGTATTCGCTCAACTTCTTAACAATGTCTTAGCAGGAACTGTGATAGAATATCTCGGCAAAACAGTTTCTATTAACTATCCATAAGCTTACTTAATATAAATCCTCTTCTATCTATGGGCAGCACCAACGTAAACAATATCTTATCGCAAAAACATTCAGGAATCAGTCTACAAAAGGATTGTATGTGGCATAGCAAATCTTTCAAACAATGTTTAAATACTTATTTTATCAATCTTAACAAAGCATGTCACGTTTTGGATAGTTGTACAAAAGAGCAATCACGTCTTCTTGAAAAATTAACTTAGATGGAATCAAAACTATTTGCGGTCTTCAAAATTTCGAATGCAATACCAGTATGAATTCTTAATCATTTATCCTTACCACGGTTAATACTCCAATTTTTCTTCCTCAAGATATAGTTACGCTCATACATCAGAGGAATTCGAAACTAAACTTAAGAACAAAACATCACATCAGCATGGGTCTAGATTTTGCCAAATTATCCACTCCCGTCTTTTCTTTGGGTGCAGCGATCTCAACTAGATCTTGCTAGATTTATTATGTGTTAAAACCTTTTATGTACCTGTGCGTATCACACAGAAAATTACAACGGGTAAATGTTTGTGTACATAATAATATCGTAGTATCATAGAGATTTTAGTTAGTTCATAATTAACTATTTTGCGTTTGACTTTCTGAAACATGCTTATATCTATACCATCATGAAGTTTGACACAAAGCAGATAAATTATTTCTTAGTTTGAACACTTTTCTAAGAATAGACAAAATTTGACAAGATCAAGGTCATTTTCAACATTTGTAAACCAATTTGTACATGTGTAGGTTGTGCTGACAATAACCTGGAAGATATTAACGCCTTAACTAACCATATTTTGGGCATATTAAAACAATATGAAATTCATTTTTAACTGTGATATACAAAAGGACCAGAAGTGCCTGGCTGTTGATGTCTGTAAGAGTTCAGTCTGAAACCATGTAACTTTGCCAGGCTTCTCCGTCGAGTCGCATTGTTAATTGATGTTTCATCAAAGAGTTAAATTCATAAGAAATTGATTTTTTTTGTTCTGCCACTCTCGAAAATAAACATCTTTACATTTGATAAAATATTTCCAGAAAATATGTTTAATGTCAAAAGTCTTGGCTATCATTACGTAACCAAAGCCATACTTAAAAAAGCAATCTTTTGATACCAATTTTCATCTCCTGATTCGTCGAAACGTTTCAACATTTCATAACACTTCTTCGTATATCTAATCAGTGGTTGACGGAGAAATCTGATCCAAAATTGAAGTAATCTTATAGGGCTAGCGGACCAATACCCTCATCTCATTCTCCAAAAGTAAATGCCCTTAATGGTTGTACATAATATCAAATGAGATACAAACTGTACAGAACTGTGACAAATGCATTGAGAAAAAAATCGTGTTGAAGGGGAATTTATTGAGATATTTGCAAGTGTTCTATCCTACAGGTGCGACCCCCTTGGTGCCACACGGAGGATCCACGTTGACGGTCCAGTCACAGTACTGCATCTTCTCATTGAACACCGTGGCTGAAACATTGAGAGAAAGGGATTACTTCTTTTTCTTCAAATATGTTTTGGGCTAAGATAAACAGACAATGCAGGCGCCATGTATAAATGAATAAGTTGATGGGTGAGGTATGAAATGAATAAATAAATTTGGAAATAACTTTTGTAACTACCTCCTGGACAGTAGTTGTGGCCATAGAAGAATCCATTCTGACATGTGTAATACGTCTTGCACCTCTCGCCGTTGTTTTTGATTGTGGTGTCCACGTAACGATGGTTCGCTAGAGTTGAACAGTCCTTTACATCGCCACACGGCCAGTGCCCTTGAGCCGGTCTATGGAGAGATTGATATATTATATGATTATCCGCAATCTATATCGCTATCGGAGAGACGCTATCAATACAACGCTTATCACTTTTTCTATAAAATGGTCAATAATCAATACCGACTTATCTGTGTGATCTGGGGCCGCCCACATTAGTTTAAACAAAACATCTTGATTTCAGAGACAAAAACAAACGGAAAACTTTGAATTGTCGGAAATGTCATTGTCAGAAAACTTTCATACCAAGAACTATCTTAATGGAATTCTACTCTGTCGGAAAGAAGGAATGAAAATTGATTTCAAGGCTCTTTTCTTAAAACACAATTATATCTACTTAAAATCATATGTAGGCTCAAGAACGTTTTTCAAATATAGCATATATCCGTTTTTAACTCAATGCTGAAATCTTAATCTAGTTTCTAAACTATCTCTCACGTTCGCTCTCTGAACATGGTTGGGTTTTGTTGTTACATCTTCACAAATCCTGGAAAATTATAGATACTTCCAACTTTATAGTATCGTGTGTTGTTCCTTCAAGATATTATCCTGGTCCTTCATGCTTTAAACTACATATCTTGTCAGAGTTATGCGGAGTAATAACATCGATTATCAATCTTATGACAGTCAATTGATTGAGCTTAAAGTCAGAAACAAGCTCAGAAACCCCGCAATGTAAATTTGATTTAGAAGATAAATAGTTTCGTTTGTTCAATTTCCGGGATTCATTGTTATTCAACATAGGCAAATTTAGTTTAAAACCGACGGCGTTTACTGATGTTTGATGTTCCTTTAGTCTTGTGTTGATAGGCCTGGATGTCTCACCTATACGTAGTTATGTCCACAGTCGCAGTTTATTTTGTAAACAACTCCTTTTGGATTGTTGTTGGAAGCTGATTGCTTTTTGCCATTGGCATGAAGTAAGTTCTGTAGGTTTTGAGATGATGAAAAGATGGTGTCGATGCCGGCCTGTTGTTTGAGTAGTCTGCTGATATGGTGAGATGGCTTTCCTATGTAGGGGATGACGATTTTCATGGGGGCTGATTCAGGTCGAGGAGATCGGTTGGGTGGTGGGTTTAATGCTGCAGTCATGGATTTTGGGTATTGATTTTGTTTGGTGAAGACATGTTGAAGGTGATGGAGTTCGTCTTGTAGTTTTTCGGATGAGGAGGATATGTTTTTGGCTCTTCTCGTCAAGGTGGTGATGATTCCAGATTTCACTTTTGGTGGGTGATTAGAGAGATAATTCGTATGGGTGGGTTTGCGGTAAACACTGGTTTGAAGTTGATTGGTTGATGTTCTGGTGACGAGGACGTCAAGGAAAGGTAGGTTGTTGTTGGTTTGAAAAGTAGACGATACCTTTGTGATTCTCAAACCTGAAGATGACCCAAGTACCCTCCTGAACCACCTGAACAACCAACATCCCCGCATCAAGTTCACTATGGAGAAAGAAACCAACAACAACCTACCTTTCCTTGACGTCCTCGTCTCGCATACAATGAACAAAGAAGTTGTCATCCATATATTCCTCAGGTTTACAGGTAGTTGAATGTATTCGATGCTTAAAAAGCGCATTTGTTAACAGAAGAATTTGATAAAATGGGCGATGGTTTACAGGTAGTTGACTGTATTCGGTACTTACTTTACGCAGTCGCCAACAGAAGGATCATAGACTTCGGAGGTGTCACATTTGATTACCTTCATGACCGCTTTGTTTCCTATAGTGTACTGAAAGCACGTGTATTCAAACACCTCGCCCAGGGAATACCCTGCACATAGCAAAACTGAAACATAAAATAAAAAATTAGATAAACGTTGAAAGTTGAAACTTAATATGTCTGAACTTTAGTATCACAATTTATCATGATGCCTCCATTTCTATCCACACGGTTAGGAAGCTGAAGTAAAAAATGTATGACTTATTTGGTGTAGAATTAGATCTCGGGATAAAAAAGGTGAAATTGATTCGATGAAATGAAAGTTAGTTGCGTAACCTGTTTCAGATAATTATTTTTAAAACCTTAGTTATATCGGTATGCTAGGAGAAAACAAAAAGTATACGCAATGTGACACCTTCAGTTTTCCTGATAGAACACGTTACGTATAACTTGGCGACTGAGGAATGCACTAGGAGTCGATGACAACGGACTAGCTTAAATGCTAAAAGTATTGTCCTTCTGGTTACATAACATGTGGTAAATGATGAAAAGGTTGAATGGCTACAAAATGGCGGTCTGCTTTTTCCGTCGGAACCCAGTTTTTGGTCTACGATACATTGTGCAAAAAGTTGATGCTATCATCTTAATGATGTTCCAATTTGACAAGGAAGTTGGTTGATGTTTTTTCGTGCTAACTAACAAGCATCATGCATGCATCTGTTTCAATATTCTTGGCCTAATGAGCCACTTCGTGATTTTCAACACATATTGTTTTGCTATGAAACGAACGATGATAATTGATAATGTAAATACAAAACATGTTAATCTCCGAATGGGAATTATATGATAAATGTTTGTTCTCAATTAAAACCTTATAACAGTCATGTATATTTGTGGAATCCAAATCCACACTCATGTTTACATGAATGCAAGTTATATAACCTTTCAAACGTTATCAATGCATAAATTTCATTCTGTTTTAGATGGCGCGCGTCATTGTCCGGTTTTCGATCATTATCACGACTTAAAAACTTCCTGATAATATCCAACATCGACTAGCTCTCAAATGATTCTTTTCTACAACAGTCAATACTTATCAATCAAATGACGCTTATTACAGAGATTGGCATTTTCGACCCTCAATTACTCACGGGCTGGCTCTTGTAGAGGCTGCTTAGATACACACATACCTTATTTCTTCTAATAAGCGCCGGGCCTCTAATAAGCGCCGGGGGTCATAGGTAGTTGAGAAAATAAGCGCCGGGCCTCTTATAAGCGGCGGGTCTCTAATAAGCGCCGTATCGAACCCCTAAAACAAACTTAAATTACCATATTTCCTCAATAAATAGGGGGTATTACCCCCGGCCCTTATTAGAGGCCCGGCTTTTATTGGAGGCCTGGCCCTTATTATGAAAATAGGTTTTCCAAAGTCAACTTGAGACATGTATGCTAATTTTTTAAACAAAAGTTACCGGTATACATGACATAGGCATATTATAGTTATATGTGTGGTATCAAAACCACAATATGAGGGAATATTAAAGTCGAATATATAGAAGGGAGTAATTATTGACTAGACCCGGCCCCTATTAGAGGCCCGGCTCTTATTCACGTTTAGGTATCTTAACCCCCCCCCCCCCCCCCTATTGGAGGCCCGGTCCCAATTAGAGGAAATACGGTATCTATGAAAGAAATAAGCGCCGGGCCTCCAATAAGCGCCGGGGGGTAAAGGGGTGCTGAAAAAATAAGCGCCCGGGTGCTTATTAGAGGAAATACGGTACGCTTTGGAATTTATCAATTGTTCAACAAGTCAACCTATGGTAAATACAAATTGGATCGAAGTTCTTTATGTTTGCAAACTGGGTTTAACATTATGCATTACAAATTTGTCGCGCCATAAGCTTTTGTTTCCATGGAACAACTTCTGGAAAAATGTTGGAATTTTTTTTTGCGTTTCAGTATGGTCACTGTTCACTATCTTAGGGACATGTTTCTCCTACAAATGGCATGATGATTATCTTTTATTCCCAACAGGATGACACTGGTTCAGAGGGTTAATATCTTATTTGCAATCACCTTTCAGTAACCAGAGAATAGCAAAAGTCATCGTTTTGAAGATTAACGTTTACGTAATTGGAGACATCCAGGGGTTATTTAAGAAAAACAAAAGATTATTATGAGTGTAACAACCTTGATTTGATCATTAAAGCTGTTACTTATATTCTTTAGATAACAATAATACGCTACAAATCTTAGTATCCTTTGAAAAAAATGTGTTTGCATTGGTTTTCGAAACGAAACTATCTAATCGATTCTTGCTTCTTTTCCATCTGTGAGACGTTAGCTAAATGTTAGATGATGATTATAGTGTGTATTACAATAATAGGATAATATAAGTACTTACTCACATATTTTTTCATTTTTCCCATCAAATCGTATAGATTATCTTATCGAAAAATTCGGTGTAACGTACCGGCCGTGAAATATGAATTCCATAGTTTGAAAATTTCGGGTATACTTTTTATACTTTGAGAAAATATTGCAATCCCGATTGCTTAAATTCTACCTTAAGGTTTTTTTGCGAATGTGGGGAAGATATCATTGAATAGTTTTATACCATAAATGAAACATAAAAGACACTATTGTGACGATATCATCAATCCGTAAATTGTTCGTGAAATTTCTTACACGATTTATTTATTCTCCTCGCATAATTCTAAATTCTTGATTCTTAATTCTTGATTCTTGATTCTTAATTCTTAAATTCTTATTCGTAATTCGTAATTCATTATTCGTAATTCGTAATTCGTAATCTTGCCACATCCTCGCAATATGTTTGACTAGCTTTGCCTGTCATATATTCATAAAATATATTTTGATTCACATATATATCAAACAACAACTCAAATAAACACAATCAACGTATATATTATGAGTTTAATGACCAATACATTTTATATTATAAAACTTACCCATGCCCTATCAAATATCAAAGAAGTGTATGATTATGATCATGAATACCAAATCCCATGAATCATTATGAATAGTTATTTATTATTATTATATTTATTTTGCATTTTAGAACTTATCATTTCAATATCGGTTTTTGGAAATTTTTGAAAATATATATATAAATTTTAAGTTTTCAATGTTATTGTAAAACTTACGGAGAGCTGCACAATAAGCTGCGAACATGGCTTCAAGCAGAATCAACTGAGACAGAACCCTGAACCTCTCCACATGGCAGTTCTCACCGTGGTATTTCGGTGCATATACTGATAAATTCTTTATAAAATATTGTATATCTAATTCTCAGTTCTTGAACTCAAGCATAACCATAATAATGTGACATTTCTTCAATAGCTACTTCCCGTATATTTATGTCAGAAATCTAACTCACACATCAGCAACCGTGAAATTCCTGTTGCCCAATCTGTAACAAGGCCTACGACCATAATCATCCATTAAAGATGCTGTATCATACTTGCAAGCGGTTCAGGATGAAACTTAGCTATTGAGAAATGAAATACATCACTTTGTAGAACAATCTTTCGTCGAAATTTTGATATCATATTTAGATTGTTTAATCTACAATAACATACTTATTTCGACGCTTCAAGCACAGTACCCCTCTTAGAAAGGGCATGTCATTTTGTGAACCCGCTTTCGGTGACGTAATCATTATGCTTGTAGGATTTACACCGTGTCTCAACTACCGTAATTGCGTTCGATGGGTATCAACTTTGACAGCAACGAATACCTAATTCGGAGAAAAAGAATATAAAACCTAGTTGAGCGCGACAAAGACTGTTTTCAAGCGTACATTTAGAAACCGGAAGTTGTGAAATGGCCACACTTGATTCGCCCTTATGTCGACTGCCGTTTCGGTATTATTTGATAAATAATCTCCTATTTGATGAATTTTGGTCCGATTTTCTCAAGGTTGGTCGCTAAATTTTTCTAAAAATACAACGTATACATTAAAAATACTTTAAAAATTATTGCACTATGATATAGCATCTTTAAACGACCATGTTTACGTCATGCCGAGAGAAAATCACATAAATGAAAAGACCGCGAAAAGGAATTTCAATACAGAAGAAACTTTATGCAACATACAACAACATGCCGCGATAAAGTATCAAACTGAAGCAGTGCATCATGTATCTGCAAAGTCAATGGTCAATCTTCTACAATACCTCAAGTCTCAAAACACACACTTATGATGTTCACTATAAGGAAAAATGTAACGTTGTTGGTATATGTGGTAAGCAGATAGGCGATTATAAAGCCTATAACATACTAAGGTATGTCGTTTTCCAAATTGTATTTCAAGTTTGTTGTTCCAACTGTAAGCTTTTTAGATTTAGTTTGAGATTGTGTTCAAAACATAAAAATAATTCAAAGATAACAAGTGTCTAGAACCTCAAAAAGATTATCGTTTTATCCCTCGACCAAAGGAGTAACTGTGAAACGTAATTCAACGAAACTTGGTATATGAATCAATCATAATGTGAAGATGTGCCTTTTGGGGTTTCAAATCTTTATGATTATCAGTTTTGGCGGCTTTCATGGAAACCTAACTTGGAATTTCGTTTCCGGAGCAAAGCTCAAAAACTGTATGCCCTAGCTCAAAGAAAGTTGTCAGTTGTATCAATTGTATATGGATCAATACTTACGTGTAGATGTGCCTTTGGGGGTTTCAACTTTTGATTATCAATTTTGAAGATTAACCTGGAAACGTAACTTAGAATTTCGTTTCCAGTCCATTACTTAAAACTGTATGCCCAAGCACATCAAAATAAATTCGTATGGATTTAGAATGTTTAAATGTTTCTTTTGGGTATTCTAACTTCTCTATTTTAGCAGTATTATTCAAAAACAAAAGAAGTTGCAGTTTGAAACAATGATAGTAATGAAGAATTTACGACTTCAGAAACGGGAGATACTTAAGATTACTTAAAGGGGCAGAAGCACGTTTTTAGGGGGAATATAAGGTGATGTCAGGAAAATGAAAATAAATGGTTCCAATTGAAAGACAATGTATTTAAACTAAATAGAGCAGTAATAATTCAAATATATAACGTAAAGTTTAGCCATGCAATTGTTTTTTCTTACACAAAATGAATTAAAGGTGTTCACACAAAAATGGCCGCCAATGGATTTTGCGTGAATCTTTATACTTTTTCCTCCTACTATGAATGATTGGCTTGAGTAATGAGATTTTTGACACTGTCGAAATAATAAATTTAGCATTGACTAACAATTATCAGTGAAAATTTTAAAATATAAAATTATCAAAAAACGTGCTACTGCCCCTTTAAGACGAATAGCCATGGTTCAGTTTTTCAAAATATTCAAATGGCGGGGGATATAGACGACTCGGTCTGCTTGCTTTTTTATTGGACTTCTTGTTCCATTTTATTTAAATTTGAAAACGTTTGCGGGTTTTAAAAGACGTTGTAAAATGTCTTTGAAAATCCTCATGTCATTGCATGCTACATCACAGCTTGTAGTCTAAATATCAAAATAGAAGGGCGGGGTTCGTATCCTAATCAATCCAATCCTAATCCTTATTTCTTATCATGTATACCTATCTCATTCAGTCTAGTTAATCATGTTATGCACAAACTGATATTTTACAAACCTTTCACGAATGTCGGATTGTAGTCGCTGGTGTATTATGGATAGAATATCTATCGACAATTGCAACGCTATATAGGCTTAAATGAAGTAAAAATATCACTGAAAGAGGTAAAGAAATAACATTCAATAACAATGTCGCAAAGTAATGTATTTAGTTTTTGATAAATACTGCAACATATTCAAGCATTTGTTATTAACAAATGTCATAAATCTACTAGACGTACTATTGAAAGCACTCAAGAACTGTGTACACTCACCATGTATCGACACCTCAAAACTGAATACACCTGCACTTCAGAACTGTGTACGCGAACGTCAGTACTAAAAGATCGAGTACTGTCTACTTTTGTATACGATGACTAACATACTTTTTTAATCATGGTGAAATTCACTTGGAATGTCGAAAACAATATTCAGAATATTGTGTCAAAGCTCAAATATGTTTTTAAACGATGAAACATAATAAATCAAAAGAAACGGGAAAGTGACAGCTTGAATCGTTCTCACTTTCTCATAGCGTTTTCATTCGACTGTTTTGGATTCTGAAAGTATATATTTACAAAAACCCGGGATGCCCTTTCATTTTATCATATTTTGCCAATATATAAGCTGCAGTAACACAAATTATCACCCTCGAAAGTGTGGCATGTACCCTTACAGAAACTCTTGCAAATCTGTGTATGATAAAACACATATTCACACTCTTTTTGTTAAATTATATGACGAAGGCTCGAAAAATGTAAACCACAACGAACGAAAGGAATAGTGAAGTGAAAATAGCAAATCAATAATGGTTTTCATGATCCTTCTTTGACCCTTCACAATTGTATACTAGCAATATTTAGTAGCTACTGATGGTCAGTGTGTGCGTTACAAGCATGATATAATCGAGTTTCAAGCATGGCACATAATATAACGGAAAAAAACACCAGATAAAGTGTGATGTTTAAAACTCTTCACTATTTATCCAGTGTTGTACAAGTACCTATATTTTACCCATAGAAACGTCCGTAAAATAAATGTCCACATTTGGAATGAGTAAAACATACAACACAAATGCACGATGTTACCCTTAAAGTTTTGATTTCATTAATGGCCGCCTCTATTCATATGGTTCCTTTTTATCTTCGTTTGGGGAGGTTGTAGCTAGTGGCTCTTGTAGGTGGATGTTGCAGTTGATTGTTCTGAACGATTGTTGACGGTAGCATTTAAAGAAGTTTTTTCATTTTTGGTTTTGATGATCCTTGAGGAGTGATGATGATGGTGGTAGAGACGATTACTGTTTTTAATTGTTGTTTGCAGTTGCTGTTAACGTTGGTTGTAATTCAATGTGATTTTTGTTCGTTTTTGTTAATTTTGTTATGTTTATTACTTGTTGTTGAAGCTCTAGGTATTTCAACCTAGTTGTTGTTTATGGTTTTAATTGGTGGTTTTGAATAATAAATTATTGTAAAGGATAACTGCTTGTAGATTTTGTTACTGGTTAATTTGGTTTTAGGCTGTGGACGATGGTTGTTGTTGATTTTGTATTGTCTTTGATGATGTTGTTGTAAATGGATATCGTTAGTTGTTGCTGTTGGTCGTTTATAATAGATATTGATTGTGATTGTTGTTTATGAATGTGGATTGATGTTTATTGTTATTGTTGTTTATAAATGTTGAAGATTGTTTGGGATGGTCGTTTTAAATGAATGTTGATAGTTGTGCTTGTGATCATTATTAATGGATGTTGATGGTTGTCGTTGTTAATATTTAGAGAATAACCAACGAGGTACGAGTGATTACGGGATATCTGCCCGAGTCAAAATAATGTTCACAGTCGCGAGCTCGAGCCTTGGCGAGCGATTGAACATTATTTTGACGAGGGCAGATATTCCGTAATCACTCGTACCGAGTTTGTTATTCTATATATTACCCATTTGTAATGAAATATAATTAAAAATCGCCTGAAAACATACGATTGAGAAATCATAGTGATGCTGTAGTAAGTGATACCAATCAGCTGATCAGTATTCATACGCGTATCCAACCGAACATCTCCAGAGTGAATTAGTCAGCAACGCATCGGAATCTAGTTCAGTTTCAAAACAATACGAAAACGACGAAAATATTGTCCCTGAATGATATAATACACCTTTCAACCTTGAACAAATTAACATACATAAAACTCTTAACAACCAACATTATTTGACGAAGATAATAAGTATTGAAATCAGCCGGTCGTCACGCCGTACTACCACTGCGATGTGTTGACGGCACAATGTTGTAACGAAAATGTCAAAAACCTGTCAATTTTTTCAACTATAATTGAAATAAGTGGCAATATCTTTAAGAGAAACCTACAAAGAATGCATCAAAACAAGTCTGTATGTCATGATAATCAGGTCATCTGAAGTTTGAACAACATTTGTTTCTTTCGATGTTACTCATTCACGTCGCAGGTGTCAAGAACGATAACTCTATTCGGCCTGCGATCACGGTAGGATTGTTCCCAGGGCTGATCGACAATGAGTATGTTGATTTGTAAATGTTATTGCTATCAGTAATGTATGTGTTGAACTTAAGTCCCTACAGTGTTTAGGTGTAAATAATTACTAATGGATCAGTGAAATTCTTGTGCTTGGCTAGATTTCATGAATTTCAATGGCAGCCATGTTTGTTTACAAACAGACAGCGCTTATTGTACCTTGGTTAAAAAGCACAATCTTGAGATCACAATGAAATTTAACACGTAGACAAATAGTTTCAAATAATACTGGGTTTAATTTCAAACTGTAAGTTTTATGATTTACAGTAATAGTCATCGATCGACGATTTTATTTTTAACCTAATCGACATACGTTCGACACGTTCAGTTTATCAATGAAACGTGAAAATAGTTCCGTCGACCAATCGTCTTTCATTCTCTTAGGAACCGACCAATCAACGTTGAGAATCACTAAAAAGCACATGTGCGGATATCAAAAAAATATCCACTCGTGTATCCTCGCCCGTATGGGTAATATATGGTGATATGTATTGATGGATGTTGATAGTCGTCTATGGCGATGGCTGTTAGTATTTGGTGATAGTCATTGACGGTGGTTATTGTTAATTGATAGTTGTTGATGTTGTTAATAGATGTTGATAGATGTGGATGTTTGTGGTTGTTAATTGTTGTTTTTTGTGTGTTAGTTATTGTTGTTAGTTATTTTAATGCATTTTATTGCATGTTGATGAATGTGAATGAATGTGAATGGATGAGAATGGGTGTGAATGGTATATATATAAATGGATGCTACTGTATGCTAATGGATTGTGAATGGATGTTCATGGATGTGAATGGTGTGAATGGTTGTGAAAATATGTAAATGGGTGCTATTTTATGCTAATGGATGTTGATGGATGTTGATGAATGTTGATGGATGTTGATGCATGTTGATGCATGTGGATGGTTGTGAATGGGTGTGAATGGTATACATAAATGGATGCTACTGTATGCTAATGGATTGTGATGGATGTTGATGGATGTGAATGGATGTAAATCGTTGTGAAATGGTGTGAATGGTTGATAATATATGTAAATGGATGCTCTTTTATGCTGATGGATGTGAATGGTTGATAATATATATAAATGAATCCTACTGTTTGCTAATAGATGTTGATGGATGTTAGTGTATGTTAATGGAGGTCGATTGTTTTATGTGAACACCAATAATTCATATTGTGTAAGGAAAAGAAATCGTATGGTTGAGATTGATATAATATATTTGATGTATTACTGCTTCATTAAGTATAAAGATATTGTTTTTCATTTGGAACCATTTATTTTGATTCTGTTTCCTGACATTACCTTACATTCCCCCTTAAACGTGTTATTGCCTCAATAATGTATGTTTATAATTTTTAATGTATGTTAATGTATGTTGATGGTTGTTAATGTATGTTAATGTATGTTAATGTATGTTAATGTATGTTAATGTATGTTAATGTATGTTAATGTATGTTAATGTATGTTAATGGTTGTTAATGTATGTTGATGGTTGTTAATGTATGTTGATGGTTGTTAATGTATGTTAATGTATGTTAATGTATGTTAATGTATGTTAATGTATGTTAATGGTTGTTAATGTATGTTAATGTATGTTAATGTATGTTGATGGTTGTTAATGTATGTTAATGTATGTTAATGTATGTTGATGTATGTTAATGTATGTTAATGGTTGTTAATGTATGTTAATGTATGTTAATGTATGATGATGGTTGTTAATGTATGTTAATGTATGTTAATGTATGTTAATGTATGTTAATGTATGTTAATGTGTGTTAATGTCTGTTAATAAATGTTAATGTATGTTGATGGTTGTTAATGTATGTTAATGTGTGTTAATGTCTGTTAATAAATGTTAATGTATGTTGATGGTTGTTAATGTATGTTAATGTATGTTGATGGTTGTTAATGGTTGTTAATGTATGTTGATGGTTGTTAATGGTTGTTAATGTATGTTGATGGTTGTTAATTGTTGTTAATGGTTGTTAAAGTATGTTAAAGTTTGTTAATGTTTGTTAATGTATGTTGATGGTTGTTAATGGTTCATATTGGTTGTTAATGGTTGTTAATGGTTGTTATAGATGTTGATGATTTTTGATGATGGCCGTTGTAAATCCCTATTTCCATCTCTTTGGTTTATCTAAGATCTCTTATATATTCTTTTTTATCTTTTTTATATATTTTCTGAAAGGACCAGAGGATCGATATCATAAACTGGTTTTGCTATCTCTATCTTCATAACTTTGTGCTCTTTGAAGTAGTTCATACTCCAAAGTGGGATACAAATTGTACACATGTTTAAATTCTGACAATTGCTTTTCGAAAAGTTATGTTTATTCATTTTAGTTTCCATTATATATCATGATTCTTGTAAGTTATGAAAAAAAATTCACAGAGATTTGGTTAAATTTTCGTTTAAGGAGTTAAAACCATCAATATTGTCCTTGTACATTTTTTTGCAATGTCATAACGGCAACAACCAGTGATGACGTATTCTTCATTTGAAATAAACAAGATCGTCCGATGTTTTTATTGAGATATTTCCAAGTGTTCTATCCTACAGGTGCGACCCCCTTGGTGCCACAAGGAGGATCCACGTTGACGGTCCAGTCACAGTACTGCATCTTCTGATTGAACACCGTGGCTGCAGAAAAGAGGGGAAAACGTAAACGAAAATTTTTTCTTTTTAAAAACGATTTCAAACAGACAATAGTAATAGCATAAAAAAGTATATATAAACAAAGCACCATTCCAACAACAAAAATATTCAATGGTAAATACATGATAGAGGATATCATAAACTGTACTATGATTCGTGAACATGCAAAACCCGTTACATTAGACCCTAGAGAAATAAGGGCAATCGAATGATACCAGTACTCGAGGAGAAAGATAGCCCTCTGTTCCTTATCTCTTCCCTATTCCAACTTTAGGATTAGTAGCTGTGGTAAACGAAGGACAGCGGATACGAATTTCTATATAAACGTTGAATAGGTATTTCGCTGTTTAACAGTCTGAATATATTCGACCGTGTTCCACCATCTTCCTAGGCAGAGCCTAAAAGGCCAGTTTCCAAACTGTCATTTTATGCCTTGCTGCATAGCCTTGAGTTTTCTGTGCTTGCTCTCTAGTCTGTAGGGGCACTATAGCAGCACAGAAAAGTAGAGTCTCTGCAGCAAGGCATAAATTGACAGTTTGGAAACTGGCCTTTTAGGCTCTGCGTAGGAAGATGCGTTCCACTTGTACTAGACTTGTTACAGAAGATGCTATTAACAGGGCTGCGGTCAGACCTTGCGGTGATGAAAACTTCCGTTGGATCGAGTTCGTTTTCAGAAAGGCGTTAAGTCCTGAGGAAACTGGCGAGTTTAGTCCGACAGGCCGACCCCATTCAGACTTTATTGAACATTTGTTTCAAGCTTCATAAACATTGATATAATAATCGGTGGTGTAGTGGTTAGCGTTCTGGCCTATCACGCCAAAGACCCGGGTTCGAATCCAGGTGGAGACACCAAAGATTTGTGACCTGGGCACCATGTTGTGTCCTTGGGCAAGGCACTTCATCCACATTGCACTCAGTCTACCCAGCTGTACAATTGGGTACCTGAATACGGGAAGTACGGACCTATGTGGTCGCGCGAAGCGCTTAGTAGCGGCTTTGAAAGTACAATTCCTTCAGGGTGATAATGTACAGCCAATGAGCAGTGCTTGCACTGGATATTAGGCTTTAAAATGTTCATTATAATCAGATTAGCTTGGTAACTACCTCCTGGACAGTAGTTGTGGCCGTAGAAGAATCCATTCTGACAGGTATAGTATGTCTTGCACTTCTCGCCCTTGTTTGTAGTCGTGGTGTCCACGTAACGATGGTTCGGTAGAGTTGAACAGTCCTTCACATCCCCACACGGCCAGTGCCCTTGGGCCGGTCTGTGGAGAGATAACATCATCTACCATAAGTTAAACGTAACCGGTGTCAAATGTTCATATGAGCACATGCAAAACAAACCTCATGTATGTGCGTCATGGTGAAAATATAGACTTCATATATAATGTCAGCAGAATATTTCCTCGATCGGAATGTTTAAGGGAAACTATATATATGTTTCAAAAAAGTTTTTTGGCTGAGATGAGATGGGTTTAAAGGAGTGTCGGTTTGCTTATTGTTCCTATAACCTAATAAATAATTGGTTTATAATTGTGTCGGTTTCTTCAGAGAGTTAACTAGAATAAGAATTTAGTTACCGAAACTACCGACAGAAGGATTTGTTTTGAAGAGTGTCGGTTTAAAGGGGCAGTAGCACGTTTTTTTTATAATTTTATATTTTAAAATTGTCACTGATAATTGTAAGTTAATGATAAATGTATTATTTTTACAGTGTCAAAAATATCATAATACAAATAAATCATCCATAGTCAGAGGACAAAGTATGAAGTTTTACATAAAATCCATTGGCGGCCATTTTTTGTGAACACCTACATGTATAATTCATTTTGTGGAAGAAAAAGGAATCGCAGGGCTAAACTTTACGTTATATATTTGAATTTTAACGGCTCCATTTAGTTTAATTATATTGTCTTTCAGTTGGAACCATTTATTTTCATTTTCCTGACATCACTTAATATTCCCCCTAAAACATGCTTCTGCCCCTTTAAAGAGAGTAGATTTTATTCGATACTCGCTGTTACGCATTTGCAAAACATGAATATGCCAACATCAATATGCGTTTAGAGGGGTGTCGGTTTCAAGAGAGTGGTTTGTATCCGTTATTCACTGTTACGAATTTGCAAACATAAAGATGCGTTAAAAAGGGTGTCGGTTTAAAGAGAGTGGACTGTATTTTGTACCTACTCGACGCATCTGCCCGCAGAAGGATTGGTTTTGAAGAGTGTCGGTTTAAAGAGAGTCAACATCAATATGCGTTTAGAGGGGTATCAGTTAATCACTGTTGCGCATTTGCCAACATAACGATGCGTTAAACAGGGTGTCGGTTTAAAGAGAGTGGACCTATTGTATACTTACTTGACGCATCTGCCCGCAGAAGGATCGAAGACATCAGAAGAGTTACAGTTGATGATCCTCATACCCAACACAGGGCTAACCTCCGTGTAAGAAAAACACGTGTACTCCAACACCTTGCCCAGAGAAAAACCTCCACATAACAACACTGAAACAAAAATCAAAGTAAAGTTTTGTTATTATGGTTGAGAATAACCTTCTTATGTTAAATTAGTTCCTTATTGTGGTGACATTAAATTAATTATCAATATTTTGTCGACAAGCACCTACAATTGTAATTTCAGTTAAAAGCGTGTTAATGGTCCGTTAACCTAGACTCTAAAAAAAAAGTAGAATGAGAGTGCAATGTTCTCATTTGCATATATATTCTACCAAAGATCCAATCCCAATGTTAGATCAATTTATCTATTTTTCAAATGAAACATTGAATTATGATTTCAGTTAAAAACCCGTTAATGGTCCTTTAACCTTGATTCTAAAAATAAAAAGTAGAATGAGAGTGCAATGTTCTCTTTTGCATATATTCTACTTAAAGATCTTATCTCATGCAATATCATGTAAGATCAATATATATATATTTCAAATTAAACCTTGAATTATAATTTTCTCTGATATTATCAATACCTAGAGCATGCGTTGTCAAATATCGGAAATACTTACTGCAACATCTAAATTGAAGAATAGATGATTAAGAGAAAGGAATTTTAAAAGAATTCTTAAAAGGAAACATAGAATATTAAACTGAAATTTTTCACGATTTATTCCCAGATAATTTACTCGTCTTATATGCATTGTAAACTTTGTCAAACCAATTCATTATCTCAACAGAAACATGTGTGTTGAGTGTATATAATTAAACAAAATAATTTAAATAAAATGAAATTTTCGAGTGAAAATTAAAAAGCAAAACATTCTACATGTTTTGACATTTATTTGGAACTGTAGGATTTATATCCATGCCATATTTAGATTTTGGGATTATAGAATATGAGAAATGATCACTAGAAAAACGAGGTATTTATTCTAATGTTCTAATCCACTGTTTTTTTGCGATTATAAAAATAAAAACATGACATCTAAACAGAAGAACAAAGTGTATTATGAACTATCATTTTCATGGTAAAACTTACGGAGAGCTGCACAATAAGAGGCGAACATGGCTTCAAGCAGAATCTATTACGTCAACTGAGACAGAACCCGGAACCTCTCCACATGGCAGTTCTCACCGTGATAGCAGGACCTTGTTGACTCGGTGCATTTACTGATAGTTTCTTTATTATATATAGTTCTCGTATCTTGCACTAAATAGTCAACCTTATTAATAAATAAATGAATAAACATACAAACAAACAGACAAACATATGAGTGAGTGTGTGAAGGAGTGAGTGAGTGAAGGAGTGAAGGTAAATTGTAAATGATTAATGATTTTGCTTCTTTTGAAGATGAACGTGGTTGGAGGCTGTAGATTGTGATTGTTAGTTATGGTTGATTGGTTGTAATTGGTGGTTGATGCTTATGATTGTAAATGATTTTGTTACTATTAATGATGAATGTGGTTTGAAACTGTAGATTGTGGTTATTGATTATGGTTGTTAATGGTGAAGGAGTGAGTGAGTGAGTGAGTGAGTGAAGGAGTGAGTGAGTGAAGGAGTGAGTGAGTGAAGGAGTGAAGGAGTGAGTGAAGGAGTGAGTGAAGGAGTGGGTGAGTGAGTAAAGGAGTGAGTGAGTGAGTGAAGGAGTGAGTGAGTGATTGAAGGAGTGAGTGAGTGAGTGAAAGAGTGAGTGAGTGAGTGAGTGAGTGAAGGAGTGGGTGAGTGAGTGAGTGAGTGAGTGAGTGAGTTAGTGAGTGAGTGAAGGAGTGGGTGAGTGAGTGAATGAGTGAGTGAGTGAGTGAAGGAGTGAGTGGGTGAAGGAGTGGGTGAGTGAGTGAAGGAGTGAGTGAGTGAGTGAAGGAGTGAGTGAGTGAAGGAGTGGGTGAGTGAGTGAAGGAGTGAGTTAGTGAGTGAAGGAGTGAGTGAATGAGTGAGTGAAGGAGTGGGTGAGTGAGTTAAGGAGTGAGTGAAGGAGTGAGTGAGTGAGTGAAGGAGTGAGTGAGTGAGTGAAGGAGTGGGTGAGTGAGTGAAGGAGTGAGTGAGTGAGTGAGTGAAGGAGTGGGTGAGTGAGTGAAGGAGTGGATGAGTGAGTGAAGGAGTGAGTAAAGCTAAATTGTAAATGATTAATGATTTTGCTTCTTTTGAAGATGAACGTGGTTGGAGGCTGTAGATTGTGATTGTTAGTTATGGTTGATTGGTTGTAATTGGTGGTTGATGCTTATGATTGTAAATGATTTTGTTACTATTAATGATGAATGTGGTTTGAAACTTTAGATTGTGGTTATTGATTATGGTTGTTAATGGTGAAGGAGTGAGTGAGTAAGGAGTGAGTGAGTGAGTGAAGGAGTGAGTGAGTGAAGGAGTGGGTGAGTGAGTGAAGGAGTGGGTGAGTGAGTGAAGGAGTGGGTGAGTGAGTGAAGGAGTGAGTGAAGGAGTGGGTGAGTGAGTGAAGGAGTGGGTGAGTGAGTAAAGGAGTGAGTGAGTGAGTGAAGGAGTTAGTGAGTGAGTGAAGGAGTGAGTGAGTAAAGGAGTGAGTGAGTGAGTGAGTGAGTGAAGGAGTGAATGAGTGAGTGAGTGAGTGAGTGAGTTAGTGAGTGAGTGAAGGAGTGGGTGAGTGAGTGAAGGATAGAGTGAGTGAGTGAAGGAGTGAGTGAGTGAGTGAAGGAGTGACTGAAGGAGTGAGTTAGTGAGTGAAGGAGTGAGTGAGTGAGTGAGTGAAGGAGTGAGTGAAGGAGTGAGTGAGTGAGTGAAGGAGTGAGTGAGTGAAGGAGTGAGTGAGTGAGTGTGTGAAGGAGTGAGTGAGTGAGTGAGTGAAGGAGTGAGTGAGTGAAGGAGTGGGTGAGTGAGTGAAGGATAGAGTGAGTGAGTGAAGGAGTGAGTGAGTGAGTGAAGGAGTGACTGAAGGAGTGAGTTAGTGAGTGAAGGAGTGAGTGAGTGAGTGAGTGAAGGAGTGGGTGAGTGAGTTAAGGAGTGAGTGAAGGAGTGAGTGAGTGAGTGAAGGAGTGAGTGAGTGAGTGAGTGAAGGAGTGAGTGAGTGAGTGTGTGAAGGAGTGAGTGAGTGAGTGAGTGAAGGAGTGAGTGAGTGAGTGAAGGAGTGGGTGAGTGAGTGAGTGAGTGAGTGAAGGAGTGAAAGAGTGAGTGAGTGAGTGAGTGAGTGAGTGAGTGAGTGAAGGAGTGGGTGAGTGAGTGAGTGAGTGAGTGAGTGAGTGAGTGAGTGAGTGAGTGAGTGAGTGAGTGAGTGAGTGAGTGAGTGAGTGAGTGAGTGAGTGAGTGAGTGAGTGAGTGAGTGAGTGAGTGAGTGAGTGAGTGAGTGAGTGAGTGAGTGAGTGAGTGAGTGAGTGAGTGAGTGAGTGAGTGAGTGAGTGAGTGAGTGAGTGAGTGAGTGAGTGAGTGAGTGAGTGAGTGAGTGAGTGAGTGAGTGAGTGAGTGAGTGAGTGAGTGAGTGAGTGAGTGAGTGAGTGAGTGAGTGAGTGAGTGAGTGAGTGAGTGAGTGAGTGAGTGAGTGAGTGAGTGAGTGAAGGAGTGAGTGAGTGAGTGGGTGAGTGAGTGAAGGAGTGAGTGAGTGAGTGGGTGAGTGAGTGAAGGAGTGAGTGAGTGAGTGGGTGAGTGAGTGAAGGAGTGAGTGGGTGAGTGAGTGAAGGAGTGGGTGGGTGAGTGAAGGAGTTGGTGAGTGAGTGAAGGAGTGAGTAAAGGTAAATTGTAAATGATTAATGATTTTGCTTCTTTTGAAGATGAACGTGGTTGGAGGCTGTAGATTGTGATTGTTAGTTATGGTTGATTGGTTGTAATTGGTGGTTGATGCTTATGATTGTAAATGATTTTGTTACTTTTAATGATGAATGTGGTTTGAAACTGTAGATTGTGGTTATTGATTATGGTTGTTAATGGTTGTAGTTGGTGGTTGATGATTATGATTATTAATGATTTTGTTACTATTCGTGATGAACGTGGTTGGAGGATGTAATTGATCAAGGTTGCTATTGGTTGCAGTTGGTGGTTGATGATTATGAATGATTATTTTTTTTATTTGTTATGATAAATGATGAATGTGGTTGGAGGCTGTAGATTGTGATTGTTAGTTATGGTTGATTGGTTAAAGTTGGTGGTTGATGCTTATGATTGTTAATTATTTTTTTGTTACTTTTAACGAAAAACCTTGATTGAAGCCGTCGGTCGTGGTTTGTTCATCTTGGTTGTTGCGTATTTGGTGGTTGATGGTTATGAATAATAATGGTTTTGATGTGTTACTATCAATGAAGAATATGGTTAAAGACTGAAGATTGACCCTTAATTGTTGTAGTTGGTGGTTGATGGTTATGATTATTAATTATTTTGATTTGTTACTATTTATTGTGAATGTGGTTGGATTACGGTTGTTATTGGTGGTTGTTGTAATTTTTTTATTAATGGAATTGTTTACAGTTTTTGGCGGAAGCTGTTTATGGATGTTGATGGTGGTAGTAAATGGTAGTTCATTTCTATAAGTTATTGTTGTTAAGAAATGTTGACAGTTATTGGCGGCTGTTGTTGTTGTTGTTGTTGGTGGTGTCATGGATGTTGGATGATGGATGGATCGTTGCTGATGCCGGGTGGTCGTTGTATACTGTGTGTCCATGTGTATGTGTAGTCCATTGTAGTAAATGGTGGTCGTCGTTTATGATTGTTGAAAGATGTTGGTGATGGTTCTTGGTGTTTGTTGATGGGTCTTTTAGAATGTTAGTTGTTGTAGCTTATTATCCTTGTTGTTGTTGTAGTGTTGCTTATGATTGTTGCAAGTTGTT
Source organism: Steromphala cineraria (assembly GCA_916613615.1). Classification (NCBI taxonomy): domain Eukaryota; kingdom Metazoa; phylum Mollusca; class Gastropoda; order Trochida; family Trochidae; genus Steromphala; species Steromphala cineraria. Next base: position 55,575,848 of record OU744728.1, on the reverse strand, counting down.
GTAGCTTATTATCCTTGGTGGTTGTTGTAGTGTTGCTTATGATTGTTGCAAGCTGTTGATGGTTGCAGGAGATGAATGCTGATGATAGTGATTATGGTTGGCCCTGAAAGTGATGTTTGTTCTTGCTTCATCCACAATCATAATATAGACGACTGTTTACATAAGATATTTATCTGTCATTCCATTATGTAGTTGTGAAAAATCCGTTTTTCTTTTAATCCAATAGCAAATAGTAGAAGCTTGGTAATGTTTATAGCATTTTTAAAACCAGTAATATTTATAAAAATATGCATTAGTTACCAAGTATTAGATAAAAAAAAGGCAAGCCAACATGATTAAACGAAAACGATATATGAATATGTAAATTGAATAAAAACAAAAAAGCATGAATATTTAAGTTCTGCTGACAATGTGTTGTCTTGATAGCTGATATGACGGTCGGGTTAATTATGAGCTTCATAGATCAGGTTTATAGTCATAGACAATACTTGTTGTTCTATTCCTTTCCCTTTCGGCATTCATCGGGCCCAGGACATGACTGCTTTCCGGCATTTCGTGCTTCGAAAGAAGCAAAGCAGTAAACCACTTTTATCAAAACCAAGTGAGTCATGATAACATTTCTCATAAGCGTTATCTTTATTTACTACGCGGGTTGTGTCTGAATAAAACAGACTTTAAAGTTATAAGGATCTATGATTTTGATCTTCAAATATGCCGGATTTTAACGCTTTATAAATGTTTCTAATAATTTTGAATAATAGAAAGTCTTCTATAGTGTCGTCACTAAGTGATTATGGAATCATCAGGAGCATTGTTCTTTACTGGTTTCGTCTATCATCCGATAAACTTTAAAGAAAAGTCTTTCCCGTTTGATTTTAGTGAAAGGCCTCAATTTAATGTCTACTGTAAAGATTAAAAAGTCAACTTAGATGTCAGTTATATTCTACAGAACTTTACAGAGGTGAAGGGACGCCTAATAAGCTAAATACATAATTTGAGTAAATGTAAAATGTCGTCATTGATATACGCTCAGTTAATGTTGATTTGATGCAAAGTACAAATTGTCAATATACATTAAAGGTTACGTATATATCAAGTGTAAGTATGAATGAAGTTTAGAAATGAACTTCCATTCGTTTTTCGTCTGTAAGTATAGGTTCGTAAACTTATTGGAAAATATACAATAATTCGGAGAGACATTATTATTACTTAAGTTAATCCATTTTTGAAGAAATGTGTATCTAATTGATGATGATCTTCTGCATTAAATAGATATACATAGATTGTTGTACTGATTTCAGACATATTTGTTTTATTCATTTTCAACAACAAGTTGTCGCAGGATACAACAATTGCTGATTTAGAGTACAACAAATTCTATTCTCGTAGGTTAGAAAATAAGCTTTGCATGTTGCATTTATGATATTTTCCCCGGGTTAAATCCTGCTTGTTCTTTTGACGTGTGTTTGATAATTAGTTAATATTCATGGTTAAACAGCAAACTAGGTCCAATGAAAGCTTTCTGTTTGTTGATACAAAAATACGGAGTCTGTATGTAAAGGGATCCTTCCTTGACTACGAATCAATATAACATTCATGCGCCCTCAACAACTAGTTTCTGTAGATAATTATTTGTTTCACATCCAACTTCACATTGCAATTTCCTCTATCAACAATATTTTTGTCTAATATACAAAAAATTTTGTACCCCCCCCCCCCATAAAAAATGTCACAACAGTGTATTGCACATAGCTCTCCATGAAAATATGCAAAATATTTTACGATACGGTTTATCAAAAATAGAAATATGTTTCCTGGATGTACACAGTTTGGAAATCTTTTCAGAAATAAATCCCATCCCAGTTGACAGTGATTGGAATTTGTAGATTACCGCGGTTTAGTTCTAATACACAATCGTATCGGTAAAGAAGAATGCAAACCCCTGCAGTATGACTAAAATTGACCTTGTTCATAGAGAATACACCACATGAACCTGACATCGTGTATAAATTGTAGGTAAACCGTAGATAAGAAAGACCTACCCCCTCTAGAGCACTCTTTTCTACTTATCTACGTTTTACCTACATTCTATATACGATATCAGGTTCCTGTGGAATACACATATATATAAATAAATATCTATATATAAAAACTATCGAGAAACGAGATCCTCTACGCTAGGTCGGACCTCGTAGTGAAGAACCATACCATCGGATTAATTTTTAAGAAGATTGAAATTAGACCAATTTTAAACAGACTGCAACATCATATATGAAGAAATCACAAAGTTGACAAACGCAGAATTAAGTGATGATGCCCTTAACGTCGACGCGTGTCTCTGACAGCACATATCAATATCACAGTGTATCCAGCCAGTTATAAAGAATTAAAGCATACCTCGTCAGTATGAATTTATGCATGTTCGCATCAATCCTGCCCCCGTCTTCTATCAGCATTAATAACAGCTAGTTTATCTCCATATCCAGCGACTGGTCGATACAAATGCGAGGTAATATCACAATATTACTTTCAGTGCCGTGATCAATTACTTTCTTCTTCAGAGAACCGTCTGTTGTGTGAATATCTTGTCTCCTTTTGTTACAGTCGTTGCTTTGTCAGTGTCCTATAGATATGAGATACAATGTTGAGGTTTAGGACAATTGTCATTTTGTTTTCATTGTTATATCGATTATGATATCTCGCAGTCTTAAACACACAACGTGTGCTTAAGACATTCCTCAAATATATATGATATTGAAGGAGCTCTACCTTCAATTCAAGTGCTACGTCAAATTTTACGTTCCCATTTAAACAGCTGAGAGGTGTTCGTGCTCAATATCTGGATTCGAACCGGGACCATAAGCGAGCGAGGCGGCCACGCTTACCACAATACCTTCATTGGGGGAGGGAGTCCTGGTTGTTCTTCATTGACTCAAAGTCTGAAATGCTTTATTAATGTTGTGATATGCAAAACACATCGGCGGATACAGGTTCGATGGGATTGTGGTGAGGTGCGGGGATGCACACCTTGCCAATAAGAGTTCCAAATATAGTATATGTTTTGGAAGTTACGATACACCAAGCTCAGTTGCCAATAAAGACATAAACTTGTGTTCATTTCAAAGTGACGTTTGAATATTTGCCATCTTTGGATACATAGAGATTATTAACCGAGTGTGAAATAACACATATAGTTTATTCCTAATATATGTATGACATGTACCGAATTAACATGTTTATTATATTTTGATACCAAGTTTATCCGATAGCTATATTCCACCGATAACACCCTCCATTATATGATTAATCGTTATATTCTCATGTAATCTCTAAAAAACAAAGACAATTAAGTCTTTCCAGATCGCATTTAAGTCCCTTTGGCAATATGAATTGAATAATCAGTCTCACTGATATGCAACGTCGATAATTGCCAGATACTAAACGCTGGCAACAACTTTTGGTGAGAAATGGCGGGATGTTCCTCAAGGATATTAGTCTGATGGTATGGGCGATATTGGTCAGACGGTATGGGCGATATTGGTCAGACGGTATGTGCGATATTGGTCAGACAGTATGTGCGATATTGGTCAGACGGTATGGGCAATATTGGTCAGACGGTATGTGCGATATTGGTCAGACGGTATGTGCGATATTGGTCAGACGGTATGGGCGATATTGGTCAGACAGTATGGGCGATATTGGTCAGACGGTATGGGTGATATTGGTCAGACGGTATGGGCGATATTGGTCAGACGGTATGAACGATATTGGTCAGACGGTATGGGCGATATGATTCCATTATTCACTATTAACAGGTTGATTACCGCCTTGACTAGGATATTGCATACAATATGGCGACATACGATCACCCTGGGACAATCGAAATCGTCACGGTCATGATGACATCAATATGACTTCAAAGCAATCTCAGATATTTTTATAACTTTTAAGTGTACGTGTGTCATCTGTATTAAAGTTGTCAGGAACTGATATACTTGAAATGTGGCAAATGTTCTTACAGTTATGTATACTAAAAAGGATGAAGTCAGAAATATTAATAACTTCGCTTATCCAAAATCTATTACCAAATTGAATGAGATATTTATTGAATTAGTGTATACATTTATTAATTCAGAGAGTTTCCCGTAATTTAATTATGTAATTATCAAATGTTATTTAATTAGATATTCAAATGAGCTTTGACATATCCTGTTTGACTAATCAAGCAATTAAGATATGACAGGGATATGCAACAATTTTTATTAATTCTTTATTGATTGGAGAATAATTTTCATATCATTAATAATAAATGAACGTAAATGGTAATGAAGTTATAAGATAATTAACTTCTGATCTAATTTTCTAATTTTGAGAAAAATTGTTTTTAGGATACATAAGGTCATAAGACGCCCCTTACATTTTTCTATTGTCTTTACATTCATCAAAGTTAGAAAGTGAGAAGCACAAATATGAGGATGTGTTAAGGTTAATAAGTAGCTTAAGTGGAAAATAATTCCTTAAAATTGTGTATGTGCCGGTTATTCCGTACAAAATATTGAATGATTGTACTTCATTTATTCTTGGAAACTTTGCAGTTGTTCTTTGTGGTCTTACATAAGGTCAGCTAAAATACTAAAAATGAAAATTGAAATGGTAGTTATCAACCAGTCACAAATCAAAGGATAAGACATGAAAAAAAAATAAAAAAGAACATTGCCAGTTGCTGGGTAAAAAGATGTGATAAAAACATGGTTACTGTATAAGATACGAAGATACGATACTTATGAAAGTTTGTCATAGATACTAGAAAAAATGCCTCTTACATCAACTGCATGACATAGTTCTCTTTTTATTTCTTTATTCACACTTTAAGGCAATTCTAATTCAATTTACTGTCATCATATTTGCTAGTTATCGACACGTTACGGTCATCAAGAATCAGTTTTTCGGAAATCATCGTTTATAATTCGTTCTTTATACTACATGTGAGAAAGATCACACAAGCAAACGATTGAACGATTTTAGATACGACAAAGTCTTTTTCATACAATAAGCCAGGAATAACCCTATTGTGATCGGCTACCACGCTGTGTGACTGTAAACTATCTTAATTACTGTCATCAGCCTGTACAAGTGGTTATTTCCAAACTTTTGAAACCAAAACAGGGTTAGGGTATGACAACGATACGGGAGGGTAGGGGTTCGTTGGGCCTTTCATATAGCTCAAGTGGTAACAGGGAGATGTATGTCCTGTACGTCTGCCCGCAATAGTGGCATCAGACGAGAAGGCTTATAAAGCTCCCAAATTGTCCCCAGCTCAAAAAACAGCCCATTACGTCTGGTTTTAAAAACGTTTCACCGTGGACGAGGGTAAACTTTCCCTACAAGTCGATTTGTTTTGAATATGGTGGAAGGTCGTTACCGTTTGTGGACATACACCGTCGTTTCCTTGCATTATCCGGGAAACGATTTCCTTCGGGAGAGGATCAGTAATGATATGGAATGTGCGTCTCCATTGCTTGGAAGATGAACATCAAAGGGATGCGGTACCTCAAGGATATCATCAACAGGTCTGTTATCTACGTTTTGATAACCAACCTCTTGTCGCATGAGTCATCGTTCGCTTGAAACGATTCGATTTCCAGTCATAAATCCGAATCTCAATCCGATAGAACACGTGTTGACCATTTGAGCCCGCCATATAAAACCGAATGACCTACCTGTTCATACTCTTTCCACATTACACGAGGAATGAGACATGATTCCTTAATCTCAAATCAGCCCGAATTGCAGGATATTAGTCTTTGCTCCCATGAACAAAATGAATTAATTATTTTCTCCTCTGCAAAAGTATTGATTTGGCAATGCTTTTGTTTGAAAATATTGGTATGTGATATTGTATTATATTGATAGACAATGTAATAGGACATTAAGGTTACTGGTTTACTGCATCAGAAAACAAAAGAGATGTTGCTCGGTTAATTTCAGTAAAATTATTTTGGCCTTGTTGTTACCATAATGACATCTCTATCTTGTCATTCAGTGCTTAAAGGGGCAGTAGCACGTTTTTTTGATAATTTTATATTTCAAATATTTCACTGATAAGTGTAAGTTAATGCTTAATGTATTTTCTTGACAGTGTCAAAAATCTCATTACGCAACCCAATTATCCATAGTCAGAGGACAAAGTATGAAGATTCACATAAAATCCATTGGCGGCCGTTTTGTGTGAACACCTTTAATTCATTTTGTGTAAGAAAAAGGAATGGCATGGCTAAACTTTACGTTATTAATTTGATTTAGTTCTGCCTCATTTAGTTTAAATACGGTGTCTTTCAATTGTAGCCATTTATTTTCATTTTCCTGACATCACCTTATATTCCCCCTAAAAACGTGCTACTGCCCCTTTAAACAGTGAACCTTATAATATGCTACTACAAACAGAACATGCGGGCGTGTACGCCATTTGTATTTGCAAGGATAATATTATACAGGACCATAAATTAGATAATCTATGTAAACTAGTAGACTTGTCCTCGTGTTGAGATCTGAAAAGAGATAACTTATCAGAGATGAATATTTATAGTTTATTAAGTTCATCGAACACAAACTGATTTGTTGATGAAGTTGAGATCTGAATGACTATGATATTCATGCAGAGATATGGTATCCAAATGCATGATAGATGCTGCAGCATTGATCGCATAAGGACCTTTGTGAACTGTACAAAGGTTTTCTGATTTCATTTAGATATATTTTGTTGCGTAATGGTATTTTTTCAATAATAATATTATCTTATGGGCATCTCAACAAGATTTATTTGATATAAGTAAATAATATCTCTTTTTTACAAGACAGTATAAGCTTGGTAATAACATAATTGTGGTAACAATTTCACATATGCAAACAACAAATTACATGTTTAGTTAGGAAATTATTTGTATTCATTATTAGTAGATGTCAGTATGAGATTATGTGTTTGGTAATGACAAAATCTGTGTTCAGCGCGGTTATTAAGCCGGCAGGCTAAATAGATGCAAATGACACAGTATGGCGCGTTCCATAGTGTCATCACTTGCCGTGTTCCGTGTCTGGAGCAGCTGTTACAAATCCGTTTGGATTTCAACACGAGCCGCTCGTGCATCATGTCGTCTGCTCCTCTCAAAGTGTCGTCTGCTGTCAACATCCGGGTTGTTAATGACTGATCGCACTTGATTTAATGTACCCTGTTCGTCCTAACCGATGATTTTGGATTCTGCTCATCAAAATGGTAGACTGCTTTTCTAAACGAGCAGATGGTAAGCGGATAACTTTACAAGAGTTTCTATCTGAATAATTAAATGTTGTGTATTTCGTAATAGAATATATAGTAGAAAAGCATCTTTCAAGAATTATTGTTTATGTATATATTTTATTTCATTATTCACATCTGTTCCTGGCGATTTGTGATTTGATGATATTTGTTGTTTTACTCCGCTACTTGAAACATATGTTGTTATGTTGCTTTGGTTTTTTTCTAATGATCATATGGAACATAGCTGACTGTTTAATCAAAATGCATAGTTTATTCAAAGGAGTATTTACATTGTTTACCGATATACTTTATAGGACTTGTTTAATGATTTACAATAGTTAGTATGTATTGTTTTATGAAATTGTATTAGAATTAAGTTTACGATGATATCCAGTCATCAGTGAGCTTCGGGATAAGTCTTAACAAATAACAACAGATCTAGTGTTAATTAACGTTCCTCTTTTTCACAGGAGACATTCTCTCGTAGCATTGTTTATACATATCCATGAAAAGCCAAGATAATGAAATTTGAAAGGAATTTTTCAATAGATCACATCACCAATATTAACATATCTGCAAATATATTGATAGTTGAAAGATAGAATAAAATATCTTCAAATATTTCAAAAATCCCTTAAATATGTCTGGTCTAGTTTTAGTTTTTTTTAACTTTTGAGTGATGTTTAGTTGATTTTCATAAGTTTTGTTAAAAATCTCGCTGTTTTGTTGCCTCATTGTATCTCTTACGTGAATGTAACATGTAAAACTAACAAACCGCTGCAGATACCATCTGATCTCTTGATTTCGATACTTTGTACATGACTGAATCCACCCTAATGAAAACTGTATTTGAGAAAAATTCACCCATTTTGCACACACTATATTAGTTTTTACAAAATGTTTATAAATTTGAAATTAAAAATGCTGAAATTTATCCTTTGAACATTACTACCTTAGTTTCACAGATATTCATTACAATTTCATTAACGGATAATCATTTCTTGTAAATGCAAATTTGTGCTTTATCATTTAAAAATGCTTGATAAGAATGAGTTACACTGGTCCAGTGAGCTTGTCGTATTGAGATAAGAAATTGATCCAGTCCATATAATCTCATGATTCAGTTTTGTATATCTCTTGATAATAATCAACATGTTTTTGTCGTTTTCTGTGTCCGTATTGTTTTACAAAATGTAAGAGTGGGTGATCTACAACTGTTGTTCATTAATGTTTTGTTAATTAAGTTTATGGGACTAAAGGACCCTTTAAAAAGCCAAGTCGAAAACAATCTCTCCAATGTATTGCTTACTAATGGGCAGAAGAACGTTTTCAGATTAAAATGGAGCTCACGAAACGAAAATAAATTTTACCAAATAGTAAAGAAATGTTTAAGTTTTGCATCAAAAAGACAAACTACTCCTACTCCATGACTGTAAATTTAATACAGTCTAGGTTCTGAAGCCTGAGTCAAAAATCTAAATGAAGACACAGTAGTTACTTTGAATTTTTCATAGACTAGATTTTATTCTAGAAACGAACCTACATTAAATAGGAGCCTTTAAAGCAGTCTAGGTTCTAAAGCCTGAGGAAAACAAAATATTAATGAAGACACGGTGATTATTTCAGATATTTATAGACTAGTTTTAGTCTAGAAACGAACTTACAATATACGGTTTAGCTATATGAATCCACATTTCAACCCCAAACGATGAGAAGGTATTCAGAAGTTTTTGCTTAATGCTTGATAACTACTTGATTAGTCATAATGGGTTGGGATCAATGTAACCATCTGAAGATAACACATTTGTCATGAACTAAAATTCTAAAAGAAATGTGAAACAAGTTAATTCCTCAATTTTCCCTTTGATATCCAAATACTGAAACTGCCCGGATACCAGTACCGATGATCGTCATTATGCTATAAATAATTTTGAGTAATGGACCGGAAGAGATAAAAGGGGTATTCTAGTAGTAATATGGTATCAGGGATGGTAGGAACGTCGCGGGTAAATAAACGTATATAGCTGGGTGTTCATACTTAGACAACTTGCATATAATTGAGGAAAACGTCCGGGCGAACCTTAGAGGCGATGCTTCAATATGAACAAAAAGCCAGGCTTAATCTATCTAAATGAAACAATTCTAAAGAAATCAAGATTACTTTGAACTGATCTTAGAATTTCATTTTCTCATTTTATCTGTTGGGTTATTTAAAAAAAAAAAAATTTACCTCATATTTTTGTTATATATCTACATGAAGTCTTGCGGTAATCATTTCACATTCACTTAAGTAATATATGGTTATGCGCTACACATTTGACGAAAATTTTATAAATACAAAAGTGTAGCTGTAGGTCTAAGTAAAACGACGATGTCATTCTTTGGCGTATTCATTTTTATTCTAAAAGTTATTCTTGCTTTGACAACCGAAACTTTCACCATCTTGATAACAGCGCGGTATCCCATCATGATGCTAATATATATGAATAATTTTATCTTTCCACCTTTGAGAAATATGCTTTGTTCTACAATAAGATGACATTTGTAATGGTGGACATAGCTTCAGGTGATATTTGTCATAACCGAATATTGTTTGTTCGTCTGCTTGTCCGTTTATTGATTTCATGTTTCCATTCTTTAAAAGGTGGAATAAAAAAGTGTCATTTCGATCAAACTATGAACAATCATAGATTTATTCAATATTAAAATTCGGATATGATTTAAACAAATATTTATCACCATTTATTACAAGGCGAAGGAGATCGGCCTCCCCCTTATGACAAAACAGCAGCTTTGTCACATCACTTCGGATATACCGTATTTCCTCTAATACAACCCGGGCCTCCATTACAACCCGGGCCTCGAATATAACCCGGGGGTAAGGGGGTGCTGACATTAATACAACCCGGGTCTCGAATAGAACCCGGGGTCTCGAATAGAACCCGGGTCTAACATAAATACTGGTATAATATGTCGATAGTATATAAACTGAATACCAAAAGAAACTTTGCAATTTTAAAACTGAAATTTCGAAAACGATCTCATATTTACATTTTCATTTAAGGTGGCAATGAAATAGTTGAAACCCACACTTTCAAGTTGAAAACTTTTAATTGAGCAATATTCATGCATTTTTGCAGAAATGGCAAAAATGTCATAATCATGTGAGGTTTCTGCTGAAACCAATTGACGTGACGAAAAAGTTTGATAACTGTTCATAATGAATGTTTGTCACTCCAAAAGTGAAAAAAACACCTTAAAAGCAGTAAACGGTAAAGCAAAAATATCGCAAATCCCCTCTGAAATTTACAAAATTGATCAAAAACAGCCCTTTTTACAAGAATCGGTAGTGTTCCTTCATTTCTAATGGTAACTTGATCCGGCTATACAGACATGTTGTGAGGATTGCTGACAACCCTGAAACACAAAAAACAGTTGTTTTTTCACTGCATGAGAGCCGATATCTGTGACGTTAGACCACCGCCAACGTTTTCTCTTAGTGACGTCAGAGATAGCAAACATCAAAGGTCGGCATGTTGTTATGTTCTCGTGCACTTTATGAACTTGGACAGATCTAATCAGAGCTCATCGACTGCTAAGTGGACAGCTATTGGTCACTAAACATCGAAACATGGCAATTTCATTCGAAGTTATAACGTCAGAATTGGCATGCAATAACATGATTTAATTGCGATTGTTGAGCTCTAAAGGCTAGTTACCATTTGTACGACTCAAAGATGTGTCAATATGACAAGTAAGACTTGTGTCCACACATTCCCATTTATGGAAAAGCTTCGATGCAGACAAAATGTAAAGTTGAACCTGCTGGCAGCAAACGTATTTTGACGTTTGACCTTTTTGGTTACTCATGGCAGATTTGGAACTTATAACACTCGGGCTGCTCAAACCTGGTTCTTAAGTAGCACATTTTAGTACTTAACGAAATTATTGCGAAAACATCATTTCAACGAACGTCTGAACAACCAAAATTTTGACCCCTGCCCACTTCAGATCAAATAAGTGCAAAACTGGGTTTCCCACCTTTAATTTGGATTCGCTGGTTGTTTAAACAAATGATTGATTATTAAGAGGTACTTTGTTTTAAATTTCTATCGTTTTTCATTCTTCAATCAGAATCATTACAAAATGGTGCAAAGTTTCTTTTGGTATTCAGTTTACTTCACGGAAACCGTATATTGCAGGGATTGATACGGATTTTGATAAAAGAATGAATATCAACAGAAATGCCACGAGATATGTAGAACTAGATCAATAATTTTCCATGAAAACGCCATTCCTGGAAGATTTTGAAACGTCAATTCAGACCTGAAGAAATACAACCCGGCCTCCATTATAACCCGGGCCTCGAATAGAACCCGGGAGGTAAGGGGGTACTGAACGAAATAGAACCCCGGGGTTGTATTCGAGGAAATACGGTATATATATATATGTGTGTACATATTTCTATGTGAAATCTGCGCAGTTTGTTATGGTCACATATGTCAAATGTTGCTACCATATTGACATGTCCCTACTATGTTATCTTAGAAGGAAGTACAAACATTTATTGATAGACTGACTTCATATGTTATGCTTATTTGGCTTTTCATTACGTAAAGTATTACCTCGTATAAGGGTTAACATTGTGGATGAATTTTGTACTATTTTGACAGTGTCAAAAATCTCATCACACAAGCAAATTATCATTAGTCAGAGGACAAAGTATGAAGATTCATATAAAATCCATTGGCGGCTATTTTTGTGAACACCAATAATTCATTTTATGTAAAAAAGGAATCGTATGGCTGAACTTACGTTATATATTTGATTTATTACTGCTCCATCTAGTTTAAATACATTGTCTTTCAATTGGAACCATTAACTTTCATTTTCCTGACATCACCTTATATCCCCCCTAAAAGCGTGCTACTGCCCCTTTAATATATCATATCAATCTTACATGTGTAGTTAAATTCATAGAGATTATAAGCCAATTCCTGTAGTAAGTTTAGAAAAACAGATAAATTAAGTAATTTTTTAAATATTCTATATTTTCCTGAAATCATAATTACATGATAAATGTTTCGCTATCAAAAGGCTATGCCATTTCAAACCTCTCATTTCATATCAAATATTCCCTTTCATTTATTTTGAAAGTCAGTTTATGTCTTCATTTGACCATTCAACTAAACATAGCGATATCATTCAATCCTACGCCAACATGCGTCATTTATAATAATAGGATATGTATATGTATAAAATTATGTTTATAAATTCAAAATGATAGCCACGTCTGTTGGTTCATTTGTTATCAATACTGTCACAACGGAATTTTGCTTATGCGTTTACTATGTAAATTGTGAACACCGTGTGATAAGATGTATTTCATTACCAGTATCATCGAAAACCGGTTATAAACACCGTCGATATGTAGATTGTTCTTTGTGTTACCACAATATGCATTTGTTAACACTGCTAATAGTATGAAAAGTGTGTTAGAATATGCTTTGTCGTATATGCAACATTCGTTGTTGAAATATCCAATTAAGAAGATTGTCTGTCCAAAAAAATTCAAATATCGTGTCGTTGTTTGTGAAAAAAAGTGTCCTTACAGATAAACCTGCAAATAAATGATTAATACATTATAGATATTTATTACCTACGAGGGCAGTCATACAGAGGTTCATATTTTTCATATGTTGCCCTAGGGTAAAATATCACTTTTTCATTGTGATGTCACGTTATAAACAATGCTTTGACGTCACGGTTCACCTATGACGTCACAATCTATACGGACCGGCGGCGGCTTGGTCGCCTCTGCTGCGAAGTAGGTTTTCCGTATTTTCTTTAATTTTTGGACGACGGTAATAAACAGAATATTATATGAGTGTCCATGCCATACTATGTTTACGACACTCGTGCCTAAATATCAGTATATCCCTCGCTCTCGCTCGGGAAATACCAATATTTAGGCACTCGTGTCGTAAACATAGTATGTCATGGACACTCATATAATATCCTCTATTTATTACCTACGAGGGCAGTCATACCGGGGTTCATATTTTTCATATGTTGCCCTAGGGCAAAATATCACTTTTTCATTGTGACGTCACGTTATTAACAATGCTTTGACGTCACGGTTGACCTATGACGTCACAATCTATACGGGCCGGTGGCGGCTTTTCCGCCTATGCTTATCACCAGGTTTTGAGTAATTTCTTTGATTTGGAGGCTACGGTAATAAACAGAATATTATATTCGTGCCGATTCCATACTATGTTTACGACACTCGTGCCTAAATATCAGTATATCCCTCGCTCTCGCTCGGGAAATACTAATATTTAGCCACTCGTGTCGTAAACATAGTATGTCATGGACACTCATATAATATCCTCTATATAATTAAGATATTTCTACAGGCGAAAGAATAACTTTGTTGGTAATTGGAGAACAATTATAAGTGTTATTATGTGTTTTTAAAGTTTGTTTGAAATTGAATAGGGTCGATTTATGTCATTCAATCTATTAAATCCCATCTATCAACGTTTATTGTATGAACAATTAACAAAAAACTTTGCATGTAAATTATAATGTCAACTTCATACAATGATTGAAAGGGGCAGTAGCACGTTTTTATGGGGAATATTGGATGATGTTAAGAAAATGAAAATAAATGGTTCCAATTGAAAGACAATGCATTTAAACTAAATGGAGCAGTAATAATTCAAATATATAATGTACAATTTAGCCATGCGATTCCTTTTTATTACACAAAATGAATTAAAGGTGTTCACACAAAAATGGCCGCCAATGGATTGTATGTGAATCTTCATACTTTGTCCTCTGACTATGGATGATTGACTTGTGTAATGAGATTTTTGACACTGTCAATATTATACATTTAACATGAACTTACAATTATCAGAGAAAAAATTAAAATATAAAATTATCAAAAAACGTGCTACTGCCCCTTTAAGGACGTGAAGAGAAGACTTTGTTTATAAATATTTTGCGTTTATTAAAAGGATTAAACATTATATTTCAAAGGATGGCAATGGCGCCGAACATTGGATCACTGTTGAACATTTTGATATCATGTATCTGCGTAATGATAACCTATTTTAAAACATAAACTATATTTTGATAACAAAAATTATGCATAATGATAACAAAAATTTACAGCATATACTGCATGTTGATAACAAAAATATGCATAATGAAAACAGAAATTTACAGCATATACTGCATTTTTATCACAAACATATGCATAATGATAACAATAATTAACAGCATATACTGTATTTTGATAAACAACTGTATAATGATAACAAACATTTACAGCATATACTGCATGTTGATAACAAAAATATGCATAATGATAACAGAAATTTACAGCATATACTGCATTTTTATCACAAACATCTGCATAATGATAACAATAATTAACAGCATATACTGTATTTTGATAAACAACTGTATAATAACAAACATTTCCAGCATATACTGCATGTTGATAACAAAAATTATGCATAATGATAACAATAATTAACAGCATATACTGTATTTTGATAGCAACCAACTGTATAATGATAACAAAAATTTCCAGCACATACTGTATTTCGATAACAAAAATATGCATAATGATAACAATAATTTTCAAAATATACTGAATTTTGATAACAAAAATATCCTTAATGATAACAGAAATTTACAGCTTATACTGCATTTTTATCACAAACATATGCATAATGATAACAATAATTAACAGCATATACTGTATTTTGATAAACAACTGTAATCTGATAACAAACATTTACAGCATAAACTGCATGTTGATAACAAAACAAAAATTATGCATAATTATAACAATAATTAACAGCATATACTGTATTTTGATAACAACCAACAGTATAATGATAACAAAAATTTACAGCATATATGTATTTTGATAAACAACTGTATAATAACAAACATTTACAGCATATACTGCATGTTGATAACAAAAATTATGCATAATGATAACAATAATTAACAGCATATACTGTATTTTGATAGCAACCAACAGTATAATGATAACAAAAATTTCCAGCATATACTGTATTTCGATAACAAAAATATGCATAATGGTAACAATAATTTACAAAATATACTGAATTTTGATAACAAAAATATGCTTAATGATAACAAAAATTTCCAGCATATACTGTATTTCGATATCAAAAATATGCATAATGATAACCATAATTTTCATACTATCCTGCATAATGATAACAGAAATTTACAGCATACACTGTATTTTGATAGCAAAGATCTGCATCTTTATAACCACGATTATAGAATAAACAGATTCCAATAACAAATACAGTCGAACTTGTCTATAAAGGCCACCCAAGGGACCGACCAAAAGTGGCCTTTATATAGAGGTGGCCTTTCTATAGAGGTTCGGGTGTACATGTGCAGTCATACTCAAAGACAACTAGCGAAAATTCTAATATCATATTTTATCCTAAAATGAGAGCATATAATTTTCACATACAGAATTAAAAATACAATGTAGTTTTTAAAATAAATAAAGATATAACAGTCATTAAAAGTTTGTTAATTTTAACAACATTATTTGTTAAAATAGTCACTGATTTTAGCTGCAGTCTTCCTTATAATCATTCGATAATATAATGAAAATTACAACAGTATTTGTAGCTAGTTTCACTGAAATCAGGCCAAAAATTGATTGATAAAAAAATCTTCGTTCTTATTCATAATAACCACTTATCGTGGTATATGAAAAAATACATGTAACATTTATGACAAAGAGTCCGCATAATTTATAAGTTAGATAATTAAGCTTTGATGAATGACATTATAATTGAAATAAATAATGCTAATTTACTTATTTTGGAAATCATTTTTGAAATGTATTCCTAATAACAATTGTTATTTACTATAATATGGGTTGTATGATAAAGTTCATTTGGTCAACGGGTGTTTAGGAAGAGATGGCTCGCTTTCGTCCGGGTATACTAGACTGTATTTTCATAAGTTAACCATGCAGGCGGATTTTGGGATCACATTAAAAAAATTCAATAAAAAAATTCAATCATCTAGCATACAACAAAACGTTAAAAAATAAAAAAAAATTAAATGAGTCGTTAAGAGCTTGTACATTATAGTGACACTGTTATCATCTTTGGTACTAATACACTAATATACTCTCTCTCTCATAACTATGCACGTATAGTGTCTAAATTATTACTATCATGGTGTGCGTGTAATTGTTAGGTGGAACTGGACTAATTAAATGAACTGCCTGTAATTGCCTCATGTAAACATATACTGAACTAAGATGTTAAAGTTTAAATTAAAAGGAAATTGCATGCCCCATCAGAGAATTACCATCTCTTTGTATTCTGCGATATGCATGTACGGCGAATTTCTTCGAAATATATATACATTTCTCAATTTAACTAGAAATAGGCAAACCTTACTTGTCATAAATTAATTAATGATTTTGAATTCAGAACCGACACGAAGAAGCCAACATGGCTGAAAGCGCTAGTAAGCTAATGTGAATCATGTTTTATCTTCAGGGAGAATGATACGTTATATGTATAAGTTGCGTTTAGAGTTCGCCTGGCTTGTGTGATGAACAGTGAATCATGTACGCTATTTCTTTCAATGTTTTCTTTTAAGTTAAACGAGTAATATACGTTCCTCTACGAGTATGTGATCCGCAATAAAAAAAAGTTCAAAATCGTCTTTCTTCCTGGTTCAAACATATTATGTTCAAAGTACATAAAATGGATTTGTAAACAAGCTTAAGTGATTTGTATCAATGACGTCACCTTTTGCAAGAGCTGATCTGACATGAGTTCTATAGATGATGTATGTTTAACTATTATATTGGCTAATCATCTCATCGTTTAAGCCCCCGAAACCAACACAAGAGATCGAGGACTTGATAGGTGCTCATCAAAGGGAAAAAGAAAACCAAAAATCTTACCTAATGTCGATCTTGCGTGCACTTCAAATAAATAGTGTCGATCTTGCGTGTATCCATCATGTCACGACCGATCACATGCCATATTCAAAACCCCCACTCATCATTTAAGAAATGCACGGTGCCTGGTCATACAAAATGTATGAAAGATATGTACAATAGGCCTGGGGGTTCTTTAATCATTGATCTGGTACATCTTTGAAGATGTGTCAGTGCCACGTTGTACCCCTGCTACGTATGTAATGCCCTACCTGTCCGTCCGTCCGTCTGTCCGAAATTGTTCCGGGGCATACACTGTAAACTATATGCGACTAAGAAACTTCGGTATAGATTCTACCTATGTGATACAGCTATGCCTTTTGTGGATGACAATTCCAATGATTCGACATTTTGTTTCAAAAGTTTGGGCTTCGTTTCATTTAAGGATCATAATTTGAAAACTGAATAACCCAGAAATTGGTATACATGTAGATGTTGCCTATATAGTGCAAGACAGATGTTATGGATAACAACTTCTTTATTGATTTCTCACTACGTGTCTTGGCCAATTCTTGCCCCTTCTTCAGGCGACTGGGCCAATTCGTTTCCCTTCTTCAGGTGAAGTGAAGTCACCTGAAGAAGGGGCAAGAATTGGCAAAGAAACGTCGTGAGAAATCAATAAAGAAGTTGTTATCCATAACATTTGTCTTGTATTACCACACCAACTTCTAAATGCCTTTGAAGAATTTTATGTAGTGCAGTTGCAACATGTTTACAATGTAGGCCTTTCTCCTTATAAGAATTTTGGGGACACAAAATTAATAACATTTAATAAAAAATGCCTTTTACCAAAGTTGTTACAGCATTTTACATTCTGAAATGGCCATGTTTACAGTTTTTGTTCATTCTGTATATCGGCACTAATCAATGTACAAGGAATTGAATAGGCCTAAAAGAAAGTCAAAATAGGTTATTTACAGGAAATTGTTTAAAGGAAAGTCAAAGAGGATATTCACAAAAAATCTTATTATAAGAAAGTCAAAAAAGGGTGTTAATAAGGAAGTGAATTGTTTTAAGATATTAGTATGCACAGAAAGAGGGTCACCGTGCTCTGAGTATCAAAAACATAAAAAATTATCGTCAATCGATAATTAGATCTCCGTCACATGCCTTTGTTTCATTCAGGTTTCTTATTAAGGTGGGTTCTCTATTCATAATATATCCTTTACCGTACAGACATTTTCGTAAACCTTGAGATATTTCGAGGAACAAACAAGCCCTATTATCACAGGATCATAGAATACTTAATGTATAGTTTTCGGAATACCAGGTTTATTTTATCTCGTGACATGACAGTAAAATAATCATTCCCAAACCATATTTCTGGATCGTCTTGTCACTGGTACTGTATTTTGATATATTTTGCATGATTAAATAGACAGATGGGGTAATATTTGTGAAATTCCGATTTTCGTAAATTTCGATTAAAATATTCCATATAAACTCTGTAAGAAGGAAATCAGTAGCACGTTTTTTGATAATTTTACATTTTAAATATTTTACTTATCATTGTAAGTAAATGCTAAATGTATCATATTGACAGTGTCAACAATCTCATTACACAAGCCATTCACCCATAGTCAGAGGACAAAGTATGAGGCTTCACATAAAATCCATTGGCGGCCATTTTTGTGTGAACACCTTTAATTCATTTTTGTAAGAAAAATGAATCTCATGGCTGCACTTTACGTTATATATTTGAATTATTACTGCTTCATTTAGTTTGAATACATTGTCTTTCAATTGGAACTATTTATTTACATTTTCCTGACATCACCTGATATTCCCCCTAAAAACGTGCTACTGCCCCTTTAATACAAAGGAACACATTTGACTTAGGTTTAAAGCTATTGATCACTAATGAAGGATTTTGTATAGAAAAATACAAAATAATTTTGACCCCTGGTCATTTTATTGCCCTGCCAAATTAGTAACGGTTATCTTTAAGGTATGACATACGAATATGTTAACGCAAACTGAATGTTAACTTATGTACTCAAATTTCAACATTAACCGTTTCGTTTTCGCAATGTTTAAATGTCCCAAAGACATTTCAAATTACATGATATTTGCACTAAAAACGCAGGTAAGTGAACAAACTTAAGCTACGCAGCTGTATGTAAGGACGTCTGTTTGAGGTAGGCTTTTAATTAAGGCGGGCTTTTAATTAAGGATTTACCGTTTTCACCTTTAAGTTTCATGATACTTTATCGACGTATGTGTCGTATCCCTGTTAGCCAGTTCTTCCCATTATATCCTGTTAACACGTTACTTTTTTCAGTAGGCTAAATCATATGTCGAATGCAAGGGGTTAGGAAAACATCTCTCCCTACTCAGTCGTCCTCTCCTAAAGGTACTTGAATTCATTTCATTGATAAGTAGCATAAAACAATCTAAAGCTTTTGTTATGAAGGATATCAGGGTAGCGTTGGAGGTCCGCGGATATAGCAGACTGAAGCAGGGTTGGGTGAGGAGGAGACGTGTCAAAGGTTGATACGTTAGTTAGATACATACAGTCACAATAGAGATTCAAGAATTTGTCTCAAGTCTTTGCTAGTGAGATCTAACAAACTGATACTACAACCCATCTCATGAAGAAAAAAAGCATATGCTCACGAAAAAAACTTTTGAAACAATAATGAAGCTATCCTTTTCAGGGATAAAATTAGCCTTAGATTTACATTACTCGTAAGATTTGGAATGGAATTACTAAAATCTAAGCTGTGAGTCTCAGGATGAAAAGTTTCTTTCTTAGTACTGTTTGCGTACTTATTTGAACTCTCAACTCTGCTTGGACTCACAATATCTTGTGGTGGCGTGTCCCTGAAATCAGCAGATCATATTTGTTCACTTATCCTCACCTTTTCTTCGAAAAAGTACCTTTATCCTTCCCATTTACCATTCTCTCCCCACAGATGCAGCTCAGTCATACCCGAGTTAGCTAACCCGGGTATGACGAGCTGCCTCTGTGGGAAGAGAATGCCCAGTTACATGTGCTCTACTCTTTAGTACTGTAACGGCTGCCACAACTGGTTCAATATCCAGTAAGAGTAACGTATAATAAAAAGACAAAAACTCCCGAGTTTTGTTGGGTTACCTTCATCTTTTAAAGTCTTCTGTAACCTGTGCTTGGTTCCATCTCCCATAAAGTGTCTACCTCGTTCTTAACTGCATTTTTGTGCAATTAATTTGGAAGCAACTCACTGTAATTCTTGTCAAAGAAAACACATGTTAAAGGGGGTCTCCAACTTCTAATTTTTAACTTCCAGTGTTTTATTAGCGAAACCCTGAGAGGGTCGGACAGGGCCTCGCTATTAAAACACTGGAAGTTAAAAATTAGAAGTTGGGGACCCCCTTTAACAACTGCAACTTACGTTGATAAGGAGGTTGGATTCTTTTGTTTGTGAGCATCCGTACCGGCCAGACAGAGATATTGAGAAGTTAATTTTATCAATACTTTTTTGATTATTTTTTGTTTAATGTTTACTGACAGCGTTAGAGCAAAAAAATAAATAAAATTTGATAATTAATAATGATATAGTTTGATAAAAATAATGACTGAATTTTTACTGTGCACAAAAGTATTTTCTTGATGTTAAAATTTATTAATTTAAATTTGAAATAATTAATCTTATAAACTGCGGAAAAGGCATGAAATAGGGCAATAATGATAATAATGATGAAGAGTAATATCACCTGGTTGCTGAATTTCATCGATAAGGTTAAATGTACTGTGAATATCTCTGTTTTCATCTGGTGACACTTTTTGTTTTCTTGGAAATCGTATTCAAGTGCGTATAAACTATAACATATTATCAATCTTAATACTAGAATTGTTTTGTTTTTTTCATAAAACTATAATATTGAAGACAGTTCGTCGTTTGTAAAAGCTAACTTGTATGGATTCACTTCATATTACTTTCAATCTCCTTTTGTTTGCATATGTTTATTTCTATACTGCAATGCCTTATTAGAAAACCTAAAATTAAGAACTAGATTAAGAAATTAACTTTGTTGTCTTCATCAAGGGAGGTCACTTCTTGAACAAATACTGTAGTGACATGGTATTTTATGACATAATAATTCAAGAAATATTTTGCAAACAAAATAAAGACAAAATTAACCAAGATAGGTTTAGATACCCCAAATGTATAAAAGTTCCACATTAAAATGGACGCATGAAGTTTTCACTTGATAATTTACAGATATATGACTCCTCTTTTTTATAACTATCTAAAGAAAATGTATTTTATAAGAACTAATCTGTTTGGGAAAATGTGTACACATAATATAAAAATGGGCCTCAGTGTCTATTTGACCAATGCTATGACGCTAGTGCACTTTGCTTGTGTACGTAATTAAGAAAGCAAATAATCTAATTCAAATAATACCTTGACTGTTTTTATTTCCTCTTTGTCTTTAAAGGCTAATTTTAATACGTAACTGAGACCTTTATAAAACATGATATATATCTTTCAAAAGAACTAATCTGTTATCAAATTGTAAACGTTACATAATGAAACTGTAAGCTTGTAAAATATTTGTATATGGTCTAGAGGTACAATAAAGATTATTGACTTGTACTTTGTTAAGCATATGATCAGAAGGTAATGGTAATGGTCTGATTGGTTGCGAACCGTGGCCGCTCTGGATAAATGACAGGTGCGTTGGGTATATAACGGGTAGCTCAGGGAGAGCGCGGTACACCTCTGTAAGTTGGTCAACGGTGCAACGGGAGCTGTCTCAAGACGGTTACAAGAAGCATCTGCGAGCATATCAGTAGGATGTGAGTATGACTTTACTTGTAGATAGGTCATTCCTTTGAGCTGGACAATTTAGCGATGTTGTATAGAAACTTTATTTTTGTTTTATAGTTATATGATTTGTTGTTTGCTTTCAATATTTGCTAATTGATTTGAACACTTGAGCTTGGATAATACCATTTCCATTAATTTGATGAAACTCAATAATTGATATTGATAATCTGCATACATAGAGATCCTAGAGAAATCAGTTTACGCTATTGTTTGATTACAAACGTGAAATTAAAAGCCTTTAAAACTCGTTGGCAGTTTAACGATCGATAGATTTTGGCTTAATTGCTTGATACATGTTAATATCAAGTAATTGGTCATACATGTTCACACAATAAGAGAGACAAAATGTATTTGTTTTTAAACCCTTATGTTTTGTTAATTACATTGAATATATGATAATGCCTGTTAAATATTAAAATGGTACTATTATAAATGTGTATAGTCAACCAAATGAAGAACAAAATCAAACTATCAAGCTGTTCTGGGCTCTTTAATTCATTATTATGACAAAAAAATATATCAATATTTACAATATCCTAAATTCATATTTTAATGTTCTGTCAAACCTCCGTAGCCAAACTTTATGAAACATCCAGAAAAGTATATTGGACAACTTATCTAATATGAAATGCCCGTTCTCTTTAATAAATTCAAAATCAGTTGATATATGTAAGAATTAAATAAGGATGTATATTCTTATGTTAATGGAACGTTTATTTCACTGATGAAAGTTTGCACCAGAAAATATTTAATTTTGTTTTTACACACTGTCAGTTACGGATCGGCATTTTTCTCAAACAAAATGTTAAGATCAATTTGAACATCTGATTCGTAGCTTAGCGACTGTCACTTAATGACTTTAGTTACCATTCAATCAAATGTATAAAGTAGTTCGGAAAATTGAAGGGAATGTTTAATGTGTAGATTTTTGGTGTTTTAAGAACAATTAAAGTTGTATTTCAAGTGAATTACAATAACAAGAGTTCAGACATGTCATTACCACAAAGACAAATTTTCAGGTCGTAATTTGTTCCTGTTTCGGCAATGACAATTTCTATTTGAATTTCTTAAATATTTTTTGTCAATACCCTTGCGGCGTTCTCGTCTCCTGCAAGTAACACATTGTGAAATTACGAATAAGGCCCTTTTCTCATGCACGAATTTACATACATGAGTAAATTTACACACTATGTAATTATACATACATGTGTAATAGTAAATATACTTTCTGTTCACATGTAGTTAAGCATTATGTTGTATTTGTCAATTACATACAGCCATGTATTATAATAAACGAAAATATATGAGTAGATTCAGTCTAGCGCCAGCTTTCATGATGTTAAGACTTCTTGGCTCCAAGAGAAGAAGAGATTTTCCCTATATGTATATGTAAATTTACATTTACATGACCTCCTGAGGTCGTGTAAAGTTACTCCTAGTGCAATAATACTCATGTATGTAATTGCGTTCTCATGACACTTTTACATACCCCAAATACATTTACATACATACGTTAATTTACTAACATATGTAAAGGTGTGCATGAGAAAAGGGCCGTAGATATATTGTGAAATTACGACTAAGGGTCTTAAGAACCACTGCTCTTATTTTTGAGATAAAGGTTGTTTTCTTTATCTTATATCTTTAGATACGAAGATGAATCTTATTTCATTAATGACTTAAAAATACAAATTGGGGAAAATGATTCACCTTTCAATGGCTAAAAACTTTAAAAAGTACCTGTTAAAATTGGTTTACGAAATGCAATGTAAATGCCATATAAGAAACCGGTTATTCCTTCTTCGTAAACATACCCAGTTTGCAAACTTTCAAAATAGGTTCAAAATCAATTTACATGTGTATGTCAAAATTAATAACATTTTGTCGTGTTTGTCGTGATTTTAACTTCCTCATTTTGAGTCCCGCTTGTTGACGTTGAATCCAACGCTTTTATGTAGATTGTTCTCTCATGTCTCATTGTCTCTGCTCATGGACAAGATACTTAAATTAAGGAAATATCATTGATGTAACTTTTTATTGTGCGAAGGTGTTTGGACATAGTAAATTCGCTTACATCACATGCTTGAAACGGCATTATTACTTACAGCTGAAGGCCGTACCATTACTTACATTTGACGTTTTCCCATAATCAAAATACGTGTTAATTTCTGTTGCGAAAATAATTGTCATTTAAATAAAATTTAATCATTTGTGAGAATATCTTTTATAACTCAAACTTTTGCTAGAATTAAATCAATCTAAATAAATTTAGATCAACAGGTTTTATATTTTGATCAAATCTGTTGATCTAAATTTATTTAGATTGGAATTAAATTGAAATCTAACTCGAATTTCCCTTTAAGAAAATGTCCTTTTCTTTTAAGAAAATGTCCAGCGTCCATATATGGGACATTGGATACAATAGTTTGTATACATACGATACCGATCCGTCGAATGGATTTTTCTATCCTAAAACTAGAAATTCGACGAATAGGTATGCGACCTTAAGGCAATATCATTACTTTCATTTGACTTTTCCCATAATCTAACTACGTGTTAATTTTTTGGGTCATTCACATTAGACAAATTATCAACTCGATGATGAAATGTATATTATGAATTATATTGACATGACAGTGAGGATTTTTAAGATATCTGCTTAATATGCAAGATAGCAAAGGTAATTTCACTTTTTCTTAGAATTTGTCTCACAATAGCTAATTAATATGTAAGTTTATAGTAATTACATCAATGTGCGTAATAACATGGCCTCCCGCTGTCTGTTATGCCATCATTCTTCACGCTTGACAAAGTATATAAATTTAATCATATTTGATTTTTTTTTTATTAGAGTATTATATGGTAAAAAAATATATATCTTTGTAAAATATGAATTAACATAATATTAGCACAGTGAACGAAACGTTCTTTCCATACATCAAATATTATATAGTTTGCAAATGTACTCTCTGTATTGAGAGCTACGCCTGTCGTTTAATATATCATCGATTATTCATATTCATTCATATAAATATTTAAACCCTGATAAACATATAACATGAAAATGTGATTTCATTTCAGAAGTAAAAAAACACCAGATAGGTACTAGAAATTTCTGATATGTTGTAACCGCTTGATAAGTATAGAGGATATCCCCTATACGGCCATATTGAAGTCATTATTTTACTTGAAAAGAAAGAGAGAAATGTTATCAAAGAACACTTGATAACCTAAAAAGTGTTGTCGAACTTAATTAAGGCCTACTTAATTAAAACTTTATTTTTAATGATAGATTTTTTTGTTTAGAGTACCATTGTCAGTTCATATGTCATGTCTCGGAAGAATCGGAGACGTGGAGACATCGTGAAGACATATATATATACACCGTATTTCCTTAATTACACGCCTGTCTTGAATATACACCTGCCTCGAATAGACGCCCTTGCATATGGTTTTCTTAAAGTCATAAACGCCTGCCTTAATTAAACGCCTGGTAAACTAAGTTTTATATATAAAACGCTTCGTTGTTTGTTGAATTATCTGATTTTTTTACAAAATAGTCTGTACGGTTTCTCCTTTTACGAAATAGACACCTGCCTTGAACAGAAGCCTTCCTCAAATAGACGCCTATGGTGTAGACCGTTTGAAAATAATATTAATAAACGCCCGGTGTGTAATGAGGAAATACGGTATAGTTAGTATTTTTGGAAACTGTCCTCTTCAGAACTTTTTATTGCTTTATTTTCAACGGTAACACTTTGTATCAGAAGAAACATCAAGAACATTGATTGTGTTATTTGGTGTAATTTCATTTTTCCGGCATTATTCATTGTTTTAATGTTATTATTATAATTTGTTCATGTCGGGCAATCATAAATTTTATATCGATGTCAATATCTAATCTATTATTTTGCTTGCAAATCTCCGCTCGATTAATTATTTTCATTTGTATAAATGTCATGTTAAAGGCTACTGCAGTATGCATATATTTTTCACACTATATCTTTATCTAAAACATTACTTATATATGCCTTAAAATAGGCTTAATTGTTGTTTTAGTGACTTAGTCTAGTAATTATGTAAGGATTGAGTTAAGATATCAATATTTACTTAATTGAGTATTATATTTCATTTTGCTAGGAACAGTAGTTTACTCAGTCGCAGTCGGTTTTAACCTAAATTTTCGGGTGTTGAATTACAAGGAATCCCGGAAATTTACCAAACGCAACTATTTAGATATATATATATATCTTCTACACATTGCGCACTATGTTTAAAAAATACTTATGTTCTTTTGTATTTAGATAATTTTTGAATGAATTCATGTGGAAAAAGCGTTATTAATTAGTATGGATAAATCCCAAAGGCTTCATATCTTCTCAACGTTCTAGGTTAGGCGGAAAGTTTTGTGGTTGAACCGTCCAACCTTCTTACATGCAACAGTGTGTGGAGTTTTACGTTTTAAAGGGAGATCACTCTAATTGTTACGTTTTTGTTATCTCCCTTTGACATTCCCAATATGGCGTTAGAGAAACATGTTTACTGTTTTCGTCCAACCGGTATGTTTGAAATAAACGCTTTGCGTGATGCTAAACCAAAGACGTACATATTTACGTCTTTGGCTTAACGAACTAATTCTCGATTGTTTCCTTCAAACACATTTTTAAAAGAGTTACGCACTTGTAAATGACAAAAAATCCCTTCCCATGGAATAATTCAACGATCAAATCTGTACAGTTTGGAAATGATGCATTCCTTGTGTAATGGGTTTTCAATCAGATATTAAGGAATAACTACCTGTAATTGAACAATTACCTGATGCCGAACAAAAAAATCAACTTGCTCTTTCATAAGCCCTATTTAATAAGATTGCAAGCTTAAATTAAGAAATCGGTCGTCTTGATTTTATAAAACTTTCTGAATGGATATGTGGACTAGAACTCAAATGTCTTTCAGTCACATCTTCTTAACCTGTCTGAAATCAGTCGATTATCTCCCTTGGCTTGTGAACGGAAGTATAGTGACGTCACATGCTTAGGTTGTTGTTGCTTGTTAGCGTGTTTGTGCATCGTTCTGGGGTTGATGATTTTAAGGTAATTCTCGAGTTTAAGCTTTAAGAATATTTACTAATATTTAAAGGGTAATTACTTCATATTCATTAAGTATTTTTGCATATGAATACAGGCGAATATGACCCTACATGTTACAGAACAAGGCTAGCTACCCGGAATTTCAACTAGACGTAGAAATACCTGCTCAACACAAACCAATTATCGAGATCGAATTTGTTGGATGACATTATTATCATCGGTACGTGCTGACGATTCCTTGCTAAAATTTAGATTATGCAGCATGTGCTTGCCTTACGTTTGATATCGAAGAAGCTATAAGCATGTTTATTGGTCGTTGTTTATCCCACATGTTTTATATGTCCTCATGGTGATGTTTTTGGAACCACGCCCACATTTCAGTCATTTCATTTGACAGGAATGTTAGAATGGAGTTAATTTAATAAAAAAATAAATAAAGTTTATATCGAGATATATATGATATATATATATATTATATATATATATATATGATAAAGAGAGATTTTTTTGTCATTTACATAAAGAATATTATTTTATTGAATAATCTAGCAGTTTTGTATTTATTGTGATGATGAACGATGTGGTGTCTTGTAAAGGTAATATTAAAATTAAGAAATAGAGTAGCCCTAACCATCATGTGTTTTGCAATAAAGTATAGTTTTGCCCTGAACTATTATAGTTAAGGAATGAGGCCGAAGGCTGAGTTGTTTAACGTTATAGTAGCTCAGGGTTTTGCCCTGAACTATTATAGTTAAGGAATGAGGCCGAAGGTATACGATATGGTGTCTTGTAAAGGTTATATTCAAATTAAGAAATAGAGTAGCCCTAATCATCATGTGTTTTGCAATAAAGTATAGTTTTGCCCTGAACTTTTATAGTTAAGGAACGAGGCCGAAGGTATACGATATGGTGTCTTGTGATCTTTACAGAAATAATACTAGAATGACTGATAAAAACGTTAAAAAATCAACCTCTCTATGTTCATTGAAGTTTCAAACAATCATGGATACTTCCTTTTAATGTTATTAGGTTTATTTATTCATTTAATGTATTGTAACAGTGATTAGGAGACAAAAATAATTAAACTGAATAGTTTACTTCATTTATACATACATGAAGTTAATCCTTGTTTTTTTGTTGATATTACTGAATTGACTAGTTCAGATTTACATGAAGTGATTATGTTCTTAAAGTTACAGCTGTCAATCCTATTTTGTATGCAGCAGTTTTGAAATGATTGTGATGGTGAACTATATAGTGTCTTGCAAGTAATTAAAGTTTACATAACCATAAACATATATTTTAAATTTATGTATTTTAAATTTACATACAAAATTGTAAGTCTAACTAACAGTCGCACTGTAATCATAAATTGTATTGTTCAATGTAACACCCTTATTTGTTTACAATGTTTAATATTACTGCTTGTAGAGCAAAATGTATTTGTTGTATATATTTAGTATCTATTTAATTGTGATTTTGAAAGCTCTTTGAATGTAAAGCAAATTTCCCCGCGGGGATAATAAAGTTTATCTTATCTTATCTTATCTTATCTTATATCAACATTTTCTTTTGATGGGTCGCTTAGATCTATCTGGCCACAAACCAGTGAATGCATGACTGGTTACACATAATTTTTGTGACGTCATAAACAGAATCATTGCCTCATGATCTATACAACTAATGTCATCTATCGTAACAATATCACAGAAAAAAAAATTTACTGGTTACGATTTTCAGAAAATGTTTTCCACTCAGTTGGATTAATAATTTGACGATATCCACAATAATGGTGATTAAACAATTATTTAAGACAATATTTCAGTTGAAATTATGATGTGCCACTGTGTACAGTCTGTTTATTATGTCACACCCGTGCAAGTTTTTCGGCCCCTAGCCCAGGTGGGTTTTTCACAGTCGATAATTACCCTGTCTTAATGAATGGCTAAATAAAGGTGTTTATTGGACAAATTAACAAAAATCAAGCCCAGTTCTTGTTTTGTTGAAAAATCTTTGAACGAAATTCGTGAAGTGATAAAGTCAAGGTCAGCAGTTGTTTAAGAATGAAAGGTCTAAATTTAATTGATGATATTGATGAGAAAGCAAATTTTCCTAATATTCAGCTACATTACATTATAAGGTTTCCCAAAGACCAAAATGCAAATATTTATGTAATTGATCTAATGTCTAACTGTGTGTGTGCTGAAATTATTCTTATGTATATTTTGTAATTAGTCATTGATGTATACAGGATTAAACTTAACTTTATTGTACTCATAGTAAAGCTAGTTTTTCAGTTTTGAAATAAAAATTTGTTCAAGTGAACTATGTCCCTTTGAAATAATTTGTCTTATTATACCCCCGCTACGACGTAGTCGGGGGTATATAGCGCTCCGCGTGTCCGTCCGTCCGTGCGTCCGCCTGAAATCGTTTCCGGAGCATTACTCTAAAACTATACCACTTAGAAACTTCAAATTCGGTATGGCAGTAGCCTATATGATGCTATTGTGCCTTTTAGGGGTTTCAACTCCAACGTTCAAATAATTTTTGAAATTTTGACCAAAAAACATCGATTTCTGGACTTTGTCTCGTTTCTGGAGCATAATTAAAAAACTATAACACTTGGAAACTTCAAATTTGGTATGGCAGTAGCCTACATGATGCTGTTGTGCCTTTTAGGGGTTTTAATTCCAAAGTTCAAATAATTTTTGAAATTTTGAACCAAAACAGTCCGAAAACAGTAGGTTGAGGATCAAGCTTGTAAATATATTTCCTAATGACGAACACATACCGTATAAACATTGTAAATGTGACTGTTTTGATTTCAAGTTATCTTTTGGGAAGTAACCAAAAGAAAGGGATTGTGACCTATTGTGACACTCATATGGACACTGTATGAACATAGAACATGACTGATATTGTTACCACTGCAAAGAATACATATATTGGAATGTTGATACCACTGCAAAGAATACATATATAGAGAATACTAAACGACGTCCAGTTTAATAACATATTTATGAAACGAGTGGATGGTATTCGTATTTAACGAGCGAAAGCGAGTTAAATACCAATACTATCCACGAGTTTCATAAATATGTTATTAAACTGGACGTCGTTTAGTATTTTATTTATTACACTCTTTAAATTATTGATATAAAATGAAAATAATGTTTAATCTCCATTCTCGTAGTTGTGCGTAGGAATACAATTCTTACAATGGATGCATATGTAGTGTCATTAGACTTTGAGCAATGAACAAATAGGTCATGAGTTAGTCCGTTAATAACAGCTTTAATTTTGAACAGTGCAAATTGAAAAATCTCATTCAATTATTGTTGTGTTATAGTTCCTACAAACACAATTTGGCGAGTTAACAAACCTACCTGTCGCTGAATTGTGCGAATGAACGTTAGATTGTGTGAATGAATGGCAAGTGATTGTGACGTCATCGGAATGTGCGTTTTCAAGAGCGATTCAGTATGTGTGAGCTAGTATCAGTGGGAGGAACGCTGTTCTTGTTTGTGATCCATGGTGAGAATAGTTTGAGGAATACTTGCTTTGAATGACAAGCCCGACGTTGAGTTGCAAAACGCTGCTAAGAGCTTAGGGCTGCAAGGGAGATAACTCTTAAACTTTTTAGCGTTTCGACGAATTTGAACTTGTTGCCGATAAAGATAACGTTGCTAATGCTTACGGTAGATCACCAAAAATTGGGTTGCTTTATCGAAATTCTGAAATACTGACGCTGACATTTCAAGAATCGACCGTAATTTGGAAGGGATGACCTGGCCAAATCTACTATCGAATGGCGACTTGACCCTGATTTCGAGGTCATGTTTACATTTTGAAGATGAATGTGGAGGTATCTTTGATTCTTTGTATTGTTTCTCGCACAATTTAATCATAAACAAATAAACACGTTTGTAAAAAGAATTTTACTTTTATCTCGTATTGTTTTCGTTTGGACAGAGAACAATATTGATTTTGATAGCAATTTTGTTTGACATCGTCAACTGATAACTTGTCATACGAGAGCAGGAAAGTAGTTCCGGATGCGATCGCTTTCACGTGCAATGTTTCACAACAGTGTTGAATAACATGTCATTGTTTCACAACTGCAGTATCTTCAACGAGAGTGTAATAAATTGGAATATAAATTGACCTACATGGAACTGAATGGAAGGTGAGAGTTTGTTGAAAAACATTTATTATCATAGTTATACCAGTTCACACCTATTCAGACAAATTAAATTTTAATGTTATTTTCTATATCATGTGACGGAACAATACGGTAACAATCCTAGGACTTATCAGAACATATGACTTTTTACTATTTTCATCAAAGAAAGGCGGTCAAACTACAGGCGGGGGTATGTGAGCTGCGCTCACTTTTGCCTTGTTTAATTGAGGCTTTCCATATATTTATTTCGTAGAAATTTGTTTTCTATTAATCTTTAACAAAAGCAAAAGAAAGTTAGAGAGGTCAGTGGTCATTATCTGCAGGAATCTTTTAAGTGTAGTGAACATGAGCATGTGTGTTGCAACTGAAACTGTTCAATTGACAACAAAAGCAATGAATGAACTCATATGAATGTAATATTGTTTCACTCTTTTTTATATATACTTTTTGTGAAAAATAATTGTAATTTTCACCCATGTAATGAATATTAATATCAGCTAATGCTTAACAAATAAATGGCATATGTTAGATGAAACTTGTAATTGAAATAAAACATTCCTGTATCTGTACTGAGATAACAGCACATTTACATATATATATATATGGTTTGTATCATAGTCATATTTATTGACTTTTCAATGTTGTGTACAGTCTTCGTAGGTATGGGGATTCTAAAAATTTCGTGAACCTGTGGCCCCTACGAAGGGGGGAAAGCAAATTTACCACATCCTAAAGCAAAATTAGATATGAAGCACATTGACCACACCCTAAAGCAAAATTAGATATGAAGCCTTATGAGCTACAAAGGCTATCACTCTATTATTTGTGTAATTTTAGAAAACTGTCAAAATATACGATTTGAGGCAAACAAAATTGAATAAATACTTAGCTTTCAATTTTACTTTCAAAGTCAGAAGTAATTGCCTTTAAGGCATTGAATATATTTTCTTGTGAGTACTGTAAATGTGGGGTTCATATATCATGTTTGATGGGGGGTTGAAGACAAAACTTTAGAAGTCTCTTTAACATAAACATGATTGTTCCATCAAATTAAACCTCCCGTGGCTATTAGTTTAAAGAAAGAAGCTTTTAAAAGGTCATAGGCTTGCTATGCCTTTATTTTGAATACAATGATATAAAGTGCCTGATTGATGTTCATTTACTACCTAATTAGCTCTAGCTGGTAATCTTTGTTTCATTATGTATATAATAATCATGTGATTGTCTTTGATGCTAGAAATATGATTGATAATAATAACAGGGATTTATCCAAGCTTTCTGTATCATGTTTGATATCCTGGACTGTTCTTATTCTGAGAACTGTGTAAATACAACTCTTGCATGTTTTTACCAAAACTAACGCTCCCCGAAACGTAGCTAAACCTGATTCATGAAGCTAATGCCTTCTGTCTTTTATATGTTTGGAGATCACCCCCCATTTTAGTTACCGCATTAGCAGTGTTCGCCTTCTTCTTTAGTGAATCCATGTAATTTAAAGTAAACCACTTTCTTCATAACCCTTCGAGGATAAGCGCCGCCCAGTTAGTGATTTTCATGAAATTTCTATTACGGCATATAAAGCCTCCAAAGAGGTCCTGCTTCATGACTGTGTATTATATAGGAACCTTTATACAGTCTAGGTCAAAATTTTGCAAGATTGACTGAATACGCAATGAATTAGAAGTCTAACTTGCCCTTTTTGTGACTATGTTCACTTGTCGGTATCACTGATGTGTCATTCTTCTGACTTTTGGAATTATTTAGAAATTGATGACCATATAAATACCCTTTCGAAGATCTTATTTTACATTCATGTACAGTTATATTCTCCTTGGTTAAAAAAGGTGATCAATATGTCCCTTTTTCTGTAAAAAGATGTCACAAATGTTTGAAAATCTGTTTGCTTGGGAACTATTCTGGTGTTGCTACAATTGTTATTCCTTCTGGTCGCTATACATGTATTAAAGTGATATAAATGTCCCTTTCCTAGAAACAAGGCTGCAGAGAACATAAAATACAACCGTTCCAGTGTCGCTATAATTGCCGCTCTGCCATCAGCCCTACTTGATGTGCTGATTGACAGCGTATTGAGGGCTGTGATTATTTCAAATACTTTGATAGGCCAATTGTCTGTACATTTTGTATGAGACAGGATATAGCTGTAACAGCCTGTAGAGCAATTGGTTGTTTTTTTGCTTGCCAACAGAAAAATAGCTTTTTGCTCAAAACATCTCTGTTCTTTGGATAACGGAATACACATGAAGGATATTCTATGAAAAGTTTGTACTTTTCCTTTTCCACAATTAAGTTATTCATACGTTTATAGTTGGTACTTATAGAAGTTGTATACATATGTTAAAACAAACATATTGATTTTTGTGCATTTTTATGTGATGTATGTGATGTTGCAAATTGATGTATCTGTTTGGTTATGGTGGATGTGTATCTTGTGATTTCAACATTCATTGTATCAGATAAATTGGCGTAACTAACCTTAAAGGGGCAGTAGCACGTTTATTTTACAAGTTTATATTTTCAATTTTTCACTGATAATTGTACGTAATGATGTATGTATTATATTGATAATGTCAAAAATCTCGTTACACAAACCAATCATCCATAGTCAGAGAAAAAGTTATAAAGATTCACATAAAGTCAATTGGCAGACATTTTTGTGTGAACACCTTTAATTTATTTGTGCAAGAAAAATTAAGGAATAGCATGGCTGAACTTTACATCATACATTTGTTTTATTATTGCTTTGTTTAGTTTGGATATATTGTCTTTCAATCGGAACCATTTATTTTCCCCCTAAAACGTGCTACTGCCCCTTTAAGGGAGGAGACTCACAGATAAATAGTCCTTGATAAGACAGAGTTGCAAAAACTTTTTAAATCTCAAAGCATGAGCTAACAGATGTAAACAAAGCCCTTTAATACATTTTAGTATCCAATCTAGAAATTCTATTTCGAGGTTTCTCATTCTAATCATCAGTGAAATAGATTATATTTACTTAAAGCCCAATTTTCATACTTACATGTGGTTCATGGTGAAATTTAGCTATTGAGAAAAGAAATACATCACTCAGTTGAAAAATCTTTTGTCGAAAGTTTGATATCATATCTACATGTTTTGATCAACAATAAAATACTTAATTCAACATCAAAAGTACAGTAACCTCTGCAAAAGTGCCAGAGCTTTTAACGAAACCTGCTTTCGGTGACATCATTATGGGAAGTTTTCAGATTGCGTCTTAGTTACTACAATTGCGTCCAATTGGTGTCAACTTTGGGGGCAAATAATGTCTGACACGGAGAAAAAGAAAAGCAAATGTAGTTGTGTGCAACAAATATGGCTTTAAAGCATATAGTTAGCAACTGGAAATTGTGAGATGACCACACTTGATTCGCCTTCATGTTGACATACCGGGGCTTATGTTTCGGTCATTTTGGTAAACTGTTTCTTATTTAATGAATTTTGGTCCGATCTTTGTCGCAAAATATTGCTAAAAATACCTCAAATTCAGTAAAAATACTTTTTGAAATATTTCAGTTTGATAATGGCCCAATGGGTCCTTAATAGGGAGTTCACTTCTATTGGCCATAATTGACAGTGTTGTTTTTGGAGATTTGCATATGAGTAAGTTTCTCTGAATGCATTACAAATTAACTCACAAAATGTCAACTGAGTTGCATTGACATTATATGGAGAGAGCCTTTCATTAGACACTGTTTTAGTTCTATTAAGTATGAAAACTAACTCAGTCAAGAGTCATTATCTCGTCAACCTTTGAATGTCAGTTATGATGTGGTTTAATTGTTGAACTGTTGATTTGTGCTGGGGTAATGTCGTGTCTTGGCCAATGTCCTACTGGTGAGTGGACATTGTTTGTTGAACAATGTGAAGGGCAAAACATTTTCTGAGTGAAGAACATTTGTTTGATACTTACAATGTTTTGTAGCTTGATGTAAGTTGTTTATGAACCTGAATAAGTAATGTACAGTAAAGTTTGAATTAAACTCTTTATCTTGATTGGTGAAATTTTGACCAACTCCTCAATTTGTTATCTTATTCTCATGTTGTATTGATCAAACTAGATTTTTTTCTCCAATTTTATTCATCATTTTACAAGATCATATGGATACAACCTGTAACAGTTGTGGCAGTGAGAGGTGACTGATTTGTCCAAAATATATTTAAGAAGATATAATCACTTTCACCCTTGTAGCAAGCT
Organism: Steromphala cineraria; assembly: GCA_916613615.1. NCBI lineage: Eukaryota > Metazoa > Mollusca > Gastropoda > Trochida > Trochidae > Steromphala > Steromphala cineraria. The sequence continues at coordinate 55,540,194 of OU744728.1, read as the reverse complement.
CTAGATAACAACCTTGTCAAATAAAGACTAATATCACAACATGAAATATGAATTGATCATAAATCCTACGATTTTCAGGCAAAAAAGGCCATTAAAAGTCAAAGATACGTATCACGATACAGAGAATGTATCACAATGCGTGTATTGCCAGATAAAGTATCATGATTCACGAATATAACGATATATCGTCACACCTCTATCAAATATCAATTTATACATTCTTATATATAAAGGTAAAAATAATCATGTTCATATTTGCCCAGACACTCTTGGCCAGGTTGTTGCAGTGAAAGCATCAACTTGTTAGAACTGTCAATTCATTGATTGTGATCAATTGATTCATGGGTCGATAAATGTAGTGTAGGAACTGAAAGTGAAGCAGAGCTGTCATGCCATCTATTCATGAGGTAATTACGTATTTGTTGTTCAGGAAATTCTTTCATAATTGTTGTGGTGTCATGTTACTGTGTATCGAAAGCAGCTTTTTCGATAGGAGGATTTCATGTTATTTTTTCTTATGTGGGTTATTACAAAGTTTGGTGATGAGAACTGTATGGACATGAGGTTGAAGTTTAAAACAGAAAACATTCTTTCTTTTTTCATCCCAATGAAATATGTATGTAATACCAAATGATATAGTCTTGTACTCTCCATCTGTCCATACATAATCATTTGGTTTCTGGAGCATAACTCCATAACTAATAGACCTAGCACATTGAAACTTAGTTTGTTGACCAGTTGGCATGCAAAGATGTGCTTTTTAGGATTTTCAACTTCGTCAGATGTTATTTTTGTCAGTTTCCATGGAAACGGAACTTAAATGTTGATAGAGGACTCTTATGTAAAATAAATTCAAGATAGAGTAATTTCAAGATAGATATTGTTTGCTGATGACTTTAAGTCTAAGTAGTAGCCGTTGCTCTGTTAATGTAATAGTAACATCCTATTCGTTCGTTGCTGTTTTATAGATATTGCAACTCATTGACATATAGCGTAATCTGTCATATTGCCCTTTTTCCTATGACCAGCAAATAGGTAAATTGATTCATTAGGGTTATCTTCACTCGGTAAGAAAGCAGAGCTTCAGATTGGCAGTGGGCCGGGCCATTCCCCCATAAATTTTATCAATAACCCATCATTTTTTAAGTGCTGGGGTCCTACAAGCCCATGCCATGATTTTATGAAACATGCTTATTATATAAGTAACTAACTTTTTGAAAGAAAAAAATTAGTGTACATTATCTTATTTAAAGGAAAATGTGTGTCATTATGTATGTTTATATAATAAGTGTAAGATAATTCAACATGTTTTTAGAAACATAAGTAATGATAAGTTCATCCCAGTAACCAGAAAATGTTATTTTATTTAACTTTGGCCCCTGCAAAAAGAAATTGACCCCTTAAATTTCTGAGTGAGGGGCCCCACAAGAATTTTTATAAATCTGAAGTAATGAGTAAGTTGAAGATTTGCATTGGACACTTACAGCAAGCAGAAAAAAACTCTGTTTTACTCAATGATAAACAATCGTTAGTATTTTTTGGAGACTCTAAAATATGGTTCCTATGAATATTATGATCAAATGAACAAACCATGTGAAATAAATATTTTTAAAATTATAGTTCATACATTTATCTGAAAAAATTATGAAACAAGTATAAATGGGATCTCTTGAATTGCTTCTTTTGCAGGGTACTTTGAAATTATTTTAGTTTATAAGTCGGATAAACCACCTCTCATGTTACTAATGTATGTGACAGACCACTTGTTCATTATACCTGCAATAGTCTGACAAGTTAATTATGAACACAAACCTGTTTGACAAGCTGGTTAAACTGTAATGTTATATTTAAATTCAATTTATATTCTTCGTTTATTTAATTTCCCTATCAAGTGCAAGCTGTTGAGCCAAACTTGATATGGATCAGGTTACTTTGATTTCGGTGCTAACTATCTAAACATAAAATTTGTGGATGTTTGATAATATCATCTATGTTAATTTAGCTTACGTTTCCCGATATGTTCTCTAGTTAAAATCTTGTCATACAAAATAAAAGAGTACCGATACATATATGAATGCAATGTTGAATAGTTTAGGTAGTCATCACCTTGTATAGGTATTCATTTGTTGACAGTTTATTCATGAAAGCTCAGAGAATAGTTCCATCAAGTCATGATTGGAACCAGTAAGTTTGGCTTATGTTATGAGTTCTCTCTTTCCAACCTCTTACAATTCACAATACCCTGATTCAAAGGGGGGTTGATCTTTTCTTGGATCATCAGTTTATATAACTATGCACATAGGAAGGTAAAAATGTTTTTTTTGTCGCCAGTGAATACTGAATAACCTATCCATAGGTTTGCTTTTATCATTTGTTCATAAACAACTAATACTGCCTCTATTGGGGCATTACTTGATTACAGGGCTCAATTTAGTGTAGCTTGAAGAGATTGCACAAGGTGCAAGCTGATAGATTACTCTGGTTGCACTTTCCAAAATTTGGTTGCACCAACAATTCATGTATCATTTTGGATAATTTGATCCTTTTTATTAGATGTCTGTGAGACTTACAAAATGTAAATTTATAAAATGAAATAAATATTAAAGAAACGCAACAATTCATTTTGCCATGTTGAGTACTGATTTATGAGATTTTCAATCAACGCAGGCCTTGGAGAGAAAACATATGCTAACTTGTATGTTTCATTTAGGAGATAAACCAACTGTATTCTTTAATTTTCGTGGTTGAAAGTATTTTGATACCTGTTGATGTCATTCAGAGTCAAACATGTTAGTGTAAGGCTTTCAATAAAACATCAACGGTATCAAATCTATCACAAATATTAAAAAACACAGTACGTTTATCGTTTCCATTCTACCATGACAAATTTTTAAATCGTTTTTAATGTCATTTCTTTTGTACCGCGTAACGACAGTTGTGCTTCAGTCAACACTGTGACGTCATGTCTTATGCTTATGAGGTCAAAGGTTGACGTCACTGAACCAAACCCGTTTGCGGTAGTTTCTTGATCTGATATTTAAAATTACACTATTTCTTGGATATAAACTTGCATGATATTGATGTGAATCAATAACACTGTGACGTCATGTCTTATGCTTATGACGTCAAAGGTTGACGTCACTGAACCCCAAAAAAACCCAATGAAATTAGAGGATTTTGAAATGCTATTACCATTAGTGTTTGAGGCTGCTGCTAAAATTTTACTTGCACCTGTTGAAATTAACTTGCAAGTTGTTAATAGCATAAATCAAACCCTGTGATTATCAATTACGGTATTCGTTCAGAGTAACGACTTTGTCTTGCTCAGTTCATATGTAAGAAGAAATTACAGTTGTAGATTTTGTACCGTATTTCCTCTAATTGGCGCCGGGTCTCCAATAGGGGCCGGGCCTCTAATAGCGGCCGGGGGGTAAAGGTACCTAAACGTGAATAAGAGCCGGGCCTCTAATAGGGGCCGGGTGTAGTCAATAATTACTCCCTTCTGTATTTTCGACTTAAATATTCCCTCCCTTAAACTACAAAAATTAGAATACAGGTCTCAAGTTGACTTTGGAAAACCTATTACCATAATAAGGGCCTGCCCTCCAATAAGAGCCGGGCCTCTAATAAGGGCCAGGGGGTAATACCCCCTAAATGTTAATAAGGGCCCGGGCCCCTATTAGAGGAAATACGGTATTTTATTTATGTTTGATTCACCAACCAGGTCAAAGTAAGAGAAACAATTGAAGTTTTAGCTAGTCGCTTGACACTCAGAATATGCTTGAGCTGGCACTGCATTTTGACCACTTGGTTGAAAATGCTCAAAATGGATATCCAATTGTATTGAGAACACCAAAAGATTGTTATTTTTTGTATCAATAACACTGACCAGGTAATCAGTTTACTTAAAAGATACATCATTATTTGTTTTAGCCAATGGGTGTGGTTTTTGTACTGTAAGTTTGAAATACTTCCTCAACCTGTGCTTGACCACAGGGGGTACGTAGGATATTCTTCATTTCTGTTTACAAAAATGTTGATACAATCATAGCTAACTATCAGTCATAATGGAGGATGGTTTGAAGAATAGTTGTCAAGATCGAGGTCTCAGGAAATTAAGGTTTCTACAGGCATACAGTTGAGTACAAAACATGAGATGATGTTTGAATTTAGATCTAGTATATTATATTGATTGGATGTAACAATTAGAATTGAGTGGAGTATCAATCATTCTTTATTTTAGAGCAGATCTTTGGCAACATCTGCTGTATGACATGTTATGACTTATTAGCTAATATTGTTAATTAATTATGACTATTAACTATACTTGAGAGTCAATTAGTCTTAAGAAAATATACTCATGTCTCATTAGATTTGAATAAGGCATAAATGTATCCAGTAAATCTGATATTTTAAGATCCACAGTATCCTTCCAAACTGAGAGAAAAACAAAGCCAAATATATGTTGAAAATTACAAGTACACTGCCAAACAGCATAACAAGTCACCAAATGATCTCGCTTTCCCAAATTTTGGGACAGCTTACCAATAATCCTTTTTTTGAAAACTGTAGTTAAGGCAAGAGCTTGGAAATCTTACATTTTAAAACTCAAATTGAGCACCATACTTATCTCAATCAGTTCTTTTGTAACACAAAATATCACAATATATATTAAGATATACCGGTATCACAATATATCATAAAATATCACAGTATATCACAATTTGTCATGATAAGGAAATGAGAAGTAATACCAAACCCATGGAAGCCCTTAAATTTTGTTTAAGCTCGACATATTTTATCATTGTGTTGTCGTGTCACAGACTTAATTCAAAATGTGCCTCTGTTCACCCAGCAGGAAATGGGTACCTGGTATAGGGTGTGTTGGTGGTGACCTTCTAGCGACAGATATGTCAGCTTGGGTTAGACCAGGGTAATAATACTCCTGTAGCGCCTTGAGCAACCACTGAGTTGATGGATATGAGTGCTCTATAAATTAGCATATATTATTATCATTATTGATAAATACGGATACGGGTACGGGATAGCTCAGTGGGGTACGGGATAGCTCAGTCGGCAAGAGCGCCGGTCTCACGTTGCTGAGGTCCGGGGTTCGAATCCCATCCAGGCCAAGGTGTAAAAACCTAGAGTTCACCTCTGATAGAACTGTTAAATTGTTATCAAAATTAGCGCTATATTAAATAAATAGTTTATTATACATGCTTTTCAGAGGAACTAAATGCACTTCGTCAGTTCAACCAATACTCCTGTAGCGCCTTGAGCAACCACTGAGGGGATGGATATGAGTGTTCTATAAATTAGCATATTATTATCATTATTGATACATGCTTTTCAGAGGAACTAAATGCACTTCGTCAGTTCAACCAATGGACTCTGATTGTATGGACGTGTGGAGTTCTTCTAGCTGTTCCCTCCCTCATATTCCTCTATTATCCAAGCATAGTTCGTACCAAGGTCAACTACCTCAATATTAAGGTTTGTATCATGCATGCTGCTTATTTCGGTTGGAGGTGTTCTTTTGCTTTCAATTGGTCATGGAATTGGTTTGTTTTAATCTAGGCATGCATCCATTCTTATGATTGAAGGAAAAATGCTTTTCCTTGTTAAACAATGTTTTGTTGCGAGCCTTGGTTTGAAGGTGTTTTCTTGCTTTCATTTGGTCATGTCATTGTTTTTTTCTGACCTTTCAACTCAACAAGCCACTATATGGTAGGAATCGGACTAAAGCTGAGATCTAAGCTATCCAATTTAACTCCTCACTCATCAAGTCAATTATCCTTATTAATCTTAAAACAACATCCACACTGGTCATAGTTAGCCTGAAGTCTTTGAAAACCAGAAATCAGGCTCAAAAATGTATTTGTTATTTTTTGGAGCAAACAGGTTAATAAGCAGGCAAGCATTGATATGGTTGAAGGTATTACGATAGTTGCGTTCTTCTGATGAGCATGTTCCTAGCTTTGGTTTGTTGGTGTGTCTTTGCATTTAATTGTTCTTGAAATTGGTGTGTTTAGGAATTTGTTTTGTTTTTCTTGTCACATTAACCCATAAGTGGTCCTCATGATTTTTAGACCGAAGTCTGCCATACATCATTCTGGTGAAGGTGAAATTCTCCTTGCTCTCTTTTGATCATGAGCAAGATGCTTTATTTGTTTTGAGGGTGTTTTCTTTCTGTCAGATGCTTTGTGTTCAAACTGAGGTTTGAATAGTATAAGGCATGTCATCTGTGCATTTTGTCTGAGATTTCTCCCTTGTTTTGTTGAGATTTAGTTGGAATGGTGCATGTTGATATTTTGTTTATTGTACATGTTTTTTTGTTTTCAATTAAATCTTTGTTGAACTTGAAATTTCTTTTGGATCATGTCAAGATCTGTTTGAGTCAAAGATACATTGAAAATTTAGAAATTTTCACTCGTGATAAATTTCTAACAAATAATTATTTCCTTAAATATCCAGATTTTGTTTCTCCTTCTATTCATAGATTGATCATTATGTGTAGATGTGTTTTCAACTTCTTTGGATTAATATTTTTGGTGCTTAAATCCAAGGAAATGAACTTGGAATTTCATTGCTGGAGCGAAACTCCAAAACTTTAGGCGAAAACTGAGCTCAGCAAAACTGGGAACATGGATCAATCATTGTGTGCGTATGTGCCTTCTGGGGGTTTCAACTTCTTTGGATTAATATTTTTTATGAAAACATAACTTAAAATTTCATTTCTGGAGCAAAACTGAAATACTGTAAGACCAAGCTCAACAAAACTTGGAATCAGAACCACAAAATTATTTTTTACTGAGTTATTGCCCTTGTTACTCGTTTTGGACTCGTTCAGTTGTTGTCAAAGGGGATAACTTTTCTCAGCAACTATTTAAGAAAGGTTGACCAAACTTGGTGTGTGTCTTCAGGGTATCAGTAACTTGATGGAATTTGAAAATGAGATGTATGCAATTGCATATTACAGAGTCCCATGTAGGAATAATTGGGAGCTTTAATGAAAATTTATTTGGCTGGGGATGTTGATGACCATGTCTTCTTGTTTTTAATGGAAAAGTACTTTGAATTTTCGTTTCTGAGGGAAATTGTAATACCTCGCTCATCAAAAAGGTTTCTGCAGATCATTCAGCATGTGTAGATGTGTCTTTTGCGGTTTCAACTTCTTTCTTTAAGCAGGTCATTGAAAACAAAGAAAGTTGCATTGTGAAACAATTGGTTGTTATGAACACCAGAAACAAGAGATAGTCATGGTCTAGTCTTTGAAACTATTCCATTTCGCGAGTGATATTTAAGAATTTAGAACTTAATTGTCACCTTGTTGTTATGGACTTGTACATTTACCTTCTTTTTAGCCCCTGAAGCTGAGATTCCTGTGAGATATTATTTGTGCTCTATCTGTCTGTTTGTCACAAAAATTTAACCTTGGCCAAACTTGTTATTGGATAGAGATAGACCTTTGATATTTCACATGTACATCTATCATGATGAGAAGTTTACCTTGCAGATGAGGTTATAATTTTTTTAACCTGTGGCTGTGACCATTGCACAGGAAGCATTTTACGAAAAACTGTTCACCTTGGCCATAGCTTGTGATGGGATAGATAAATTATTTTACTTCTTGATGTTGATTCTTGACCATAAGTGCATTCTTTTTTTCAATGATGAATGATCTGTTGTTCAGGCGTTGGTAGCCATGTTTCTAACTATTATATATCAGGGGGCAACAGTGTTTCACAAACGAAGCATGTTTTTGTTTGTTTGTTTGTTTGTTTTCCATATTTTGTGATTTACTTTCACATAGTTAAGGTGACCAAAGTTTGTCACTTATCATTTACATAATGATAAAAAATTAATATGTTTATTTTCAAAGTGTTTGAATTAATCATTTTACATGGGAGATGAACAATATGCTTTTATGATGTTACCCTTGTCTGCTAAGCAAGCAAGATTTGGACTCATTTTGGGTGTTTGTTTTGTATTTTGGATTCAGTTCAAGAACCATTTTTTATTAAACCCTCTTAAATTTGTATGTGTATCACAAATGGTTTGATGGGATGTATTTTCATGAAACATTCTTATGTTTCAGATCACAATATTTGCAATAGACCAAATTCTTTGTCTTTAACTTATTTCTGACCTTGGCAGATCTTTAAGTGTTCATCGTTTTCTTATTTTATATTTTTGTTAATGCTGAATTCAATTTTAATTCGAGCTTGTGTCTGGAACTGAAATCAGGAACTGTTCATTGAACCTTTTTGAAAATCTTAAATCTTTACAAAAGTGATACCTTCAGATATTTAACATCAGATTTCACAAGATTCATTTCTGTTTGCAGCTAATTAAGTGGATTTCTCGGGGGCAGTGCCTCTTGACAGGGATCTAAAATCTTAAATTTGGATCCCTTTAGATATTTACACATCAGATTTCACAAAATTCATTTCTGTTTGCAGCTAAGTGGATTTCTCGGGGGCAGTGCCTCTCGACAGGGATTGAAAGTTCTCGCAATGAAAGTACACGAAAAAGCACGCAATGGGAAGTACCCTCGGACTGATAACCTCCAGCGCTTCCACGTGCCCGATGACAAGGTCTCTTGGTCTGTAGAATATCCCGAGTATGAACCTCCTGATTACACATCAGACTCTGTCCTCAAGAAACCTGTCTGGGCCGATATAGATGTTAGGTAGGTAGTTAATCTCATAAAAAATCCACCCTGTTGATATACAAGAGGTTAGGATTTGAGTGTGAGTGCGTGAGCGTGGAATGAATGATCTTTTTTCATAACAAAATCCCACTCAATGTCAAACTTTATTGTGCAAGTGGCCTTTCATTTCCCTGGAATGAAGGTCGATTTTGATGTAACAGTGGATGAATACATTTAAAAAAAAAAAAATATCGACCCTGTTCCAAGGGGTAGTAGCAAGTTTTTTGATAATTTTATATTTTAAATCGTTCACTGATAATTTTACGTTGATAGTGTCAAAAATCTCATAACACAAACCAATTATCCATAGTCTAGAGAACAAAGTATGAAGATTCACCTTAAATCCATGGGCGGCCATTTTGTGTGAACACCTTTACCGGTAATTCATTTTGTTAAAGAAAAAGGAATCGCTTGGCTAAACTTTACATTACCGGTATATATTTGATTTGTTACTGCCCCATTTAGTTCAAATGCATTGTCCTCCAATTGAAACCATTAATTTTCATTTTCCTTACATCATGTTATATTCCCCCTGAAAATGTGCAACTGCCCCTTTAAAATGAAAATAAAGTGTTGCATAACAATGTAATCATAACCTTCCAAGTTAGTTATAATTGATTGTAAACATGGGGCCATGATGCTCCTTTTGAAGCTTTGCCTTAAAGCCTTGATATGAGCTCACATTTTATCTTTGAGTTTCTTATGGCTAATAAATTATGATTTGGTAAATGGCAGTTAACAATGATTATGATAAAAGGAGCTATCGATAGCTTGCATTGAACTTTCTTTTATTTTTAGGACTGAAAATGACACTTTGAAACAGCCGAAATGGAACAGCCTGGATGGGATCATAAATAGAAAGAGTCATTTAGGACATTATGAAATAGTCAATAAAGTACCCAGGTTTGTATCATTCTTATCATTGTCCTACACGGCAAATCATATATTTGTGATACGGAGAATACTTAACAACATCCAGAGGTGTAGATTGATTATGAAACTAGCTGATTGTAAGGCTGTGCAATATTATTGTTGTATCCTATATTGGGATACGGGAACACAACAATACGTATCCAAATACGATTTCAAATAACCAAGATATTGATAAGAAGTTAAGATGCACTTTCAGTTGCCCAAAGAAGTCAAAATTAGACCTCAAACTATCATTAGGGATACCAAAATATATAAAGATAATCAGAGAAATGTTCCCATATTTCAAAACAAATCAAACCAAGCAAACATGGAGCAGGACTTGTCATCAACATCAAGCACAGCCTGAGTGCTTATCAATTTGATGAAACTAATAATCGTTAATCTTTACATAATCGACAACAAAAATTTAATTCAGGTATAAATGATGATAAATGACAAGTCTTATGATAATTTTTTCTGGTTTTCGAATTAAATGTGTTTACTTTTGCTTTAAAAAATATTGCAATACATATCCCAATACAGTGCTAATCTATTGCAATATATCGCAATAAAAAAATCAGGGCAATACACAGCCCTAGCTGATTGTTTACTGTATGCACTGGAGCAATATAATTTCCAACCAAGAAAGTTAACGACTACTGAAATGTTTATAAGCAAAACAGGATTGGCCTTTTAACACCTAAGGGGCAAGTGATTATGGCTTAGAGTTACTAGTTTCGTCCATTGATCTGGACTCATCAACTGAAGAAGCAATGATTCTGCATCTCCTTATATACTGTTTTAGTAGGTCACGTGACTTTAAGGATATACCAGGATGTTGGTATTTTGGGTTTTGAGGGACACAAGACATTATCTGAAAACTCTTGTACTGCTGATAACTGGTTATACATGGCTTGTTTTGTCTTGTCAGTTTTTCAGGAAATGAAATAGTTTTTTTTGCAAGGATTTTGAAGCAAAAATGTAAAATACTTGATGATCCTTGTTTCTGCTTTTGCTAGATAATTGTCAATTTTCACTTGATATTTAAGGAATAAAGTAGCCCTTACCATCGTGTGTTTTGCAATAAAGTATAGTTTTGCCCTGAACTATTATAGTTAAAGCATGAGGCCGAAGGCTGAATAGTTCAGGGCAAAACTATACTTTATTGCAAAACACATGATGGTTAGGGCTACTTTATTACTTTTAAGTATGTTGAATTTAATTTGTTAAAGCTATTTCTACTCAAAGTAAACATGTTATATAAATCAAATTTGACCGTGAGTTCAAAATCTTTGATCGGGGTCAGTGTTAGTGACATCATAGACGGATTGTTATTGACGTCATGGGTCATTGTTTCATGACCTCATTCAAAAACTATACTTTATTGCAGAATAAAGGGTAGGCGGCGCCTTTGATCTTTAGGGGAACAATACTAGAATTATTGATACAAGGCTGTAGATAAGGATTATTCTAGAAACTCTACAGATCCATATAAACTGATGTAGCAGTTGTGGGCAATAGCATGCAATGAAACTTACATCTGGAAGCTTTTATGATTTATTATCTTAAGCAACTTATCTTTTGCATGAACAAACAGACTAACAGACAGAGAGACATATTTATTCAGTAATTAAGGGTCTCTGGCCAATTATGCAAAAGCAAATATAAGCAAAAATAGAATTAATGTACATGCTGGTAATTATTTAACGTTTTTGTTTATGTTTTCATTTGCATAATAACAATGTAATACATATGCAAATAAGAAATGAAAAAATGTGTATTCATTCAGAGTTTAGTTTAGCTGGATGGTACATGTGCACTGAATATCTGTATGTCTCTTTCAAGGAATCCGATTGGCCGAACGGGTATCATAGGTAGGGGCTGTCTTGGCCGTTGGGGTCCCAATCATGCCGCAGATCCTATCGTTACAAGGTAAAGATTAAATGTTTTATTCAAGGATGAAATATCTGTAATTTTTAGCTCATCTGGCCTGTAAGGCCCAATGGGCATATGGCATGGCATGGTGTCCGGCATCTATGACCCCTAATAAGGGCCACTGGGGCCACATCCTTAACCTTTATTTAGCTGGATTGTTTGAGGCTAACACTCGCTGTCATCTGGATTAATTTCAGCAGAAGCGCCTTAAAATCAACAATGTCACGAAAATTGGAAGTATTCAAAAACTTCATAAGAAATTTTCAGAAAACAATGTAACATAAGTATCTAAATTTAAAACAAGTTTTGCATATCACTGAATTTGTACTTGAGTGATGAATCTTTCTGTTCCATTTATATGGACAGTTGAGTTGTTAGACGTCACAGCTCATAGCGCGTGAGATTGCAGGGATCCCTGCCTTCAGATGAGCTGGAGGGGCACTAAATGTCAGGATTTGCTGCCGACAGCTGCGAAAAGTTTAAAACCTATTTTAATCTTCTTCTCCAGAACCATCAACATACTATGTGTCACTTTAACTTTCTCATAAATACATTTTATTTAGAGGGCTAGTTCCTCTATGTGTTTTATTTTAGCCTCGTTATGGACTATGTTCTAATGATGTTTCAGATGGAAAACCAACCAGAAAGGGGAGCCAGTGAAGGGGGCTGATGGGAAGTCTATTCTTCAGTTCATATCGGTACAGAGACGCGATAATGATGAGTGGGCGCTCCCCGGGGTGAGTCTCTAGAGCTGCCATGATACAGATCTCTCACGATACCATACCTTTATGGAGATGAAGAAGACAAAGAGTTTTATGGATTATCAACTTATTTATTGTAGATTGTAGCGACATTTCGGTGTATATACTTAAGCCGTTTTCAAGCATGTGCAAAAACGGTATACCGTATTCGTCCTAATAAGCGCCCCGGGCGCTTAGCTTGCAAAAATCCAAAGGGGGCGCTTATTAGGATACCCCAGAAAGGGTGGGCGCTTATTAGGAATACGTTATAGACAAGCAAAACTAGCACTTGTCGGGATTCTGAACGAGAATGAAAGTAGGTCGATCGTGGAAATTCAGTGCAACTACACATTCACAGGCCCGGATAAACTAAAAACTATTGGAAAAGCAGTAGAGGTAGGCCAGTTTACGTATGAAGGGGAGGGGCGCGCTCTGTTATGTGGAAATTTGTAATAGGGGGCGCTTATTAGGGAGGGGGCGCCTATTAGGACGAATACGGTAAGCTTGAAAACAGTGAAAGAATCTATACTGAAACGTCGCTACAATCTACAATAAAGAAGTTGATAATCCATAAAACTTCTTGTTTCTTGATACTCCAACTTCTAAAATGCCTCTCAAACAACTTTATGGAGATTTACACCCAAGGAAGAGTGTCATTTGATTTTTATAAACAAGTGGGAAGTTTTGTATTACCAGAGCTAGAATGAAATTTATTCACAAATTTGCAGAAGTTTTGTTAAAGTGTTTTAACACATTTGAGATTCTTTTTTATTTCATTCTCCTTGGAATGTCCAGAAAACAGCTTGCTTTCCTTGGGATGGCCGGTTACAGTGATGTAGAAACAATGCTTTTATAACGTCACAGTTGTAAACTTTCAGGAAGTCACGGATCTTTGCTTATAGAGCACATAACAACTAGACTCTGTATTATATACTGGACAATAAAATAAGAAGGGATATGTTGTATTTGAAAATTTGAATGTTGATATATTTCATTTTTGTTCACCTGTTGAAATATAGATAATACAAATCAACCATAAAATAAAAAATATCCTTTACTTATTTTGTTATAGTATATTATATATAGAGGATATCTGTCTTTTCTTCACTAATACCATCTTTATATCGAGTGAGGTAGAAAATACCTCACAAGATGAGATAAACATGGGATTTGTCATGAATTGACAGATATTCTATTTATTATATGATGAAATCCTTCTTATTATGTCAAAAAAGGCCAATTTCAGGGTCAGTGGCCGCTTTGAAGAGCCCGTCACCGCGGTGAGACGTCATATGAGAATTCATGACCAGAGACCATTGTTACATGACGTCAAACTCTTGAACTTGACATCACTTGAGTGGTGATGATGTTTATCACCACTCAGTAGAGTGACGATAAAGGTTATCGCCACTGTAGCCAGATAGAGGGATTACTTCACTGATAAAACAGAGTATCTCACCCTCAATCATATAATAATATAGTATATTTCACCCCTGACTCAATATTTGCAACAGGGAATGGTGGATGCAGGCGAGGTTGTGAGCATGACTTTGAAACGGGAGTTTGGAGAGGAGGCGCTAAATACTCTACAAGCCTCAAAGGAAAAGAAGGAACAAATCAAAAAGGCCATATCCAATCTGTTTGATTCAGGCTGGGAAGAGGTGAATTTTCATATCATCTCTTACTTTGTGTTCATTAATATCACTGTTGTATCACATTTCTCATATTTCTCATATTCTCTGTTGAATTTGAATGAATTAATGTTTTTACAGGAGTTTTATTTCTCAATAAATCTGATATAACTTTTGTATTCATTATCATGATATAATGCTGAGGAATATATGGATGAGGCATGATGACAACTTCTTTGTTCATTGTATGCGACTTTTCGACACAGATTCTTGTGTCGTTCTCAAGCAGAGGAAGAGAAATGAAGTAGGGGCATATATATAAGTAAATAATACAGTGCAAACAGTCACAAGAATCTGTGTCGAAACGTCGCATACAATGAACAAAGAAGTTGTCATCCATATATTCCTCAGCATTATTGTCATTCCAACTTCTAAAATGCCTCTCAAAGTAGTTATCGTGATATACTTTTAACATCTAAATGACTTGATTTATTTGGATTTTTTTGAAGAGGTATCTGTGACTGTTGTTTTTCACCTATGCCTAATATGAAAGTAGTTATAGGAACATCTTTGTAAATTTTCCTTTATAAGTGGTCAGTCTCTGTAGAATCAGGTGTAGAGTAAATTTTCTTTTTAAATCATTTTATCAAAATCAAATTTTCAGGGAACGGTGGTTAGTTATAAGAGTATTTCATTTTGACAAATGCTCTGTTGCAATTTATTTAAGAAACATATTTACATGATTATTTTCATCCAGATTAAATGCTGCAGTTAAAACTTATCTTGGGTAAGATTTAGGCTGTTAAGAATATTATTGAATGATAAAACTTGTGTCAAAAAAATAATCAATTGTCAAAGACTATTTATGGATTTTTACTGCACTTTGTTGTTATATAGTTAGTTTTCAGGGTGTTACCTTTCCTATTACGTTTTCCTATGACTTCTTGAAAACTTTATTAGAATTGTCATATCTAAAACTGAAAATTTAAGTGTGGTAAAATCTTCATTGACGCATGGCACTTTAATATGCCTTTGGATTGCATTTCTTACCCATAATACAAAGCAGTAATAATAAAATATAATGTAAATAATTTTGAAGTAAGAAATTTTTTAATGTTAAATTTTAATTGACAAAATATACATGGTATAAATTAGCCTAAAAAGTGAATATACTGATTAAAAAAAATGTCATTGCCAAAACTTATATACTGCTAAATAGAATAACAGTATGAAATACTTGGTCAGCAGAATTTTCTAATCAGTCTCTATTTGTACTCTTCTCAAATTCTTTTGACTTTAGATGTTTTGTGACGATTTTATCTTTAGCAACAAGTTTGCATGAGTATTTTCTAGCTTCACTATTTTATGTATTTAACCTGCTAATCGGGGCTGAAATACTGCCCAAGCGGTGTTAAACAATAACTCACTAATGTATTTTGTCAAAATATCGGTGAATATGAATATGGGATATGGACATATAGTTTGAATCTTTATAAGAGGTGTTTAGAATATATATATGTTAATAGTTAATCCCTTTCAAACATGATCAACTAACCTTAAGAATTATAATTGTTGATTTCCCTGATCTACCAAAAGGTTTTCAAATTTTAATTGGGTAGATTAAGAATTAATTTTGAAGTTTGTTCTATAGATTTACCGAGGCTATGTTGATGATCCTCGCAACACTGATAACTCATGGATGGAAACCATAGCAGTCAATTTACATGACCAGGACGGCTCAAGTGTAGCCAATTTTAAACTAGAAGCAGGTATGCACTGATGAATAAATTCTATCTGCTCTCTTCTTTCTTACCTGTCTTCTCTTCTACCCGCTCTCTAACCTCCTATTATTGGACCCATCCCCCACCTGTTCACCGCTCCTACCTCCTTTCCTTGGACCCCCTCCCCTACCTGTACCCCTCTTCTATCCCCTCTTCTACCTACCATGTTGGACCCATCTCCCACTCATACCCTCTCCTACTCTATCTCCTAGTGTTGAACCCCCTCCCCATCATCTACTTTCTACCTGCTCTCCTTGGACTCTTCCCCCACTCATACCCTCTCCTACTCCAATTTTGGACCCCTATCCCGCTCGTACCCCTCTCCTACCTCCAATTTTGGACCCTTCCCCTCTCCTACTCTATCTCCTAGTGTTGAACCCCCTCCCCATCTACTCTCTCTCCTACCTGCTCTCCTTGACCCTTCCCCAAACATACCCCTCTCCTACCTCCCATTTTGGACCCCTATCCCGCTCATACCCCTCTCCTACCCTACCTCCCAGTGTTGAACCCCTTCCCCCTCTCCTACCTCCTCTTGTTGGACCCCTCCCTTACCTGTCCCCCTCTCTCTAACCTCTCCCCCCTCTCCTACCTACCATGTTGAACCCTTCCCCCGCTCATATCCATCTCCTTCCCTACCTCCTTGTGTTGAACCCGTTCCCTCTCTCCTACCTCCTCTCCTTGGACCCCTCCCCCACCTGCCCTCTCTCTTACTCCCTCTTGTTGGACCCTTCCCCACCCGTCCCTCTCTCCTACCTGCTCTCTTTGGACCCCCTCTCCTACCTACCATGTTGGAGGCCTCCCCCGCTCGTACCCTCTCCTACCCCCTCTTGTTGGACGCACCCATTTTCCATTCTTTCCTCTTCCTCTGCTTTTTACCCACTTTTCTGCTCCCCTTATTCCTTTCCACTCCACCTTTCCTCTCATCTCCTCAAGAAAGAGAATAAATTTATGGTTTCTTTCATTTCAATTGTATAAAGCAATATGCTCTTTGAGCATGCACCTTGTGTATAGATATAGCCCTCTATAGATTTTCATTATCATTATTTTTTAATTATTAAAAAAAATTGTTTGAAATATCATGCATCGTTTCTCATTTTCTCATATATAACACATATTCTACAGCTTATATTGTAGAATACTACTGTTTTTATGGATATATTATATGTATACAACTACTTTTATCTGACTGACAAAGTTTAAATGTGGGTTGTCAAGCTGATTATATGATTGATAATGAAAATCTCTTTACAGGTGACGACGCAAAAGGTGTACAGTGGATGGATATCAGCAACACTCTCAAGCTGTATGCAAGTCATCGAGACTTTATCAAACAAACGGCAGACTTCCGCAAAGCAAGCTGGTGATAACAGTCATTTCTAGTGATATTTCCAGTCTTAGTCATTCCATCCTCATCTAAACTACTGCCTTGCTAAATAGTCACCAGGCACTTAATGGTGCAAATCAGACATGTCCTGCAAATAGACTGATTCCTGCATCCCTGGTACAAACATTTCCTTCTAGAAAGTTACCTGATGCTTGTAGTAATGACTTGTTGAAGATAGGTTCAGTGTACTTTTGTCGCTAATGGCTGAAATATTGCCCTGGTGCTCTGTGAATTACATGCTTGCTCTTTTGTTGAATGTAACATGGCAATTGTAGTTATGACTTGTCACCAGTGTCTGAAATAACCACTAGTCCGGTAGCCCAATGCTAGTTGAAATTTGCCTGGGTAGTAGAAACAAGTAATGATAGCCCGGTTGGCTGGTGTGGATTGGTATATCAAAAATATTTTGACTTCTTTTCATTTAAATATTGTAATTAATTCAGTTACTATTTTGTGTCAGTTTCTGCTCGCCCCCATCACATGCCAAGACCTCTTGAGCAGATATGTGTTTGGTTTTTCAAACAATGAATGTCAGAAAACATAGTTTTTCTTTACTTTATTGGGCTAGTAATTATTCTTTTGGGCTAGTAACTTTGAAAACTTTCTATCCCGGTTTGTTAGTGATCTTGAAAAATTATTTCGTATACTGGTTGTGACATGTTGAAGTTTAGGTTGTAGTACACAGCTAATGGCTGAAATGGCGGCCCCCAACGATAGCTCGCTGTTGACTTGATAAATGATTATTGCTTTTGTAGAAACGACTTGTTTCTCTCATGGAGCTTTTCTTTTACTTGTTGCAATGGAATCTTGAAGTCTCATTTTAGCTTCTTTGAGATAGATGTTAGATGCTTATGAATTAATTTTATTTTTTTAACATTACCTGTGAATAGAATAATATTTCATGTAACATAGGAATGTGTATTGCAAAAAAGATATGGTAAAATATGATTTGATAAAATCTTGCAATATCTTGCAAGACAAGTGTACTTCAACTTTAGGAACCACTGTAGGTCCTAGGACTCCTTTCATTTCCATGATTTCTTATAGCACAGGATCAAGACTAAAAGTTTGAAATTCAAGTGAATATTTTGATTTAAAAAATTTGTTTGCATGATTGTTTAGGAATTATTTTTTTGATAAATAAATCTTCAGTTCAATGAAATAGAATTCCTTCATTTCACTTGACTAATACTTGGCAGCAATTTTTAGTTGAAAACTTAACTTAATCTTATTTTGTATAAAAGTATCTATAGATATTTATTACCCATTATGGTTGAAAATAAGTAGTGACATATTTTCAATATGAGCACTAGTGCACATATCACTTTTGCCTATCAACGATTGTTGTAGCGTGCTTTCCCATATTTTTTCGCCAGTGACGTCATAACACCAATGTTCGTGACGTCACTGTATTCAGCCTTCGCAAGGGAAGGAGCCTGTTTCTTTGATATTTCTAAGATGGTTAAATTGAATAGAATCTCTAATAAAGAAATTATTACCCTCGGAAGTGTGTCATATGACTTTTATGAAACTCCTGAAAATTTGTGTATAACCCTTGCTTTCGCTCGGGTAATACAAAAATTCACACTTGTAAAAGTCATATGACACACTTCCGAGGGCGATAATCTCTATGTATGTAATGGTAAGTTGAGTATCGACAAAGACAGGTTTCATATCATAGGTCTAGTGCCTCATTTAGAGCCTCAGCAGCTGAGGTCTATCTTTTCAATTCATCATGTTCTCCTTTCCTATGGCAATATTCTTGAATGGACAAACTTTCTTAAAATATAAAACCTCAATTAGATGTTTTGAATGTTAAGTATTTGTGAAAGATAAGGGAATTAAGGAAAACTGATTTATTTGGCTTGTTGCACACAGTTATGATGGTATTTTTAAATTTTTGTTGAAATTAGCAGTTTAATATTTATTAATATAAATGCATGTTTTTATTTGTTGACATAGAAAATGATATTATCATAAACAGAATATGCAAGTGATTCAGTTGTTTTGTCATTTCTAGTGTTTGTTGCAATTTTTACATAGCATTTCTCGTTAGTGATAAGTATTACAAATGCATGAACAATAAAGTGGCCCTATGTATATCATTAGTTTTAAATGCTAAAACTTTCAGAGCTTTTCTGTGTTACATTTTCATATTGTTTGAAAACATTTAAGTGCCTCTTTCTTCTCTCATTTAGAAAGATATATATATATAATATTTTTGTCTCTGTTACATAAATGTAGAATAGCAAGAATTATGGTTAAATGTTACATTGTTGTAATTATGACGAGATATTAACCTGCCCAGTGAGGTGTAACGTTACAGTACCGTACCATACCGGGATACATGGTCCATGATTTATCGTACTATTTTGAATGCTGCGTATTGCATGATATATTAAAGAATTCTCAATGTAGAATGCTGAAAACAGAGATATTTGAAGGATACTTGTTGCATATGTACACAAGAACCTCTCCTTATACTTGAAAGTTGGATCATGTTACAACTACATCAAAGCGAGTAAATTAAATTCTTGCACAAAAATAATTGATCGAAATATTTTGTGAAAAGACCTTTGTGTAAGGAGTTATTGTGTATCAGAATACGTATCGTATCGTGATGGCCATAACAGGATACGTATCGTACTGCGACTCTCCCGTAATGTTACACCTCTACTCACCAGTGGTTTAACAAGTGCTGCATGTCAATATTTACACTGTTTAACCCTTTCATCCTGAAGGCCCCATAATCAAACTTGCATGTGGTTCAATGATGAAATTTAGTTATTGAAAAAAATAAATACATCACTCTGTAGAAAAATCTTTCGTAGAAATTTTGATATCACAAAAATGTCATATACATTTTTAAAATCATCTCCTATTTAATGAATTTTTCCCTAGATTAGTTAGCAAAATTTTGCAAAAAAATACCAGGAAAACAGTAAAAAATTACTTTGTTTAGAAAACTAACATCTAATTCTAATAGATTCAGTAGAGTGGTTTAACAGAGGTACAAGGTTGTAACAATTTAAATTAATCAAGCATCAGATTGGAACTTAATCAGGGAGAAGGTACATTATTTAATAGTATTTAACAAGTTTTATAACTGGTACTCATGTAAATGATACATGTTGTTTTTGCTTAAGAAATCTCTCTATAAACTTATCACTGTCATATATTTGACGTTTTTGAATGAGTATGTTAAATGTTTTGTATGAATCATAATAATCGGTGATTCGACACGAATGAAGGCCAATAAAAATAATGTACTAAATCACATGTGTCTCTATAAGACATTGTTGTGTTTGATCTGGCTATTTAGATAGAGATAAACTAGGACAGCTATTATTGTGCTACCATTGATTGATTCAAAACTCCAATAGGAGTCATCGGAAGCACAAGGTTGATAGAACAGATTTTACCATTTACATCAACAAGTGTGCATCAATCTTAACCACATCTCATCTTAAAGGGGCAGTAGCACGTTTTTTGATAATTTTATATTCTAAAGTTTTCACTGATAATTGTAAGTTAATGTTAAATGTATTATTTTGACAGTATCAAAAATCTCATAACACAAACCAATCATCCATAGTCAGAGGACAAAGTATGAAGATTCACATGAAATCCATTGGCGGCCATTTTTGGGTGAACACCTTTAATTATACCCCCGCCTTACAGCGTAAGCGGGGGTATATAGCGTTCATTCTTTCCGTCCGTCCGTCTGTCCGTCTGTCCGTCTGTCCGTCTGTCCGTCTGTCCGTCTGTCCGTCCGTCCGTCCCAAAACTTTGTGCGGAGCAGATCACCAAAACTATGCATGCTAACCTCATCAAACTTCATACACATGTCAACCATGATCCCTAGTTGTGCCTTTTGAGGATTAGAACTATTTCTGAATTTTCATTTTTGCGGTTTCCATGGAAACGTGACTAAAAAGTGACTCTTTGAGGAAGTCGTTTTGTGCGGAGCATATCTCCAAAACTATGCATGCTAGCTTCATCAAACTTCATACAGATGTCAACCATGATCCCTAGTTGTGCCTTTTGAGGGTTAGAACTATTTCTGAATTTTCATTTTTGCGGTTTCCATGGAAACGTGACTAAAAAGTGACTCTTTGAGGAAGTCGTTTTGTGCGGAGCATATCTCCAAAACTATGCATGCTAGCTTCATCAAACTTCATACACATGTCAACCATGATCCCTAGTTGTGCCTTTTGAGGGTTAGCCCATCACATTCTTTTAATTTTTGGCGGTTTCCATGGAAACATGACTAAAAAAGTGACTCTATGACCAAGTTCTTTGTCCGGAGCATATCTCCCAAACTATTCATGCTAGCTTCACCAAACTTCATACACTTATCAATCATGATCCCTAGTTGTGCCTTTTAAGGGTTAGACCAACAAATATTTTTATTTTTTGTGGTTTCCATGGAAACATTACTAAAACAGTGACTCTTCGACCAAGTCTTTTGTCCGGAGCATATCTCCCAAACTATTCATGCTAGCTTCACCAAACTTCATACACTTATCAACCATGATCCCTAGATGTGCCATTTGAGAATTAGACCATCATATTTTTTTAATTTTTGGAAACATGACTAAAACAGTGATTCTATGATAAATTACTTTGTCCTGAACATATTTCATGAAATATACATCTCAGCTTCACCAAATTTGCTACATATGTCAATCATGATTGCTGGATATGCCTTCTCTGTGGTTTCTTTGGAAAACATAACTAACGAAGTGACTCAACAAAAATAATTTTGTCCTCAGTGCATCTCGTAGAATATTCATGATAACTACCTCAAATTTTAAACAAAGATCAACCATTATCTCTAGATGTACCCTTTTAATTGTAAAACCTATTAATGAATTCGGTATTTGGGTTTCAGTTGAAAGAAGACTTACACAATGACTTACTGTATACTCAACTATCATACTTTAACCAATATTAATCAGTTTTACTATTTGAAATTCTTTGAACAAAGTGGGGAGCGGGGGTATGTGAGCTTTGCTCGCTTCTTCACTTGTTCATTTTGTGTAAGAAAAAGGAATCGCATGGCTAAACTTTACTTTATATATTTGGATTATTACTGCTCCATTTAGTTTAAATACACTGTCTTTCAATTGGAACCATTTATTTTCATTTTCCTGACATCACCTTATAATCCCCCTAAAAACGTGCTACTGTCCCTTTAAGCAATTTAGAAATGTTTGAATTAAGACAAACCCGCAGGAAATGTGTCCCCATGTCATTGATAATTTTATTTTAATCCAGAGAATCGGCACTTTTGAAAGTGAAGTTTGCTATCAATGCTACCAATGTTTTCATGTTCCCTTTCAATGGGGGTTGGGAATTAAATTTTTGAAAAACAGTCGCACAGAATTATAACCATAATCTATGAATAATCCTACAGACAATAATGACCCAAACAACTGAAAATCCCCTATAAATAATTATGTATCAATTACCAGTAAGTACTACAGTCAATCCTCGATAACTGGAAACTTTGTTTTCGGACGATTTTTAATGAAACAAATATTTTCTTAAGTAAATGTACTCACTTATTCGGATTTAACATCCGCATAAATGAGGTTTGGCTGTATTGTTATGCTGACTAGTTCCATATGTTGATAGTTCAATGAATCGCAAAACCCTCAACTACCATTGATGTTAACTTGATTTAGTTACTCTTGTACTTACATGTGCTCTTGTTATGTAGTTTCATGTTCAAATTACTTGTTTTGAATTTTGTTTTTTGACATTACAAGCTGAATGCACATAATGAATTCAACAATCTGATTAAAATCAAGATCTTAGATTAGTACTTACCAGGGTCATTTCAGTGGGAAAGGAATTTCAACCTTTTTATCTACCAATCACTGATCTTGATTTCAATCATATTGTTGTTACACATGATATTACTTAAAGGATCAACTATCCAATAAAGCTAATATGAAAAAGGCCTAAATGCTGTTATATATAATGTTCATTAACTTGATATTTTGAATATTATAACATCAAAATATCAATGTGGCAAGTACAGTAGAATACGGATATAACAAACTCCAAGGGACCAAAGAAGTTAGTTCGCTATATTTAGTGTTCGCTACTCGCGTTTGGCCGTCATACATAACGCTTTTGACGGGACTCAAAAATTGGTTACTATATCCGATTGTTCGCTATATCCATGTTCTACTGTACTTTGTTAAAATTTTGGCCAGAAATAATTTCACTTTGAGAAGTACTATCCCTCCCTACCAATTTGAGTACAACAGTGGAGTTTCTTGTAGCTAGAGAATTATGTGGATAGTTCAGAATGTTCACAAACTACCCATTTTTATCTGTGATCTGTAACCACCTGAAAAAAATTCTGTCATGTATTTAGTTTAGTTTCATGTTAGCACACATTTCATTAAACATTTATTAATAACAATTTATGTTTGACATTCTTTTTATGCCCCCGAATCAGAGATTCCGGGGGTATATTGTTTTTCACCTGTCCGTCTGTCCGTCCGTCTGTCCACAAAAACTTTAACTTTTGATTGGTCAGAGCTAGGTCTTTGATACTTGACATATGGATTCCTTGTGATGAGACCTTTCAGATGACACCATGACATTTGACCTTGTGACCTTGACCTTGACACAGCGAGCAGGATGCATCCGGGGGCATTCGTGTTTCACAAACACATCTTGTTTATTATGGAAATATATAAATATTTGCCCTGTATCAGAAGATTGCAATGCATGTCCTGTCCTACTCAAAAGAACCTATAGTCCGTCAACCTAACTTTTGGAACATGTTTTTTGCAAGTTGCATCTATACACCACAGTTCAGCAAACTTGGCTTTGGCTCATACTTTAAAGATATTTGGCGACCTAATATCATATGGTGTTGAATTTCGACATTTTATCACAAATATTAAAAATGTTAATGTTAAAAAAAGTTAGGTTGGCGGACTATAAAGGGCATTTGCAAATCGTTCCATTATATTTAATATACTAGTGCATAGTTAAAGTTATGGACACTATCATAAAGACATGTTGGAATTTATTGCCGAAAATAATCCAGTTTCTGTACGGAGCTTTCAGCAGGGGTCAAAAATAAACAAGAGTCATCAGAAGATGACATATCCCACCGGTTCCAAATGATCGTAAGCTGTAAACCTTTGAAAGATAATTGTAAATTTTTCAAGCAAGGTTCATAATAGTATAAGCTAATATATATGAAACGAAACCTTTCATGAACAGAGTCCAAATTAGAGCTGTTTCCATGAAAATAATAAAAAATAAAATTTTCAGAAATGTGAAAATATCAAAAGGCACCACTTCAGTAGGTGGGCAATACACATGTAAAGTTTCAGAAAGATATGTGGACCGGTTTTTGAGTTCTGCTCCGGAAACGAAACCTTTCATGAACAGAGTCCATATAAGAGCCGTTTCAATGGAAATAATAAAAAATAAAGTTTTCAGAAATGTGAAAATATCAAAAGGCACCACTTCAGTAGGTGGGCAATACACATGTAAAGTTTCAGAAAGATATATGGACCGGTTTTTGAGTTCTGCTCCGGAAACGAAATGATTACGGACGGACGGACGGACGGACGGACGGACGGACATACAGACGGACAGGGCGATGACTATATCCCACGGTATTACATACCGGTGGGATAAAAACACGTCAGATAGTTTCAGATTCTAAATCATGCTGTTCTGCATTTTAGTGACTACATTGCTTCAAAAGTAATTTCCCTGCTATTGAATAGCTTAAGATTTTTTCCTTAAAAAATGTAATTACAATTTCAAAATTCCAAAATTGATCAAATATATTATCAACATTTATTTTATAAAGATTAGAAATCAGTAACCTCGGGTCAGGTATACAAATGTTTAAGAAAAAAATTATTGTCTCTTTGAGTTGGTGCATGACACATACTACTTGCATGTTCCTTAAATGCTTTTCAGAAGTATATCTACTGCAATTTCTCTATTTATTCGAACTTTTCAAAAGATTTTCAGAAAATGTCTATGGTTAACTATATTATTTTACTTTAAATCACTCATTTGGCACTATGGCAAAAAAAGACAACAAGCAGACATTCAGCGATATCCCCCGCCAAAGGGAAAAGGTATTGAGTTGTGCTCCGGAAGCAAAATCCTATGTTACGTTTCCATGGAAACAGGTAAAAATAAAAATGCAAAGAAGTTGAAAACCCCAAAAGGCACATCTCCGCATGTTGCCCGTTGCACATACCAAGTTTCGTCGAGCTAGGTCTCACCGTTGTGGAGTTGTGCTCCGGAAACGAAATCCTATGTTACGTTTCCATGGAAATGGGTTAAAAAGTAAAAATGCAAAGAAGTTGAAAACCCCAAAAGGCACATCTCCGCATGTTGCCCGTTGCACATACCAAGTTTCGTCGAGCTAGGTCTAACCGTTTTGGAGTTGTGCTCCGGAAACATTATCAGGACGGACGGACGGACGGACGGAGACCATTTCAATATCCCCCGCCAACTACGTTGGGCGGGGGATAATGAAGATATTTCAAATGGAATACTGCAGTCAAGATAAATATGGTTTTATTGCAATAAATTAAACAATGATTTTTGGCAATGCTCGAGTCATACAAGTATCAACGATAAGTATTTTGGCAATTGGTTGAAATGTTAGAGTGCTTTGAATTTGTGCCCACATAAAATTATGTGGTCAGATTATATAAGACGTTTAATTATCAATATTAGGGTTTTCATAAAAATACAGCCATTGGCTCTGTAGCACATCAGGTTTTATATCAATTTTGCTTCAGGGTGTTGCAAATGTGGTCACAAAATGTAAAATTTAGAATCCTCCTTAATTAACTAAGGTGTACATAGACAAGGTTTCAGCTTTCTATGTCTGTTCCTGGAGAAAAATGAAAATAGGTTTTAAGGGTGTGGCCCTTATTAGGGGCCTCAGGGCAACCACAGCTGTGTTAATGCTCACTAGTCAAGGAGTATGTACACAGGGTTTCAGCTTTCTAGGCCTTATGCTTCTGGAGAAGAAGATCAAACTAGTTTTTAAGGGTGTGGCCTCTGTGGATCTTATTAGGGGCCACAGGGCCACCAAAGCTACAATTTATGATCCTCACTAACCAAGGAGTCTGTACACAAAGTTCCAGCTTTCTGGGCCTTGTGCTTCTGGAGAAGAATATGAAAATTGGTGTTGAGGACATGGCTCCTGTGACCCTTATCAGGGGCTACAGAGTCACCAAAGCTATAAATTATGATCATCACTAGTCAAGGAGTATGTACACAAGGTTTCAGCTTTCTGGGCCTTATGCTTCTGGAGAAGAAGTCAAAAGTGCACAAAGTTTATGGACGGACAGACACCAAACACCATGCCATGCCATGCGCTCATCGGGCCTTTCAGGCCAGGTGAGCGAAAAATGTGACGGTCATCCTTGTTAAAGTTGTCTCTGCTCCCATACATATTAATCAACAAAGAAAATAGAAGTTCAATGCAAAACATGTAAAACTTGTTTAATAGAATAATATACATGTACAGAATATAACAAAAGATGTTCCATATGGCTTCAAATTTACTCAGTGATGGCAAAAAAAATTCACGACACGCTAAAATAGGCCATCAATTTCACCCAAATTTGGTTATTCATAAATTCAGACAATAATCCTGACAGAATTTGAGTTACCGGTATATATGTTGGCAGTATTTTTGTGAAAGCGATTTTTTCAAAAGAAATATTGATAAAAGTTTGTTTTCTAAACTTAAAAAATATTTACAAAAAACAGAAGAATGATCGGAAAGCGGAAAATCAAAGATATTTAAGGTATTAACTTTAATTAATGTGTTAATTCAGCAAGAAATGATCTTGTTAACTTGTAGAATTATCAAAATGTCACAGGGAAATTCAAGTCAAACATATAATTTGACCTCACATAAACATAGCACTAAACACAAAATTGTTTACATAAAATTAACAAAACTGTCAAAATTGGCAGTGATAAGATATCTTAAGCAATAATAGCTTTGGTATCAACTTGATTTTTAGAGGCGTAATCGGTCCCCAAAAAAAATTCTTCATTGTACGGTAACATTAATCTAACTTTAACTTACATGACATCAAAAATATTAATTTTTTGTATCAAATCTGTCATAAACACTCACATGAGATAAACATAGAAAAATAATTCATAGAAATTTTAACCAATAAACTTATAAACATATTCCTGCATGCACAAAATTACGATACTGAAAAGATGTCCCATTGTTCACTGTTATTAGTACCAGGAGAGTAATCTGGCATGAAGAGCAGTTAATTCTAGGGATAAGGCTAAACAAAAATATGTTATGTTTCAGGTAACCTGACCGACAATAACTTAATGAGTGAATGAAAAGTTTTTATCTGGAAAACAATGTTGGAAATAAGTTTTAAAAACACTACCTGACAAAGGCAAAGTTGTGTAACTTTCAAAAATAGACACATACCTTTACCCAATTACATAGCAAAAATCTCGACCTAAGATATTTAAATGTTTTAAAAACACCTGAGAATTGGTAAACATTAAAAACATCTTTACCTACCAACCCTAATTTTGTGTTTTTAGTGACCTGAAACACAACATTTATTTGTTTTGGCCTTCTTAGGATGACAATCACTTTTGTTTACAAATCATTAATCATGTTATGACATTCCATGGGACCAAGATTAGTATTTTGACATTGAGAGGGTTAAATGGGCAGTTACACATTTTCTATATATCTATTTGATTTTTTCAGAAAAATAATAAAAATGCCATGCCAAAAACAAGTGCCAAGTCCAAAATTTTATTAGTAAAAAATCTGAAGTTTAAGAATAAAATATTAGGTATCAAACAAAAAAGTTTTTTGGTCATTTTAGTGGGAACAACTTTAAAACAGTTGTGTTGCGGAAATTGATTTGCATAGCTTAAAAGAACACAACAGAAAGTAAGTTTAAGAATCGACTAATTGTTTTAAACAGATTACCTTGCATTTGGCAACATTTTGTTACATTTGGTAATATTTGGTTACATTCTGTGAGAAATGTGCTGCTTCCCCTTAAAGTAATGTGTTGTCAGGAAAGTGAAGATAAATGGTTCCAATTGAAAAACAATGTATTTAAAGGGGCAGTAGCACGTTTTTTGACAATTTTATATTTTCAATTTTTAGCTCATCAGGACTGAAAGTCCAGATGGGCTTATGGCATGGCCCGTCGTCCGGCGTCCGTCCGTCGTCCGTCCGTCCGTAAACTTTTGACACTTTCGACTTCTCCTCATGAACCATACACATTAGAGAGCTGAAATTTTGTGTACAAGTACCTTAGCATATGGAGATTCTAATTTGTAACTTTGGTGACCCTGTGACCCCAAATAGGGTCACAGGGGTCACAACTTTAAAAACCTATTTTCATCTTCTTCTCCAGTTCCAAAAGGAGTAGAGAGTTAAAAATGATATGTGCAGACTCCTTTGCCAATGGGGATTCCAATTTGTAACTTTGGTGACCCTGTGATCCCAAATAGGGTCACAGGGGTCACAACCTTAAAAACCTATTTTCATCTTCTTCTCCAGTTCCAAAAGGAGTAGAGAGTTAAACATTATATGTGCAGACTCCTTGGACAATGGAGATTCTAATTTGTAACTTTGGTGACCCTGTGACCCCAAATAGGGTCACAGGGGTCACAACCTTAAAAACCTATTTTCATCTTCTTCTCCAGTTCTAAAAGGACTAGAGAGTTAAAAACAATATGTGCAGACTCCTTGGACAATGGGGATTCTAAATTGTAGATTTTGTGACCCCATGACCCCAAATAGGGTCACAGGAGTCACAACCTTAAAAACCTATTTTCATCTTCTTCTCCAGTTCTAAAAGGACTAGAGAGTTGAAAGTGATATGTGCAGACTCCTTGGACAATGTGGATTCTAATTTGTAACTTTTGTGAACCTGTGACCCCAAATAGGGTCACAGGGGTCACAACCTTAAAAACCTATTTTCATCTTCTTCTCCAGTTCCAAAAGGAGTAGAGAGTTAAAAATGATATGTGCAGACTTCTTGGACAATGGGGATAATAATCTGAAGATTTTTTGACCCCATGACCCCAAATAGGGTCACAGGAGTCACAACCTTAAAAACCTATTTTCATCTTCTTCTCCAGTTCTAAAAGGACTAGAGAGTTGAAAGTGATATGTGCAGACTCCTTGGACAATGTGGATTCTAATTTGTAACTTTTGTGAACCTGTGACTCCAAATAGGGTCACAGGGGTCACAACCTTAAAAACCTATTTTCATCTTCTTCTCCAGTTCCAAAAGGAGTAGAGAGTTAAAAATTATATGTGCAGACTCCTTGGCCAATGGGGATTCTAATTTGTAACTTTGATGACCCTGTGACCCCAAATAGGGTCACAGGGGTCACAACTTTAAAAACCTATTTTCATCTTCTTGTCCAGTTCCAAAAGGAGTAGAGAGTTAAAAATGATATGTGCAGACTCCTTGGACAATGGGGATTCTAATTTGTAACTTTGTTGACCCTATGACCCCAAATAGGGTCACAGGGGTCACAACCTTAAGAAACTATTTTCATCTTCTTCTCAAGTTCCAAAAGGTCTAGAGAGCTGAAATTATATGTGCAGACTCCTTGGCAAATGGGGATTCTAAATTGTAGATTTCGTGACCCCATGATACCAAATAGGGTCACAGGGGTCACAACCTTAAAAACCAATTCTCATCTTCTTCTACAGTTCCAAAAGGAGTAGAGAGTTAAAAATGATATGTGCAGACTCCTTGGACAGTGGGGATTCTAATTTGTAACTTAGGTGACCCTGTGACCCCAAATAGGGTCACAGGGGTCACAACCTTAAGAAACTATTTTCATCTTCTTCTCAAGTTCCAAAAGGTCTAGAGAGCTGAAATTAAATGTGCAGACTCCTTGGCCAATGGGGATTCTAAATTGTAGATTTCGTGACCCCATGACCCCAAATAGGGTCACAGGGGTCACAACCTTAAAAACTTATTTTCATCATCATCTTTAGCTCCAAAAGGTCTATTGAGCTGAAAGACTGCATGTAGACTTCTTGGTCAATTGGGATTCTAAACTGTAGGTTTCGTGACCCCATGACCCCAAATAGGGTCACAGGGGTCACAATCTTAAAAACCTATTTTTCTCCATTATTGGACTTCTTTCACTGTCTGATGTTGGCGATCTAGAAAGTGTTGAATAATAATAAATCAATTGGGTAAGGAAATCTATTCCGAAATCGTTACATTTGTTTTGTAATTTTTTTGTAGGTTTTCTTGCAATAGGTAACATCAGTTTCATTTTTAGCTCATCTGGCCTGTATTAAGCAAACTTGATATGATGCCTGATGAGCTACAGAGCCAATGGCTCTATTTTTCACTGATAACTATAAGTTAATGCTAAATGTATTACTTTGATAGTATCATAAATCTCATAACACAAACCAATCATCCGTAGTCAGAGAACAAAGTATGAGGATTCACATAAAATCCATTGGCAGCCATTTTTGTGTGAATACCTTTAATTCATTTTGTGTAAGAAAAGGAATCGCATGGCTTAACTTTACATTGTATATTTGATTTATTACTGCTCCATTTAGTTTTTATACATTGTCTAAAGATTGGAACCATTTATTTTCATTTTCCTGACATCACCTTATATTCCCCCTAAAAACGTGCTACTGCCCCTTTAAACTAAATGAAGCAGTGTTATAACAAATATGTAATTCAAAGTTCTGCCATGCGATTAGTTTTTTCTTACACAAAATGAGTTAAAGGTGTTCACACCAAAATTGCGGCCAATGGATTTATGTGAATCTTTGAAATTTGTTTTTCGACTATGGATGATTGGTTTATGTAATGAGATTTTTGACACTATCAAAATAATGAATTTAGTATCAACATACAATCATAAGGGAAAACTTTAAATTATAACATTTTCAAAAAAGTGCTACTGCCCCTTTAAAGTCTATACATCACATACATATATATATTGGATTCACTCAATGTCTGCTGTTTGTCTATATATCCAGAAAAGGGAGAGGTCCGTGGATTGACAAATAAAAAACTTGAGACAGGCGTGGAAAGATCATAATGCTACAGAATTGGCCTTAAAAATGACTACGGTTTCAAATGCCATGAAAAGTCTGTATACTGTAATACATAAATAAATATGCTTTGTGGATAAGAGTTTTGTTCAATGGTCTATTCCTATCCCTGAATGTAATACAAATGATTATCTGAATGCAGGCCGCAGCTGATATATCAAATAGTATCAATCCTGATCAACTTCTAAATGCAAGCATTTTAAAAATACTCATAAAACAGAAGTAGGGTTTACAAAGATATAATCTTAGAAGAAAGTACTGCAACACAAACTCATTGATTTGTGTAGGAGTTCTCCCCACATATGGTAGTCGGGATATTCTAACAACTTGTATGACAAATGCCGCAGCTGATATATCAAACAGTATCAATCCTGATCAACTTCTTAATGCAAGCATTTTCAAAATACTCATAAAACAGAAGTAGGGTTTACAAAGATATAATCTTAGAAGAAAGTACTGCAACACAAACTCATTGATTTTTGTAGGAGTTCTCCCCACATATGGTAGTCGGGATATTCTAACAACTTGTATGACAAATGCAGCACCAAAAGACAATGGAACAGACAGACTGACAGACCGCTCCATCGCCTTGACCACTAAATTATATAAATTAGATGCATCCTGTCTCAGGGTACGAACGTAACGCTAACTCCACTAAGCTGTACCCTCAAAAGCTACATTTGCATGAGTGGCCCGACTTGGGATATAGCCAATCAAATCATTTTCTCGCCACCTGCTCGATAAAATTTCAACGAGAAAATGATTTGATTGGTTATATCCCGCAGACGAATCTAGCTTCTGAGCCCAGGGTACAGATTAGTGGAGTTAGCTTAACGTTTGTACCTTGAGACAGGATAAATTAGATGTTTTGTGGCAACCAATCATGGTTTTTTTCGGATAATCAAATCAAGCATTTCTTACTTGCTTTTGTGACAGTCAGTGACAAATCTACATATCTAGAATATGCAATACAGAAGTTCAGAGTATTATCATTAGGAACATTCACACAAATTGAAAAGAAAAGAGATATATATTATTTCATGCAGTTTCTTGCCACCAAGACATCAAAAGAAAAGCAGCATACAAGTGAAGTTTGTTGAACACAATGGTATGATTTGTGATAAGATTGAGGGGGGCACAGAGACATTTGTTTCATAGTAAGTGCCAACTACAACTTAGAATGTATTATTTGAAAGAAACCTAATAAAACAACAAGATGTATTACCGTATTCGACGTAATAAGCGCCCTGCTCCAATAAGCGCCCCAAAGGGGTTTTGTAATCATAGGTCTGATAACCTCCCATGTACCAGAGGAATTAAAATTTTTAATTCAACGGAATCACTTTGTTTCAAGAGAAGTTAAAGGATACAATAGCGGCAATATGTGTTATTTTCTACTCAATAATGTGTAAGTATGTTTTGAATGCCTGTATCAGTTATAAAAGACAATCTTAACACAGTTCCATTTGAGTAGTCTCTATTTTTTGGTCGTCATTCATACCACTTAAATAAGCGCCCATCCAAGTCAATTTTTTAAGCGCCCCGGGCGCTTATTACTTCGAATACGGTACTTAAAATATTTAACATTCACCATATTAATATTGTTATGAAAACGACATCGCTAAATTCTGTAGCTCTCTATTCCTTATAAATATATTCTAATCTGAGGTAATAACTAAAGGGTGTTTAAATGCTTTATGATTTCATAATATAACTACCGGTATATATTCTATTAATGCCTTAACAATAAAAACCTATAACGGCAGCTGAGATTCAAATATTTTTCGGGTAAAACTTCAGATGCTAAGAAAAACAAGGCATTTCACAGGGATTGGAAAGGCAGGGACCATGGGAAAATTAGCACATTGTATGAAAAAAGGGCCAATTACAGTTTTGAAGTTAACCAAACACTGATATTACGGCCATGGCCCATTCAATAATTGCTTAAACACCTGAAAATGCTCACCGTAAAGGATGTGCAATACTATCTTTAAAATGAGACATTCATAGTATTGGATAAACTTAATGACTGAAAATCATTCAACAAACAATAATACGATTAAAACATTTCAAGCAAGCAAGAAACTGCTGAATAATGAAAAGGGATATTTGGTTATGAATCAAGGCATATTGAAACCTTGGTTTCCCTATCAATGTGCAGAATGATGGCTACATTCAACCCAATTTGAAGACTTTGCATACTTCATAAATATTATAACATTTGTTCTGAATTAATTACAAGTGTAAGCTTGTAATAGAAGTATATAAATAGAACAGAAATCACCAGTAACATTCCAAAAGTAAAATTAATTTTTGATATCTTCGCCTACTGGGTCTTTCTTATCAAAAGAGATTCGAGGTTGTCCTGAACAGTTTAAATCGACAATACAAAAACAGGTGATGAATTAAAAGATAATTTTCATAGAGAACAGAAAATTTGAATAGGCTAGGCTGGGGAGAGGGGCATGGTTTAAGAGGTGTAAATTGACCTTTATGTTTTTTGCCCCAAAAGGGTTGGGGTGTTGGTACAAATCTCCCTCCCATAACTGAATCTTCCCCAGCCTTGAGTTCTTGAGTAACACAAGGTTAAGAATGAGTTTTAATATCATCAAATCTTGTGGTCATGGCATACTTCTTGAAACAGAAATCAGAATCATCACATTTATCTGAAAGAAGTATTCTTGAATTATTCTTGGATAAGTTCAATCTTAAATTTGAAGTAGTGAAGAACGTCACCACAATATTTTGAAACATTTACATTTTATACACATATGCTGGTTCAATCTGAGAAAGGAAAAAAAAATGCGTATATATTTAAATTTCATTGAACACCAGCAGATTTGATTAAGGCCTCACTAGACCAGTAAGATCCAACCTCAATTCAATACCTAATAACTTTATGTAGGTATTCTATAAGTAGGGCTTCTACGGGTCCAAAATATTGGACTCGAGTACTCGAGGGGTCAGACTCGACTCGAACCCGAGTACACAACATTCTATCCATACCATAGGATTGTCGGAATATTATAGCCCTTTGATCTTTGCCTTACCTTGACTTGTTGTATAGCCTAGATATTAAGACACATAATTTGGTCGTAATAATAGTCGTAAATAGAATAAATTTAACATCAACACTTGAAAATTGTAATGTTGATCATCTATCTTCACACAATAAAGACAAACAGACTGAAATAACTTCAATAATTAACAGTGTTAAACACTTTTCGAGTCCTCGAGTCCAGCAGGACCTGACTCGAGCTCGAGTACTCGAGTACCCGTGGAAGCCCTTACTATAAGACATGTTGCTTTTTATAAACATATTTCAACTGACCAACTAACATGTGTTCACTTGAGATTCTTATATGAATGGTCTAGAAAGATAACAAATGTTATTTTATTAAATGAAAAAAATTAACCATTAACATGTTTCAAATGAAATATTTTCAATGAAATTCTATGCCAAAAAAATATATTTAAAAAAACAGAAAAAATGTATGTAGTGTTTGAAAGATAACTAGTAACAACAAAAATTATCATTAAAAATTACTCTGCCTTTAAATGCATGGATTATAATGTAAAAATGGAGAATGCAAAGAGATGACAACTGACTTTCAAAATGTCATACTATTATATCATATGATGCGAATTATTATGTATTATATTACATATTATGGCAAGATATTTTACAAACATACAACAACCGACGGTCAAGTTTAAAAAGTTATAAAAATCAAATCACAAGGTTCTTTCTCTTTTTTTTTGCACCGAAAGACTAGAAGAGAGTAATTCTTATCAACAATTTGCAGAACGAAGTTCAAAAGATAAGATTGATCTTATTCATGATGACTCATTAACTGTAGTAGTATCTTTATCAATTTTATAACAAATTCATTATCATTTAAATTTGAATTTCCTCACATATATAGCCTTCACCTTACCAAATATCCAGTATCAAAAGTCCACAAAAAGCCACTCCACACTTTAGACAACATTCACATTAATCAAACAACCACTCATATTATGAAATAAAATTGGTCACATGTCAAGAGCTAACCAATGAAATACGTTTTTATCGGTCCAAATAGTCATGTGACATGTCATGTAACCTATCAACCAATTGGACCGGAATAGTTCCATGAAATGTACACAATAGATGTGATCTAAAAATATCAATCAGTGACCAGTCATAATTTCATTATCTAATGAAAGCTGTTTTGATTTACTAGGATTCAGTAAGATAAAAATTCCCGAAAACATAATATTACACATTTGAATATGATATGTTTTAGAAAAAATAGAGCCATTGGCTCTGTAGCTCATCAGGCATCATATCAAGTTTGCTTTATACAGGCAAGATGAGCTAAAAATGAAACTGATGTTACCTATTACAAGAAAACCTATAAAAAAATTACAAAACAAATGTATTATTATTTAACACTTTCTAGATCGCCAGTATCAGACAGTGAAAGAAGTCCACACTAAAATATCCAAGGAGAAATAAATTTGTCATAGACTGTCATCTAATGGAGAAAAATAGGTTTTTAAGATTGTGACCCCTGTGACTCTATTTGGGGTCATGGGGTCACAAAACCTACAGTTTAGAATCCCAATTGACCAAGGAGTCTACATGCAGTCTTTCAGCTCAATAGACCTTTAGGAGCTAAAGGTGATGATGAAAATAAGTTTTTAAGGTTGTGACCCCTGTGACATGCAGTCTTTCAGCTCAATAGACCTTTAGGAGCTAAAGGTGATGATGAAAATAAGTTTTTAAGGTTGTGACCCCTGTGACCCTATTTGGGGTCATGGGGTCACCAAATCTACAATTTAGAATCCCCATTGGCCAAGGAGTCTGCACATATAATTTCAGCTCTCTAGACCTTTTGGAACTTGAGAAGAAGATGAAAATAGTTTTTTAAGGTTGTGAACCCTGTGACCCTATTTGGGGTCACAGGGTCAACAAAGTTACAAATTAGAATCCCCATTGTCCAAGGAGTCAGCACATATCAATATTAACTCTTTAGACCATTTGGAACTGGAGAAGAAGATGAGAATTGGCTTTTAAGGTTGTGACCCCTGTGACCCTATTTGGGGTCATGGGGTCACGAAATCTACAATTAAGAATCCCGATTGGCCAAGGAGTCTGCACATATCATTTTCAACTCTATAGTCATTTTAGTACTGGAGAAGAAGATGAAAATAGGTTTTTAAGGTTGTGACCCCTGTGACCCTATTTGGGGTCACAGGTTCACCAAAGTTACAAATTAGAATCCCCATTGTCCAAGGAGTCTGCACATATCACTTTCAACTCTCTAGTCCTTTTAGAACTGGAGAAGAAGATGAAAATAGGTTTTTAAGGTTGTGACCCCTGTGACCCTATTTGGAGTCACAGGTTCACCAAAGTTACAAATTAGAATCCCCATTGTCCAAGGAGTCTGCACATATCACTTTCAACTCTCTAGTCCTTTTAGAACTGGAGAAGAAGATGAAAATAGGTTTTTAAGGTTGTGACCCCTGTGACCCTATTTGGGGTCATGGGGTCACGAGATCTACAATTTAGAATCCCCATTGGCCAAGGAGTCTGCACATATCGTTTTTAACTCTCTAGTCCTTTTAGAACTGGAAAAGAAGATGAAAAAAGGTTTTTAAGGTTGTGACCCCTGTGACCCTATTTGGGGTCACAGGGTCACCAAAGTTACAAATTAGAATCTCCATTGTCCAAGGAGTCTGCACATATCATTTTCAACTCTATAGTCATTTTAGTACTGGAGAAGAAGATGAAAATAGGTTTTTAAGGTTGTGACCCCTGTGACCCTATTTGGGGTCACAGGGTCACCAAAGTTACAAATTAGAATCCCCATTGGCCAAGGACTCTGCACATATCATTTTTAACTCTCTACTCCTTTTGGAACTGGAGAAGAAGATGAAAATAGGTATTTAAGGTTGTGACCCCTGTGACCCTATTTGGGGTCACAGGGTCACCAAAGTTACAAATTAGAATCCCCATTGGCCAAGGACTCTGCACATATCATTTTTAACTCTCTAGTCCTTCTGGAACTGGAGAAGAAGATGAAAATAGGTTTTTAAAGTTGTGACCCCTGTGACCCTATTTGGGGTCACAGGGTCACCAAAGTTACAAATTAGAATCTCCATATGCTAAGGTACTTTTACACAAAATTTCAGCTCTCTTATGTGTATGGTTCATGAGGAGAAGTCGAAAGTGTCAAAAGTTTACGGACGGACGGACGACGGACGACGGACGGACGACGGACGGACGCCGGACAACGGGCCATGCCATAAGCCCATCTGGACTTTCAGTCCTGATGAGCTAAAAAGGGCATTTGCCTAAATTCACACTGTAAATAAATGCTCTTAGTTTAAATAGCCAGTTAACCTACAAACAAAATAGTCTCACAATTGCTAACAAACTGAGATAACAAAGGTTGACCAAAGTTCTGAATTGTTGCAATCAATCATAAACTGGACCAGGCGACTTTTATCAATCGATATAGTCTATATATGTTCGTTTGACTATGTCTCTGACATAAAAACATCTTCTGCGTTGCCATATAAAACATTGACATATTTTACTAAATGCAAGCTTTGTTTTGTCATAAAGAGGCTGAGTTTTGCAGCAATAAAATCACGTGACCAATCATTCTTATTTCATCATGAGGAAATCATTTTAAATTTTGAAATTATTTGATTAACTAATCATTCATCTTCATCTTTTGACATATCTAATTCTTTTTTGTTCCTTGAGAATTCATCTTTGAGAGACAAATTGAACATCGAGAACATGGGATCGTCGGTAACTTCTCTCTCGATCTTCAAGAACTTGGGGATATTCAGTCTTCCATCCATGTTGGTGTAGGTTTCCAACAATATCAGTCCGCTACACCTGCAATTCAAAAAGATAAATTTCAATTTCATTTCCCTCCAAACGTTTTTGTTGACTTCATTTTTAAGTATATAAAATCTCATTCAAGAGTTTTAAGTGAAAATTTTCAAAAGTAAATTTCCTCCATACATGCAATTAAAAACTTTATTCAAATTCATGTTGGTTTT
This sequence comes from Steromphala cineraria, assembly GCA_916613615.1. Lineage (NCBI taxonomy): Eukaryota > Metazoa > Mollusca > Gastropoda > Trochida > Trochidae > Steromphala > Steromphala cineraria. The sequence goes on along the minus strand of OU744728.1, from coordinate 55,501,893 downwards.
TTTTGTACTCAAAAGAAGTCAGAATTGTGGCTCAAAACGAAAGAATTTGTTTGAACTGTTCATACTGTTAAGCATACTTGACATTAGCTAGGAATTTCTTGACTTTCAAGAAGCACTTTCGCTTTCAGTATTTGATCCCAATATGTCAGGTATTTTTCCATTTTTTAAACATATCTTATATCATATCTTATATCTTTAGGACAATTTACAATTGAGCCTTTAACTCTTACGGACGGAAGGACGTGGCGGGGGATAAAACCATCTCACCACACTTGATCGCAAAATATATATAAATGTTTCAAATTTTACATACTGGGTCTTCAATATGTAAGAAATAACGACGTACTTGGTCAAAAAGGATTTGAAACAAGATAACAATAGACCAGAGTACTTTAAAGTACTCTTTCATCAAGTCAATATTGGTATGCCAGAATCAACCACAGCATGGAGAGGGTTAAGTTTTTCTGGACAAACCCAGTTAATTACATAGAGAATACTAAACGACGTCCCGTTTCATAACATATTTATGAAACGAGTGAATGGGTTGGTATTTAACGAGCGAAAGCGAGTTAAATACCTATACCATTCACGAGTTTCATAAAAATGTTATGAAACGGGACCGAGTTTAGTATTTTATTTATTACTTGCTTAATAACATCGTAAAAATACAAAGAAAGTCGCCAACATGACTGACGCGGCCGGCCCGCTGACATTATGACGTCATACTTAACAATTGTGACGTCATCATTACGTCACGTCATTCGGTCAGCGTGCGATGTTATGACACAATGTGTAATAACATTGTAGATTTATTAAACAGCGATATCTTCAACGGGAGAGTAATAAATACCAATTGATAACCCCTCAGAAACAAGAAACAATCCCAACAAAACACCTGTATCATTTGTCTGTTAAACACTTACCAATTAATAACCCCTCAACAAGACACCTGTATCATTTGTCTGTTAAACACATACCAATTAATAACCCCTCAGAAACAAGAAATAATCTCAACAAGACACCTGTATCATTTGTCTGTTAAACACATACCAATTAATAACCCCTCAGAAACAAGAAATAATCTCAACAAGACACCTGTATCATTAGCATGTCAAGGATAGCAAGAATGTTTAATTATGTATACCAAGTATATACCTTGAGTTTGTTTTAATACCTACAAGGGCAGTCATATCGGGGTTCATAAATTTTCATTTGTTGCCCTAGGGAAAAGTATCACTTTTAATTGTGACGTCACGTTATAAACAATGCTTTGGCGTCACAATTCACCAATTCACCTATCACAATCTATATCGGTCGGCGGCAGCTTGTCAGCCTATGCTTTTTAGCATTTTCTTTAATATTGGGACTACAATAATAAACAGAATATTATATTCGTGCCCATGACATACTATATTTACGACACTCGTGCCTAAATATCAGTATATTCCCCGCTCTCGCTCGGGAAATATTAATATTTAGCCACTTGTGTCTTTAACATAATATATCATAGACACTCATATAATATCCTCTATTTCATACACGGAAACAGCAACTTACTTTTCAGGACAGGGTTCCTCGTAGACATCGAGCTGGAAGTACTGGTTCTGGTAGAGGAAACAGTAGCGTCGCTTGTACACGGTCGCGTGCTTGTCATCACGCTGGGCTTGCAGAATCTGAAATTTCAAGTATAAACATAAATTTCTGTAATCGTTCAATATTTAGAAGATACTTGTCTTTTCTTGACAAATACCATGCTTATCTCATTGAGTGAGGAAGAAAATTTTCATTTTCATGAGTGGCGAGATCTTGGCATTTCATCGCCAATTGTCTTATAAGTTTTGCAGATCTTATTTTCAGTCTTGGTGATGATTGGTCAAATAGTTTTAGATTCCGCTCAAGAAACTATCCCTACCCTTCGTGGGGATACATGATTGAATACATTATGATTCACTTACTTCATAATCCTTCGAGTTGATAGGCATGCGTAGTTCAACACTCTGTTTGTTAATCTCTGGTCGCCGTATCGTATGAGTAAATGTCCAGTGACCTATATGACAGAAGGCATTGACTATAAACAATCTTTAAGAATCCTCATTAGAACAGATGAAAACATGAAAATGAAGTACCCAGGGATTCGAAAGAACATTTTTGACAATATGCTATTTCCAGGTTAAGTTTAAAGATTCAAATGGGCAATTTTCATCCCATGAGCAAATTGGTCCATGCCTACCCAAACCTTTGCACATTCAAGAGTTTTGGAAACTTTGAAACGCAGAGGTTGCAGAAAGAGCTCACTGTAGCATTGCAACAAAAAATGTTTTTTTACATCAAGAATGCTTTAAAGTTCAATATGAGAGAATTCAAACCTTTATCTAAATCATGAATCATAAATCTTGTGTGCCTTTAACTGTGCAAACTAAGTTTTCCTATCTCTCTGTTTTTAAGTCAAGGTCATAAAATCATGAACAACAAACTAGAGTTATCATATTATTTGATATTTCAATCTCTACATCATATATATTTTTTAATCAAAAATAATTATTTATATCCAGAGTTGAGTCATTTTATATTTGCTTAATTTCATGCTTTAAACCATTCCCTCCCAAAATACCTGTCATAATCAAGTGTCTTATCGTTTTAATGCACTCATAAGAAAGCGTAAGACTGCATTTATATCCCATGTATAGATTGTGTCCACTTCATACCATTCTGTTAACCCATGAATTCTGTAAGAATGTCTTTATAGCCATTAGCTATTTTATCTCTATCGATGACCTTTCAGGGTTAGTTTGTTTAAACCAAGAGTCGGACAAAGTTGCAGTTGGTAATCATCAGCGTAGGGCTTTCATTGGTCAAAATGTTTCAATATTGGTGGTCAGCCCCTTTCATTCTACATATATATATTCGACTTAAAGGGGCCTACATGGTCATATGCATTATATTTGACATGAATGTCTAGAACTGGCCATGCTGATCAACATTCTTCACATATCATAGAAAATCAGTCTTAGATAATCTAAATAACTAACAATGATTTCCCCTTTTGAATCCTTGATTAAAAAAAATATTTCCCTGAGGAAGGCTTTAATCAGCGGACAGTAAAGTCCTGTGTGGGGTCCTACGGGTACTCAAACCCAAGTCAGGTCAAGCTGGCCTCGAGTCCATTCCTCAGACTTGAGGACCCGAAAAGCAGAGGTCACTGTTATTTATTCAGTTTTTTTAGACAGTTTGTGTGGGATGTATGAACTTATATTATCAACAAGATCATTTCAAGACATTGGTGTCAAAATATTATGTATATGATCATATCTGTTGATAACATCTGGACTAATCAACAATTAGCATGATTACATGAATACAGGTAAGGATTTTGGTACTTGTGTGCAACTCTAGTCAGTACTGGAGTCCAAAATGTTGGACCCGTAAAAGCCTTAATTCTTAGACACAGATTAACTAAAAATATGTGCATGTGATGCACTGAGATGTCCCCTGTACCAACTTTTAATCAGAAAATGAGCCTAACCGTGTACTAAGTTCAAGTTGTTTCCATGAAAACCCCCCAAAAAAAACAAAAATTCAAAATAAACAAAACAGCAAAAGGCACCACTCCACCACTAGATCTAACCACAAACCAAGTTTCGTAAAAAAAATATTTAACGGTTTTTGAGATATGGTCCGGAAACAAAACATCACGGAATTACGGAACCACGGAAGGAACTGAAAACATTATGTCTCCCGCAAAGTTTTGCGGAGGACATTATAAGATAGGTATAAAAGTAAGTATACCGTCCTGTCCTCTGCGTCGAAGCCTGGCCTGCATCTTCCTGCTGGGAGTGACGAGATAATCATGAACTACCTCGAAGGACTGGTGATGAGGGAAGTCCTGCAAAAGGGGTAAAAACATCTTTTACTAAATGAAAATGAAGAACAATATGAGGAAAGATAAACAGGAGGCCTACTACTATGTTTAACATTGTTGAACTAATGTATTACTAGGTAAGGTACTATTGCGCAAGGCGAGTTGCAGTTGACAATGATGAAATGAGCAAAAGCAAGGTACTTTTTGATGATTTGAGGTATGGGTGAGCTAGCAAGATATGAGGTCCCATTGGCAGGTGAGGTTTGGGTGAAATAGCTATAAGAGGTTTTTTGGGCCGGGTAGGTAGGAGACAAGGTATCTAATATTTCAACCATAGTACTGAATGAGCCACCAAAAATGAAAATAGTTCAACGATAGACATTTTCTGAAAATATTTTGAAAATTTTAAGGTCGAATTAATAGAGATATCACGGTACTATCTCAATGCAATGTGTACCTTTGTTGCAGGCAAGTTAGACACAAGGAATTTCCTCTTCTTGCTATCTGCAGCGAGTCGGTCTCCTGCGTCAATGCCCATTCGGTTGCAAACAGCCTGTAATTAGTGCAACAAAAAGCAGTGTGTCATCACTGGTAGAGGCTAAGATGGAAAACAAATCTCAAAAATAGAGCCATTGGCTCTGTAGCTCATCAGGCATCATATCAAGTTTGCTTTATACAGGCAAGATGAGCTAAAAATGAAACTGATGTTACCTATTTCAAGAAAACCTATAAAAAAATTACAAAACAAATGTATTATTATTCAACACTTTCTAGATCGCCAATATCAGACAGTGAAAGAAGTCCACACTAAAATATCCAAGGAGAAATAAATTTGCCATAGACTGTCATCTAATGTGGGGTCATTGGGTCACGTAATCTACAATTTAAAATCTTCATTGGCCAAAGAGTCTGCACATTAAATTTCAACTCTCTTAACCTTATGGAACTTGAAAAGGAGATGAAAATAGGTTTTTAAGATTGTGACCCCTGTGACCCTATTTGGGGTCACGGGGTCACAAAACCTACAGTTTAGAATCCCAATTGGCCAAGGAGTCTACATGCAGTCTTTCAGCTCTATAGACCTTTAGGAGCTAAAGATGATGATGAAAATAAGTTTTTAAGGTTGTGACCCCTGTGACCCTATTTGGGGTCATGGGGTCACGCAATCTACAATTTAGAATTCCCATTGGCCAAGGAGTCTGCACATATAATTTCAGCACTCTAGACCTTCTGGAACTTGAGAAGAAGATGAAAATAGGTTTTTAAGGTTGTGACCCCTGTGACCCTATTTGGGGTCACAGGTTCACCAAAGTTAAAATTAGAATCCCCATTGTCCAAGGAGTCTGCACATATCACTTTCAACTCTCTAGTCCTTTTAGAACTGGAGAAGAAGATGAAAATAGGTTTTTAAGATTGTGACCCCTGTGACCCTATTTGGGGTCATGGGGTCACAAAACCTACAGTTTAAAATCCCAATTGGCCAAGGAGTCTACATGCAGTCTTTCAGCTCAAAAGACCTTTAGGAGCTAAAGATGATGATGAAAATAAGTTTTTAAGGTTGTGACCCCTGTGACCCTATTTGGGGTCACAGGTTCACAAAAGTTACAAATTAGAATCCCCATTGTCCAAGGAGTCTGCACATATCAATTTCAACTCTCTAGTCCTTTTAGAACTGGAGAAGAAGATGAAAATAGGTTTTTAAGGTTGTGACCCCTGTGACCCTATTTGGGGTCATGGGGTCACAAAATCTACAATTTAGAATCCCCATTGTCCAAGGAGTCTGCACATATCGTTTTTAACTCTCTAGTCCTTTTAGAACTGGAGAAGAAGATGAAAATAGGTTTTTAAGGTTGTGACCCCTGTGACCCTATTTGGGGTCATGGGGTCACAAAATCTACAATTTAGAATCCCCATTGTCCAAGGAGTCTGCACATATCGTTTTTAACCCTCTAGTCCTTTTAGAACTGGAGAAGAAGATGAAAATAGGTATTTAAGGTTGTGACCCCTGTGACCCTATTTGGGATCACAGGGTCACCAAAGTTACAAATTAGAATCTCCATATGCTAAGGTACTTGTACACAAAATTTCAGCTCTCTAATGTGTATGGTTCATGGGGAGAAGTCGAAAGTGTCAAAAGTTTACGGACGGACGGACGACGGACGGACGCCGGACGACGGGCCATGCCATAAGCCCATCTGGACTTTCAGTCCTGATGAGCTAAAAATAAGGTTCTATTTGAGGTCAAATATCACTTTTTATTTAAAAATCTCTTTCATTTCCACCAAGGTTGTATTTAAGTGATTAAGTCAAAGAATTTATTCAAATAAGAGGAACAACAAACCCCACCCCCCTGATTTTCCTATATTTCTGTAGGTAAACCCTTAATTATTTGTTAAGCAAGGATTGGGAAGGACATTTTCAAGCATGTTCCATTCTTAGAATTTGAAATAATTTCTGAAATTAAATGGGCCATTGCCCTCTTGTCTGACTTTGCAGAAAAGCTTGAAGCCTTTTCAAATCCCTTGTTTAGTATCCTATATACAAGCACTTACATCTTATACATAGAGGATATTATATGAGTGTCCATGACATTAGTATTTCCCGAGCGAGAGCGAGGGATATACTGATATTTAGGCACTCGTGTCGTAAACATAGTATGTCATAGGCTCGAATATAATATTCTGTTTATTACCGTAGTTCCAAAATTGAAGAAAACGCTCAAAACCTACTTCTCAGCATAGGCAGACTAGCGGGCGGCGGCCCGTATGGATTGTGACGTCATAGGTGAACCGTGACGTCAAAACATTGTTTATAACGTGACGTCACAATGAAAAAGTGATATTTTACCCTAGGGCAACATATGAAAAATATGAACCTCGGTATGACTGCCCTCGTTGGTAATAAATTGAAATAATAGTTAAACAATATTGTCAAATAGACACCTTAAAACTGATTCTTAGAAATTGTCAGACTATGTGTTGATTGACAGACAATAATATCTTTTTGTCTAAAACTAAAAAAACAGTTTTATCCATCAAGGTCCTCGGCCCATAAAACTAACCGAGTTTGTCCTATAGTAGATAGTGGACCCCAAATAAACAATACATTTGTTCACAATCTAGACCTCTAAATTAGTTGTTTAGCTTCAAATCAACCTGGTCATGTGTTTGGTGTTACTTACTGCTATCATTCTGGTTAATTTTGTTTCAAAATCCACAGAATTGTCCATAACATCAAAATATGGATGACCGACCCAGGCCTGAAAAATGAAAGTTAAATGGATATGAATTATTATGTGACGACGATTAATGAAACAAAAACTCAGTACTTTATCATATTTACTTAATTGATAACTCAAAATGCACTAAATCTTCTTTACAAACTTTCACAAACATAGTTGAAGAAGTCTTGAAATATGTACTGTCACATATTTAAGAGAAGAAAGAAGTAATTGATTGAGTGATTGTCAACATATGGATGTAGCTACCCAATAGATGGATCAGGGAGAAAAGGGATAGGGGAAAAGATATATAATATCATATATATATATTACACAAGAGAATAGTTTGAAAAGCTTATTTGTTTATATTCTATTGATACCATCAAACAGTATCACAAGCAATTGGAAAGAGTTCAAAGAGCCGAAATGACCTCAACATGTCTGTCATGTTTGCATAGTCCCCTGATTATATATTCTGAGATAAGTGCAATTTTGACCAAATCATTGTCTCTATTTTCCCTGTATGACCAAATAAATGTCGCTATTTTCCCTTTATGGCCAAACCAATGTCGCTATTTCCCCTGTATGACCGAATCAATGTTCCTATTTCCACTGAATGACCGAATCAATGTCCCTATTTCCCCTGTATGACCGAATCAATGTCCCTATTTCCCCTGTATGAAAGAATCAATGTCCCTATTTCCCCTGTATGAACGAATCAATGTCCCTATTTCCCCTGTATGACCGAATCAATGTTCCTATTTCCACTGTATGACCGAATCAATGTCCCTATTTCCCCTGTATGAACGAATCAATGTCCCTATTTCCTCTGTATGACCAAATCAGTGAAATCAATGTCCCTTTTGCCCCTGTATGACCAAATCAATGTCAATTTCCCCTGTATATACATGACCGAATCAATGTCCCTATTTCCCCTGTATGACCAAATCAATGTCCCTATTTCCCCTGTATGACTGAATCAATGTCGCTATTTCCCCTGTATGACTGAATCAATGTCGCTATTTCACACGTGTAAGTCTACAATTGATTGTAATCAATGTTAAAACAATAGGCTTCAATTGATCATAACCTTACACAGGGTTGGTACAATAATTTAATAACAAAATTTAGGACTTTTTAAAGGGGCAGTAGCAGAGTTTTAGGGGGAACATAAGGTGACGTCAGGAAAATGAAAACTAATGGTCACGATTGAAAGACATCGTATTTAAACTAAATGGAGCGGTAATAATTCAAATATATGAATTATAGGTGTTCACACAAAATGGCCACCAGTGGATTTTATGTGAATCTTCATACTTTGTCCTCTGACTATGGATGACTGGCTAGTTAAATGGGATTTTTTTACACTGTCAAAATAAACCATTTAGCATTAACTTACAATTATCAGTGAAAATTTAAAAAAATAAAACTATCAAAAAACGTGCTACTGCCCCTTTTGTCAAGTTTTGTATGAACCTTGTTAAAACAATAGACTACAATTAATTAATCATAACCTTGCACAGGGTTGGTACAATAATTTGATTACAAAATCGAGGACTTTTTTTGACCTTTGTCAAGCAGTGTTGTTCCTAGGTGATCAGAACAGTGGGTCATTTTGGTAATATTTTAGCAGACGGGTCCCTTTACAATGGTAAAAGTATCCTACATCTAATAATTTTAAGGGACACCAAGCTAAAAGAATGGGCAAATGTCCCCAGGACCCCCTCTAGGAACAACACTGGTCAAGGTTTGTACGAACCTTGCTAAAAATATAGGCTACAATTGATCGTAACATGATAACTGCTTTGTGTAAGGGTAAACAGGGCCTGATGAGCCAAAGTTCAACATAAAATGCAAAAACAATACATTTGCGGTGATGGAGTCCAGCTGTCGGGCGGAGTCAAGGTCTTCATGGCGCGTCTCGTGTCCTACAACTGTGTAAAAATCTTCTGCACCCTTCGCTGCGGACACCATGTGAATGATCTGGTTATAGCGGTTGTCACGGATATCGATTTCATTCCAGCCGTTCTTTTTCTTCATTCTCTCCCAATCCTCTTTTGGTAAATCTGTGAAATAAATTCATACCTAGTGAATGGAGTTCGGCAAATCATAAAGAAATGCACTTTTCCCAAGATGGCTATCAATTCAAACTTAATCCATGTTCCTAACAAGTCATAACAAGGTGGTCTAAAAATGTGCTCAAGAGTCTTATTTCTTATCATGAGTCTTATCATGAATACCGAGGCACGAATTTACATAAAAGTTAATTTGACTAAAGTACTGAACATATTAATGGTTGGCATATCAATGAATTAAACACTTTACAGATGGTTTCTCATATTTTTAACGGACTACAATGAAAGATATAATGCCACATAATAGGACTTTGGTCTTAAACAAGAGGTGAGGTTAGGTTATTTAGGTTATTTTGCTTACAAAAGTATTTCACTTAAATCACTGCTGCTCTTATTAGGGAGAAAGCCTGCAGCAGTATTGTGAATATTGCTGGCCCAACTTGGGATATAGCCAATCAAATCATTTTCTGGTTGAAATTATATCTAGAAGATGACGAGAAAATGATTTTATTTGCTTTATCCAAAGTTGGGCAACGCAAGAAAATCTAGCTTCTGAACCCAGGGTACAGATTAGTGGAGTTAGCATAACGTTCGTTCTCGGAGACAGGCTCCATGTTTGAACTACTGTGGGATGAGGTGATTTGGGGATTAATGTCGCTTTCAAGAGCCTTCCACTTATATCAAGCCTGCCTGTAATATTGCAGGGAGAAAGCTTGCAACACTATTATGGTTATGCTTTGCTGTGAAACCTGCAAACTACAGCTGGAAGTAGAGAAACATGGGTTGACTTGTGCTGAAATTCAGTTCAGCATTGTTTGATACTTAAAGTACACAAGGTGGCTTGTCAACTCACATGCTGAACCGTCCATGACACCTCGATCACATATCATGAGCACATTCCGTTTTGCCACCATCGTTTTGGCAAGTTCCATGTACGTCTGTTCAATCTGCATCATGGTGCGGATTATATTCTCCTGGAACTTGAATACTGCAAAAAGAAAATGTTTACATTTTTAATAATGTTCTATAATATCTAAAAAGAACTTGATGCAGTAAAAAGTGTTTACAAATGTTAAGTGTCTTGAGTAGTTTTAAGAAACAAACAATATCAGAGAACTAAAACCGAGGCTAATTTGGAACATAGGACTTGAATAGCACTTTGTCAGAAAAAAAAAAGACTTATATTTCATTTATTTGGGTACCAAGGGTTACCCGTTACCAAACATATTTTGACTAGATTAAAAAATAAATAAAACCTGCTACTTTAGTACCGTATTCGACGTAATAAGCGCCCAGGGCGCTTAAAAAGTGACTTGGGTGGGCGCTTATTAAAGTTATGTGAATGACGACCCAAAATAAAGACTACTCAAATGGAACTGTGTTTAGATTGGTCTTTGATAAATGATACAAACGTTCAAAACAGACTTACACATTATTGAGTAGAAAATAACACATATTGCCACTATTGTATCCGTTAATTTCTCTTGAAACAAAGTAAATACGTTGAATTATAATTTTATTTATTGCTGGTAGACCTATAATTACAAAACCCTTTGGGTGGCGCTTATTGGAGCAGGGCGCTTATTACGTCGAATATGGTACTACCAGGATAGTTACCCTCTATAAAAAAGGGGATTTTTTAATATTCAGATAAATGTAGTGTTGAAAAATGCTGTCTTCCAGGGAAATTTAAGTTAATATTAGACTGGTCAACAAGCCTGCCTTTGTGATTGTAGATGAAATACTAATAGCATCAACATATTGCAGGAATTGTGACCATTTTTCAAACAAGCCCTGCCTGCCAGTAAGGCTTAACAATTGTTTGGAAGAGTGTTTCTACATATCTAAGAGAGTTTCTTCACTGCATAATGCCCAGGATATTAATGGACAATACAAATAAATAACTCACTTTCTTCTTTGTTCAGATCTGAAAAAGTGACTCCTCCACTGAAATATGAAATAAAAAAACATTAACAATCAATATTGTCAATTCTATTATTAGATTGATAAGGAAACAAATATTTTACCAAAGAATCATCCTTAGTTACCAGAAACTATTTTGATGCCTTGAAACCACATCACCCCCTTGCCTCAATTTAGGCTGTGACCAAATTTGAAGACATTGGGTGCAATGGTTCATGAGCTATCGCATAAACAAGAGTTTCAAGAGTGGTCTGTAAAAGTGGCGTTGTGACCTTGAAAATAAGGTCAAGGTCACCATAAGTGACTGGTGTCTGCGTTATCCCCCAAGTGATGTTGTGACCAAATTTGAAGACATTGGGTGCAAGGGTTTGTGAGATATCGCATTAAAAAGAATCTGGATGGACGTTCGTCGGACTAACGGACAAACGCCTCTGAATACAATGTCCAAAGGGGACAAAAAAAAGGGGAGAGGTCCCTGCAGAAAAGTTGATTAGTTCTCATAAGAGGTCTTTAAAGCTAACAAATGGATATTTGGATACTGGATATAGAGTGGATTGCTGTGAAATAAGCTAACCAAGGGTCGTAAGCATTGCACAAAACAACCTGAGTGCCATCCTTTAACATTCCACTTTGGCTACCTTAGTGGCTTAATGTTACCTTAATAGTATTTTGTACAACAGGAGCCAGAGCTTCGAGTGTGATGACTTAAAACATACCTCATATAAATCATTGCCGCCTCAGGACACCGAAAAACCTGCAAAATATGAACAAAGTTTAAATGAGGAAGACTTCTATGGATTTTTGCAAATGCTTAAAAACGGTGTTATTATCTACGCCAAAACCTCGTACTCTTGTCATAAAGAAGTTGAAAAATTCATAGAATCCTTCCTCATTCATCCTACAACTTCTTAATGCCTCTAAAAGAAGTCATGAACCAAGTTTGTAACCACGATTGAATTTCTTAAACAAAGTTTTAAATAAATTGAGAAAAATAAATCTCACACAAAGACCAGCATTGCATATAAAGCCTTGTTTAATGTTTATACGGCGGCCTTTGCTTATATGCAAATTTGATCAGGGTGGTATATATATATATACACGTGTGTAAACGTATTTTGCTATGGGTTCATAGGAGTTTTATGTCACGTTAGCAGTTGGGTTTTCAGTGCTTACGATACATATCATTCACCCATAATCATGGAAAGGGTAAGACTAGAAACTTTTCGGGGAGGAGGCAGGAAATATCGATTTAACGTTAGTGCTTGGCTAATATTTGGCCTGGCCAATTTTGGGGAATTTCTAAGAAAGCTGCGATCAAGCAAGTGGTTTGCAGATGATGTTTTGGATCATTTCTATGATTCAGAGTGACTAAGAATGAGGAGAGGAACCATGCATATTATTTGCGAGAAACAAAAAGACGATCTATCGCCTTCAGTTTGCACTGTGGAGAAGCCCCTAGATCTTGTAAAAAAGTTGCAATAGCGATAACGTTCTAAAGAAAGGGTTCATGTAAGATTAAAGCGAAATTCGCTAACTTCAATATAAACTTCCTGAAATTTTATGAAAGTATAAGATCAGTAAATAAATACCTGACACAATTGGGTATTAAAAGGGATTCAAACTTGGAAATAACAAATGATACAAATATTTCTATAAGTAATCTCTTTGCTTGCAAAAAAAGGTTCAAAGAAATTCTATTATGTCATGTCTCAAACTGAGGATAACCATAAAGCCATTGAAAATTGGATAAGAACTCTTAATCGCTGTAAACTGGCCAAGCTTTTTGGTTAAAGCATATAAAACTACCCCTGACCCTAAACTAAGATGGTTTCTGCTCAGATTGCCCTATAGAATTCTACCTGTTAATACATTCTTAATTAAGATGTACATTGTTGACAATAATGTATGTACTTTTTGCAAGGTTGGATCAAAAACTATAAAACATCTTTTTTGGGGACTGTAGGGTAAGCAAAACGTTTTGTAAAAAATTCAAAATTGATTGAATCAAAGTGCCAACATGCACGTAACATAAATCTTACTGTAGACTTAATCCTTTTGGATATTCTCCAAATTTTAAAAGTGATAATATCTTGTTTTTGATACTTTTACAAGTTAAATTCCACATATATTGATGTAAAATTAAAAATAGTCTACTACACAAAAAACATTTTCAAAATGATGTGAAATTCTAATATCAGATAGAAACAAACTGACACTTTTGCAGATCAAAACATATCGAATTCTATCAGAAATGGGCTTTTTATGAAAATCTTCTCTAATTTCATTTTACTATAATTGTCTTCATAGTTCTAGCTAGTGTGTGGTGTGTATGAAAGTGTATGAATGCTCTAGATTTGTTTACTCTACCATCTTTTGTAAATCCTGCTATTGTTTTACAGTAGATTACCCATAGTGACAATTCCCCACATGCTGTAAAATTTTCCAGGAATTAAAACAAAATAACTTTGCTAACCCTGAGCAGAGTTGCTACGCGTTCATACAGCGAGATTTACTTAGGGTAGTAAAAAAAATCGAGATTTACTCAGGGTAGTATCGCATTTACACCTGCCCCTGACTAGGTGCAAATTTGCTTACGGTAGTGAAAAATTTGCTTACGGTAGTAAAATATACATATGTGCAAATGCGTCCATACGGCGAAATTTACTCATATGAGCAAATTTGCATATGTGTAATGATGTTACCGTAACATCTTCACCTGAAAATCCCTTAGCAAGAAACCATTATAAAATTGATAACATTTTCAAGTAAATATGGCAGGTGACGTACGTCTTTTCACTCTTGTGTTGTCATAATATATTATAATATTGACTACCATGAAACTCAGTCAATAATGTATAGTTTTCGGTATCACGATATCTATCACTAACTGTACATTTGGGTTTTTTTGTCAAAAATTAAAGAGATTGTCAATGTTAAATCCACCTTTCACCAAAACCAATAATCCTGAAAATAAGATATCATCAGATAAATTGTCAACAGACAATTAACTTATATTAAAAATAAAAAACATAAATTGTCAAACTTGAGGGTGAACCTTGATACATCACTGTTTTTGATCAAAACATTTGTTCCATTTATTAAATTCAGCAATACTGAGTAGCATTTCTATAATGCCCCTAAATTTGAAACAATTATGGAATAATTGATATATGTGATTAAAATATTTAATTATAATAAAATTAGGTATTGCTTACACAAATAAAGACACAGATCAGGAGTCGTTTAAATAAAGATTTTTAAGAGTTGAAATAACTCATAACCCAACAAAATTTTAAGAAAAACTATGTATTTTGTCTTTAAACAAGTAAAGAGATACTTAAAGTAACTCTAGGTTTTGTTTACTTTTAGGGCCTTGTGGTTCTGGCGAGCTAAAAAGTACAAATAAAAAAACCTGTAACTATTTCTATCTATGTACTATGTACTACTATATAAAAGCAAAGTGGAAAACAAATCTGCCAAAAGTGACATGTTGCATTTCTATTTGACTTTTGACCTAGCTCGTTTGCACTTTATAACATGATAATATGACATGTACATGTACAACATTGTTATTAGCTAAAATACATAGCTAGTTTAGTTATAAGTACACTGCAAGAGCTATCACGAAATTAGTCTTATGATAAATCTATAATTGATTAACTTCATGTTAAAGTTTCAAATGAACTTGGTAAATCATGCACAAAAAGCATTAAACATTAATTTAATGATAAACCCTTAAATACTATTTCCATATCAAAATCCTGTTGTACCGACATATTTATCAATCTTACAAATTCAAAAGATAGTTTTTTATATTCATGTACAAAGATTAATAATGCTGACACATGCTCTTGTGCATAGCTCACGATCAATTCAACACAATGAGTGAAGTTCAGCAATATTGGGCATGGCTCGGGGGTTAGGTGGGTTAACTTCATCTCTTTTGATAAACTGAGAGTTTGAAGGGTTTACCTACCCAACACTGCGAAAACAAATTGAGAACTTGGGTTGAACGGATTGAGCCTTACAAAGTTAATTTGGGTCGAACGGATTGAGCCTTACAAAGTTAATTTGGGTTGAACGGATTGAGACTTACAAAGTTAATTTGGGTTGAACGGATTGAGACTTACAAAGTTAACTTGGGTTGAACGGATTGAGACTTACAAAGTTAATTTGGGTCGAACAGATTTAGACTTACAAAGTTAATTTGGGTTGAACGGATTGAGACTTACAAAGTTAATTTGGGTTGAACGGATTGAGACTTACAAAGTTAACTTGGGTTGAACGGATTGAGACTTACAAAGTTAATTTGGAGTCAAATGGATTGAGACTTTAGTCTTACAAAGTTAAATTGGGTCGAACAGATTGAGACTTACAAAGTTAAATTGGGTCGAACAGATTGAGACTTACAAAGTTAAATTGGGTCGAACAGATTGAGACTTACAAAGTTAAATTGGGTCGAACAGATTGAGACTTACAAAGTTAACTTGGGTCGAACAGATTGAGACTTACAAAGTTAACTTGGGTCGAACGGATTGAGACTTACAAAGTTAACTTGGGTTGAACGGATTGAGACTTACACAGTTAACTTGAGTCAAACAGATTGAGACTTACAAAGTTAACTTGAGTCAAACAGATTGAGACTTACAAAGTTAATTTGGGTTGAACGGATTGAGACTTACAAAGTTAACTTGCGTTGAACGGATTGAGACTTACAATGTAAATTTGGAGTCAAATGGATTGAGACTTTAGTCTTACAAAGTTAAATTGGGTCGAACAGATTGAGACTTACAAAGTTAACTTGGGTCGAACAGATTGAGACTTACAAAGTTAATTTGGGTCGAACGGATTGAGACTTACAAAGTTAACTTGGGTTGAACGGATTGAGACTTACAATGTAAATTTGGAGTCGAATGGATTGAGACTTTGGTCTTACAAAGTTAACTTGGGTCGAAAGGATATCTATTTAATACATGCCTGTTATACCAGCAGAAAATGACTACCTGCCTGCTGTTTGTAACATTCAAGCGATACATATCAGGGTCCATTAATTACCAGTTTGTGCCTTGACTAGGACCTTGCATTAGTAGATTGAAATTGGGCCATATTAATATATTTGCTTTTAAAACTTAAAGGTACCATATTTTCATTTATATAAATAGAGAGAACAAAAACTAAGAAATTGTTAGTTGCAATACCAGATTTTGAGTGAGTAAGTGAGCGAGTTGTTGTTTTATGCCACTTGGGCAATATTTCAGCCATTACCAGATTTTGAAATACAACCATAAAAATATGTACTAAATCAGTTGAAACTGCATTGGGTACAAGCAAATATTTCTGATAAATTTACAGCAACTATCAGCTTACTGTTGTTAAATGAATAAATTTACAAGAAGAGAATTAAGAATAAAAGATATTGGTAAAAAAAAAGTCACAATGAATTGTGCCTGGTTTAAGCAACCCTTTTCCACTTAGTATTTCCTTTCAGTTTGATTTGCAGCATGTCCCCAATAAGTCGCTGGTCTCTACAAATTGCAACCATTACATTAATGCTTTTTGAAATAATAGACATATCATCATGAATTGATGAAACAAATAAATCCTCCACTTAAACTGTCAAATTTAATTTTCAATGCCTCCAAAGGAAGGGTTGGGAAGAAGTGAAAAAATAATGTTATTATGAGAAGGAAATAAGGTATTACAGGATTCAAGAAATCTCCTACGTAGTCCTGCTTCATGACGAGTACTAAATAGGAGCCTTTAATACAGTCTAGGTCCTAATCATGAATATCTAGATTGACTGAACACACTTACAAAAAATTATAAAAGTAGAAATATTTTTAATATTTCATAGACAAAAGTTTAGTCCACCTCTTACCTTCCATCCTAAATTCTCGAAAAAACTGCTGAGGCGGGCTTGGCCAGTTGTCTTGCCCCCACAAGGACCTGAAAATTTGAAATGTGATAGTTCAAGGACATTAATTAAACAGACAATATATCATGTACCAATAACCCGAAGGATTTGATTAACAATGTGTAATTTTCATATTATAGACAGTCACTCTTATTAGACCTGGGCATTTTAGAAGTCGGAATGACAATAATGCAGAGAAATATTTGACAAAGTTCTTTGTTCATTGTATGTGACGTTTCAACACAGATTTTTGTGTTGTTCTCAAGCAGAAAGCCAGATTCTGTGTCGAGCGTTGTATACGATGAACAAAGAAGTTGTCATCCATATATTCCTCTGCGTTATTGTTATTAGACTGATTGATACTGTCAATTGCGTTTTACTACCTGATGACAATAGATAGTCCGGAGATAATGTTATACTAGATTGTTTCTGAGTCACAATTTTGTTGGTATATACAAAGCCATAAATAGAAATCACGTCTTTGGTATATATATATTATGACTCTATAAATCGGACACATTCAAGCATTTTAATGTTTTTTCAAATAGCAAGCACATCTACAGTCATATATTTTGTATACTATTTTGGAGACATTATCCCAACACAATACCAACAACCTTTCTGTTTTCTATAATGGTTTTAATAGAGATGATTTATCAATATAGTTAATAATAAATTATAATATAACAAGTTGTAATCTTAATGTTGATTGTAATTCTTTAATTCGACATATACTGCTCCTATCTATCAAAGTTAAAATTAGTACAAGAAAACGATGAGTTATTATTCAATGTAGGAAATTGTTGTCAACAAAAGCAATATAATTTCATCAGCAAACATAATGCGAAGCACGTGGTCTTGTTGTTACCCGATTCCCGCTTGGTAACCTAGATTGTGACCACTTTACCTACTGCTGTTTATAAATAACCGTAAGAAGGTGATCTCTAGTTTGTGGCAAAATAAGACGGTGGCAACTTACCACCGGTCAAAACGACCCGGTAGAACTTGTTTTTATTATCACTAAACTCCTGTGTCATCCTGGAGGCGAATCTCGTGAAGGTCACCTGCACAGGACGTCTGTAAACATTCCTAGCCAAACACAGTACACACCGCACACTTTCCATTCATGCTTTAATACTACCGGTGCGGAGTTAAATAATCACCTGTGAGAAAAGGTCCATACAAGAGCAGTTGTATTGCTAAAAAAAATGACGAGAAATATGTTTTTGTTCTTTCTAATAAAAAAATTAAACGTACATTAAATCAATCTATGATTGTTTTTATTTCTATTAACAATGTTAGCTTACCGTTTAAATGAAAACGTTGATAATAGAACATTATTTCATGGTAAACCAGACAAAGTTTGGGCTTCCTGTTGGACAGTCATGGAAATAAATCAAACATAGAATCTATTGGAAGATATTTCAGTGGTCTTATGATTCAATTTCAATGGTGAAACTAGGATTGAATTACAAAATTGAAGAAAATTTTAATACGGCTTGGTTACTAAAATCCTTTGAATAGAAATTTACCTATTTTTTGTCCAATCATATCGGTGACAACTTGACAGATTGCTGCACTGCATCAGGTTGTTGAATGGTTGGCGGTGTGAATGTTTGTGTTGAAAATGAAACATTTAACAAAATTGAAGCTATGTAAATAATCTGATTGCATTCCTTACAACCTAAGTAGAGCCTAACATACCTGAATTAATTTGCATACAAGAACCATTTCTTGAAATGGCATCTGGTGGAGGCAATGCAAGTGGAAAAGGAAATTCAGAAAAACGACTTGAAGAACAACACACTGTTGAGGTAAACAAACTAAAGTTTCATGTGTACACTTTATCAAGTTTTTAAAAGGTTTTGTTACACAATTTTCCTCTTTCCAATTTTCTATTTCATCATATTTCGATTTCAGATTTTTTATTTGATTTGGTTCAAATTACAGTTATTGGATGACAGAAGTTTAGAATACCTATATGATAAATATAGATATACAACAATCATCCTACCAACATCAGCATGCATGTATCAGGCATCTCCTACATATACCTCAGATAATCTTACTTCAGTTATGTACATGCGAAGACAGTGCACCTGGAATTTAAGAGTTCGAGAGTTACAGAATACCAGCTACTAGTAGGGGTGTAACAATACATCAAACTATCGATATATCGCGATAGTTAGCTTGGCAATGGTACACTATCGATAGGAAACACAAAAAGACTATCGCTATTGCAATAGTAAGGTTAACTATCGATAGTATCGAAAGTGTAATGTTCCGCTATATTTGGAAATATTTACTAATTTTTCTGCCGGTTAGTTAAATTATTCATTCTCGAATGAGGACAGATGTGATATTAGAGTGAGGAAGTCATTTGCTAGAATGAAAAATGACAAAAGCTGTTAAATTCATGATTTTATCACAGATTTTGCAGCATATTACTTTTAGCAATTACATGAATATAATAAAGATTATGAATATTCTAGATAATTTTGGATTTTCTTAGGATCCAACACTATCGCAATAGTTATCGCAATAGTGGCTCACAATAGTCTTATCGTTATCGCAATAGTAGGTTGCAATAGACAATCGCTATCGCAATAGTCCCACATGGTCAATAGTCACCCCTACCAGCTAGCTACCTTCTACTATTTTTGTAAGCAAGAGCAACTTTACTTAGCCTCTAGCCAGACAATCGCATTTGTCATTTTGACTTTGTAGGCCTGTCACTCACACCATTTTATTTATAACACCAGTTTTTGGACAGACAGCGTAATGGCTTTTAATATCTAAGCCCTTTGGAACCATCCATTGTCTTATTTAACTCGTAAACACGTCGACATACTTCATAGATCTACGCCTGGACCACTTGTCCAGCGACAGTAGTCCATGAGCCAGGGCTTGAAAATAGGGCTCGACTACCATATCGGGGGACAAAATAGATAATGCTTGGCACCGCTCATCTCCCGAGACAGGGAACTGTCTAGCGTCTAGTCTTGTAAAGTACCAAGAGGTTGTGATTGTTGCATTGTTTCATGGAGATCAATAAGAAAACAGATGATGTGGATAAGGATAGTATACAGAAATGTTACCTGTCAATTAGCATCTTGGTTATTTTTAATTTCCTGACATATGCATCAAACATCACTACTGAGATAGATCTTGAAAACTTGTTTGAGTTTAATTTGTTTATTTATGCAAGATAGCAGGGATAGAAGAAGAAGAAGAACTTTATTCAGTATAAAGGCCACAGGCCCATGTACATTTTATACATTACAGATTATAATAATTTACGGTTTTGGTGCAAGAAAATGAAACATCCTTATATTTAACAGGTTAATGAAATTTAAGTATACAACTAAAGTAATGAAGAGCGTAACATAAAAGCTTCTTTGATATAGTTTGCATACAAATATAGACAATTTACATTTTCTTTTTGCATTAGAGAAATTAGAGATGCATTACTTTTACATTGAATACTAGGCAAATATTTCATTCTTACTTCTTTATATAAAGGACACAAAAGCATAAAATGTAATTCGTCTTCTAAAACATTTTTACAGAAAGGACAAAATCTAAACTCTCTCGGAATATTATTTCTCCTCCCGTTATTTTTCATTATATTCAATTCACCTATTCTGAAAAGTGTTAAAAATCTTCTTAAATCTTTATTGCGAATTACCAACAAATATGATTCCATTTTAAAGGATGATTTCACAGATGAGTAGAAATCCAAATTTGAATGTTCATTTAAAAGAGAGAGAATATTTTGAGTATTACAATCTTTAACTCTCTGAGCGAATTGTTTAATAAATATATCAATATTGACAATATTTTGAAAATCCCATGCATAATTAAAACCATATGTACATATTATGTTTCTTATATTCGTAACCCACGATTTACGATCATTTTCGTCAAGTCTTTTCAACATAAGGTAACATTGTTTCGGGTATCTATTTTCATTCATACACAATAATTTACACCAGAATTTTACACATCTTATAACTGTATTACAAAATATATTTTGACGTCCACATTCCGATAACACAGCAACATTTGTGGCGTTCATATTTACACCAAGAACATATTTACAAAACTTGACATGAAAGCTTTCCAACATTTTCCATTCATGAATACCCCATATTTCTGAACAATAAAGAATTATAGGCATTATTTGTGTGTCAAACATTTGAAATAAAATAGTTGGAGGAAGATTTTTTAATTTATAATTGAGTTGTTTGATTGGAATAAGAGCTTTATTAGCTTTATGAATAAGGGTTTGGACTGCTTTTGACCAAGAAAGTCTGTTTGAAAAGAGTAATCCCAAATAACTATAATATGTTGAAGTTGTTATTGTGACGTTATCAAATAGCCATTTTTCTGTCTTCTTTACAATGCCTCCATTACGAAAAACAAGTATCTTTGTTTTGGAAAAATTTACTCTCAAACCCCATTTCGTACAAAATTGGGACAAAACATTTATTTTCTTTTGCAATCCTACAACAGTATCAGAAAACAAACAGAGATCATCAGCATAAAGTAACAAAAAGAGTTCTAAAAAGTCTGGTCCAACAAAAATACCTCTGTCATTATCCATCATTAAATGCTCCTCAAGTTGGTTAACAAACATACTAAAAAGTAAAGGACTTAGTATACATCCCTGTCGAACTCCACTCAAGGAGTTAAAATAATCTGTTACACTAAAGTTTGATATTTTTACAGCAGATATTGATTTTTTGTACATATCACGCACGATAAACAACATTTTACCACGTATGCCATTATTAGCAAGAACAAACCATAAAAGGTCTCTATTTACACAATCAAAGGCTTTGTGAAAGTCCACAAATAAACAGTAAAATCTACCCTTTGACTTAGATAAATATTTTTGAATCAAAGCCTGCAAGGTAAAAACATTATCAGCCGTAGAATAACCAGAGCGGAAACCAGCTTGACACTCAGGATTCAAATTATTTAATTCTACAAATGATTTTAGTCTTTCATTCAAAATGTAAGTAAATAATTTCCCACAAATGTCCATGAGAGAAATGCCTCTATAGTTATTCACATCATTCAGTCTCCCTTTCTTATGAAGAGGGAATATAATGCTTCGTGACCAATCAGATGGGAAATCACCGGAGACAAAAATACAATTAAAAAGTACATGTAGGTAAGGTAGTAGAATGTTACCCCCGTGTTTCCACATTTCGGGAGGAAGTCCGTCAGGACCACATGCTTTGCCAGGTTTTAAAGCAGAAAGGGCATTTGAAATTTCGTCTAAACTTATCTCCTTATTCAAAATATTATTTGAATCATCATCAGAAAGTAAATATTCATTTTGTAATATATATTGTTCAGCAAAAGAAGCAAAATTCTTATCTATAGTTACATCATTGATATTAAGAGTAGTTTGAAAATATTCAACCCATTGTCTGTTGCTTATGTCTGAGGTCTTAGTAACAGATTTACCCAAAATTGATTTAACACCAGACCAAAATTTCTTATAGTTACCATCCTTACAGGATTGAAGTAATTCCACAGTCACAGACTCATAATGTAAGTCACTTTTCTTTCGACAGAGTTGTCTATATTTATTGCGATTACGGCGAAATTCATAAAGATATTCGATGTTTCCTGTGATCCTGAATTTATCCAGACATATGTACTTCAATTTCTTTAATTCTTTACATTCTGCATCATGCCATATATGTGATCTTTCTTTAATTTGACTGTTTCTTGAAAGCATGCCTGCTTCCTTACCACTATTTTGTACACTGTTAATAAGTGTAGTTGCAGCTGAAGCCGTGTCAATATTTGCTGAATCAATAAAATCATTCATACTTAATTGAGATATATTCTTATCGAGACACTCTAGATACAAGTTCGAATTTGAAGGTTTCCATCTATATCTTTCAATTTGGTTAACGACATCTTCGTCATATGCATGTACCTGATCAGCTGTACACTTAATACAGCACGACAAAGGGAAATGATCGGATTCTGTACGTGTGTGAACCTCAAAACTTTCGACTGAATCAAACATCAGACTAGAACACAAAATGTAATCAACTAGACTACCTCCATTATGAGAATAGTAAGTAAAACTACCATGGGCATCGCCAGGGAAACGACCATTCAACATATGTATTCCATACGTGCAGCACAAATTAATCAAATCTTTACCAAAAGTATTCACATCCTTGTCTTTAGACTTCCTTGATTCACTGAACATATCTGCATTGTAATTCATGTCATTTAGAATATTAATGTAAGCATCACTTTTATCATCATCTTGTACAATAAAATCTTCAAGTAAACCTGTCCTGGCATTAAAATCCCCTGCAATTAGAATATTGACGTCACCGAGCAAAGACAATAACTTTACAAGACATGACTCAATGAAATCAATACCTTTCACGTCACGAGTATCAGTCTTATTAGAAGAAGACTGCGGGTGAATATAAACTATACCAAGTAAAACATCTTTCTTTAAACCGAATACTTGAGCATCTAACAGGATATAAATGCTATCACTAAAGGAAACGTTGACATATTTAACACCTTTCATCCAAATGTTTCTGATGAGAAGTAAAACACCACCTCTGTTATTATAGTCTCTCCTATGAAAGTAAACTGTAAAATCAGGAAAATGTTGCTCTATTGTTTCTTTTGAACAGTTACTCCATATTTCCGTTAATCCAACAATATCGAACGAGGTGCAAAATGACAAAAAATCTGTATCCTGAACTTTATAAGCAAGACCGTGCACATTCCACACCATAAGAGACATAAACTGACCTTGAGGAACATATCCGACCCGGCCTACATCCTATCTACGAAATGATTGACTTCCTTGACCTAGTGAGGGAGATTGACTGTTGTGAGATTCACGTGAATAAGACTCCGAGCCTAACCCCGGTTCTTGACTATCACGAGACCCTTGTCTTTCAGATGGTCGTGTGTTGGCGAGTTCAACAACATGGTTGTTTTCTAAATCATATGAAAGGACCAGACCATTTTCAAATACCAACTTGTCAAATCTTAAACGACATTTTTCACCATGAGCTCTTGCTTTGTCCATTTCAAGTTTCAGCAATTTTCTTTTATTCCTGACAGTCAGGGAGAAATCTTCAGACATGCTAATACCACTGTCTTTCAAAAGTTTACCATTACGTAAGACTGAATCTTTAGTACCGTAATCTCTAAACTTCACAATTATAGCTCGACCATTATTTATGCGATGACATCTTTCAATTTCTACAACAGAATCGTCCATTTTCAAATTTTCTCTAATAACTTCACGTATATGATTCTCACAATCCTCCCACGTTTCTGTTCGACTCGATTTTGGGATGCCGTGAAAAAGTAAATTATTGCGACGACTTTGATTTTCTAGATAATCTACCTTATTCATAAGTGTGGAGATATTGTTTCTTAATGAACTGTTCTCTGTTTCAAGAGACTTACATTTACTGGTAAGATCAGTTACATGTTCAGTTAATGTTGTGATTGATTGGGACATAATAGACATTTTTGATGAAAGTTCCGCTTGGTAAGAGTCCACTTTAGAAGAAACTCCCTTAATTTCTGAAAGAAGTTTCTCAAATTCAGATGTGTTACCAGAGTCAGTAGAGGTGAGTTTCAGTTGCTTAGAAGCAGACGAACTGTTTCGCGTTTCTGGTCCTGGTCCTGGATTTGACTCGACGCCTGAACGTAACAACAACACTGCAATGACAGTCATCAACTTGAAGCATGTGGGCTGATTTCTGATGCTTGTATGATCCTTGTGCGTTGAAACCGCAGGGATATTTACCCATTGATGTATCAAGATATCCCATTATGAATACTAATGAAGAGAGAAAGTCTCATTGCAAAATTCAAAACTATTATTTTCTTCTCAAACATTCCATTGATTTCTAAGATCATCCCATTATCGGTATATAAGGCCAAGGGAAGATTTTTTTCCCTTTCATACTTTGAACCAGGGTGATCCCTGAGATAGGATTAGAAGTTCAGAATATTTCGAAGGTAGTGCTAGATTGTTAATTTAATTTTGCAATAAATGACTGAAGTAATACTTTGGAAAAATCGTTTTTCTCTTTTGAAAGACATTTCACAATACCAACAAGATGCATGATATTTTCAACACAATTATAGCAAAAAGTAGCAAAGACATGCACTTTCATTTCTACATACATCAAATAACAAGTATTACTTGTGTATCCAAACTTTACCAAAAGCAACATTTCATATTCTAACTCTGTAACTTTTGATATATCAATGGAAACAATTTAACCATAAATCTGTGACTGGGAAGTAGCTTGTGGAGCCGTGGAGGTGGTCTCCATTTATGGTTTTATTCATTACAGAGTTTAAAAACATCGCACAAGGTGAAAGCTGACAGGTTCATTTGGTTGCACTTTCCAAAAATTCTTTTCACCAACAATGCATTATTTTGGATCCGTTTTTAAAAAATGTCTTTAAAACTTACAAAATGTATATTTCTATAAAAACATAACTGTCATAAAGTAACACAGCATTTATTTTTGCTAGGTGAACTATTGATTTATGAGATGTTTATGAAACTCAGGCCTGGGAAAGGAAACATACTCATCAATTCTATCCTTTTTAGATTTATTTTTAATAAGTTGAATAACATGTTTCAAAAGGATATTGTGCTAAAAGTGCCATCATTGATAATAAAGGCAAGCAAGAAACGTGAACTGCAGGTGTACCCTTACAATCACAAGAAAATCAGGGGTGTGGCTCCGTGAAGAATGTTGTTTTTTAGCTCACCTTTACAAAGTAAATGTGAGCTTATGTCATGGCGCTTCGTCCGTCGTCCGTCTGTCTGTCCGTCCGTCCGTCCGTCTGTCTGTCTGTCCGTCCGTCCGTAAACTTTCAGGAAAAAGACTACTCCTCCTATACGAATTCAGATATCATTCTGAAATTGTAGTATGTTATACCCATGGTGATTCCTCACAGAAAGGTAGATGTTTCAGTTTTGAGAATCCAAGATGGCCGCCATGGCAGCCATATTGAATTTTCAATTAGATTTCATGAAAAAGACTACTCCTCCTTTACCAATCCAGATATCATTCCGAAATTGTAGTATGTTATACCCATGGTGATTCCTCACAGAAAGGTAGACGTTTCGGTTTTGAGAATCCAAGATGGCTGTCATGGCAGCCATATTGAATTTTCAATTAGATTTCATGAAAAAGACTACTCCTCCTATACGAATTCAGATATCATTCTGAAATTGTAGTATGTTATACCAATGGTGATTCTTCACAGAAAGGTAGATGTTTCAGTTTTGAGAATCCAAGATGGCTGCCATGGTAGCCATATTGAATTTTCAATTAGATTTCATGAAAAAGACTACTCCTCCTATACGAATCCAGATATCATTCTGAAATTGTAGTATGTTATACCCATGGTGATTCCTCACAGAAAGGTAGATGTTTCAGTTTTGAGAATCCAAGATGGCCGCCATGGCAGCCATATTGAATTTTCAATTAGATTTCACGAAAAAGACTACTCCTCCTATACAAATCCAGATACCATTCTGAAATTGTAGTATGTTATACCCAAGGTGATTCCTCACAGAAAGGTAGATGTTTCAGTTTTGAGAATCCAAGATGGCTGACATGGGAGCCATATTGAATTTTCATTTTGATTTCATGAAAAAGACTACTTCTCCTAAACCAATCTAGATATACTTTCTAAATTGTAGTATGTTATACCTATAGTGATTCCGCACAGAAAGGTAGACGTTTCAGTTTTGAGAATCCAAGATGGCCGCAAAAGCAGCCATATTGACTTTTCAGCTGCAATGACACATCATTATTATTAAATTTTAAGCTTTCATCAAGTGATCACTTGCATCAAATAAATTCTCTAATTTGAACTTACTAATCATAATATTATCTTGAATATGGAATATTTAAGATTGTCATGCAAGTTGTTCTATATTTTTAAGTGTTTTTAAAAAAAAATTAAGATATAAGACAAACATAATTAATTAATTTGCTTAAAATCTTCATGGCAACTAGCTGCAAAAACCCAATCACATTAAACATCATGTTAAATTTTAAACAATGGTATCTCCCTTATATTCCTTTAAATACCACACATAAGGGGTCAACCAGAGTTCAGATATGCCTCTAGAGTCCACAATGCTATTCTAATACACATCCTGATACAGGCTGCTAGCATCACAGTGTCAGCTGCTAGTCTGTTGCATAATCAACCTGACCCAATTGATATTGCAGAGCAATATGCTATATGGCCATGTGTATGCAATAAGAGTTATGGAAATTAGACTTGTAATCTCATGACAGTGATATGTTCTTTCTAAGAATAACAACTTACACAAAAGTTGTCATCAATAAGAAATCTTCATGATAAGTTGATGTGGAAAGAGTTATTTTGTATCAGGTTCCATTTCCTGTGTTTACTCATATTTGTACCATTTCTATATCTAACAGAAGTTCTTCTTGACACAAAATCAATTTAGGACATAAGCTAACTATGTTTTGTGAAATTATATATATTTTTCACAACAATGCATGTTCTCTCCCGTCAAGTTTTTAAATACCACACATAAGGGCTTAGCCAGAGTTCAGGTTTACATGCTCAGCACACTATTCTTCTCCAAATCCACAAAGCCAAATCCACAAATTGCTACACTCTCCTTAAGGATCTGGGGCTAGCAGCCCTGCCTGCTTGTATGTTGCTTAGTTATCTTTACTTAATTGATAAATACAACATAATGATGTATGGCAATTATCATGTCTAAGCAATGGACTTTATGGAAAGTATATAAATTGACTTTATGAAAAGTATACTTGTATTCTATTAATAATAATACTTTTTACAAATAACAATTTAAACAAGTCAAGAATCAGCTTTTGTGTACAACAATCTGCAAGATGAGTTAATATTAATAAGTCAAGAATCTGCTTTTATGTACAGTAATCTACATAAGTTATTGTAGAAAGAGGTAATTTGTATCAGGTTCCAGTTCCAATACCATATGTTTTATGAAAACCTGTAAAACTAAATGATAATTGTATCATGCTGAAGGGGCTCTGGGAACAACATGTCAACATAGAAGTCATTATTTTTCAATTAGATTTCAGGCCAAGTACTTCTCCTACTAAATCAATTAAGATATCATTCTGAAAAGTGAGTATTTTTTTATATAGTGATTCCTGACAAAGACCCATTCATTTTGTTATCAAGAATCCAAGATGGTCAATATGTCATTTATATTGAATTTTCAATTAGATTTCATAAAATTCATTGAAAAGAATACATTTCCTGGTCAATCAAATGAATGTGTTAATATTTGTATTGATGCACTTGTTGTAATATTTATCAACACTATAAATACAGTTACAAAAAATTTTATGAATCATCTTTATCTGCGAAAACAGCCTGAACCATGAGTGTTTTAATAAATCCTTTTAAATAAAAGATATAATGATATCAGTGGGTTACATAATTCCTGACACTTCATAAAAGGCCAAATAACATAGCCAGTGAGGGATCTGATTACGATCTGAACGATGATTATCTAGATAATTATAATGATCATTCAATTCAAACAAATCCTTTTCAAAAGCATTTAAAATGATTAAATTTGTTCACTCTCAACACTAACTGTTGTTTCCATGCAATTAATATTAAAATACTTCAATAAACATATTACTGAGTTGACCTCCAGATTATTTCTATAGCAAACCTCTCTTCTACCCCCACCCCTTCTATCCTCCCTTCCCCTCCTCCCCTTTCCTTCAGGGTACGAATTCGATTTATTTCAGGAACTGCACAAAGTGCAGTTGACTGTTTTAACAAGACTGCACCTGAGCCTCTCTGGCTGCACCAAAGTGATCACCTTAATAAATGAATTTGTATAAAACACTATCAAAACGTGTCAGTCTGTTTTGTTTTTATTCATGTATGATGACGAAAAAGAATGGGTTTTAACAAGACTTCAACTTACTGAATATTATATCTGATCTGATCTGCTAATCTTTCTGTAATCTCCTATGGGGGAATAAAAGAATATATATGCTTTGATTGTGGTACCGGTATATTATACTCAGTGTTTCAAATATTTTTCAGTCACAATGAGACAAATGGCTCATGAAGCTAAAAAATGATGAGACATTTTCAAAAACAATGAGTCAAGTTTTAACACTAATTTTCTAACATAAAATAACTAATTTATATTCACCATTAGGTCTGATATTTGTGTCTTTAATTTGGCTAAAACATTTCAAACAATGCATGTGTCTAAAAATAAATTATTTCAATTACTCAACTCATTCAGTAATTTTCTTAATTATTGTTTCACTACATGTATATATGCTTATAATATAAATGTATAATCATTGAGTTTCAAAAGTGTCAGTTATTCAGTGGATCACTGTAAAAAAATGCAAGTACTTAAAATCTAATTTTAACAGGAAAGCAGACGATGTACAGATCTATTTATAGACACGTGTAACTTGCAAACTTGCAAAAGTAAAATACTGAAAATAAATTACTTTGAGTAAAATAAAAGTCCTCAGGCTGTTTTAAACACCATTCTATTCAATTATGATGCATATCCACTACTTGACACACACCACATAAGGTTTTTGA
Source organism: Steromphala cineraria (assembly GCA_916613615.1). Taxonomy (NCBI): domain Eukaryota; kingdom Metazoa; phylum Mollusca; class Gastropoda; order Trochida; family Trochidae; genus Steromphala; species Steromphala cineraria. The sequence goes on along the minus strand of OU744728.1, from coordinate 55,472,239 downwards.
TCCAACATGCTTACAGATCGGTCCGATCTCGTTTTGCTGTCAGTGCATATGATGTAGGTCGCTGTTCCTTTCACCTCCCTACAGAAATGCAAGCTCACTTTGGTAATGAGGTCTTGCATGCACAGTCGATGCATGGAGCTTTTAAACCGAAACTTGAAGGGAGTGTAATGTAACAGCATGTAAAAATTACACTGACTACTTGTAATTTCCCGACCGTTTTTATCGTATACAGATAAGTTGACTTGCCAGCTTTATAAATTCAATCGACTACGAACGTTTTTGTTATGATTTCTTATAAATTTGTTTGAGTATAATTGATGTAAGTTATTTTTCAAACTGCACCTAGTGCAGTCTGCTAACTAGTATAAGTTGCACCAACTGATTTTAACCTGCACCAGTGCAGTCTTTATATGACGATTTCGAACCCTGTCCTTCCATTGCAAACCTCTCTTCTACCCCCCACCCCTTCTATCCCCCCTTCCCCTCCTCCCCTTTCCTTCCATTGCAAACCTCTCTTCTATCCCTCCTTTCCCCTCCTATCCTCCAGCCCCTCTCCTGCAACTCCCCTCTTAATATCTGTATTGCATACTGAATTAAGGGGAAGACACTCACATTATGGAATAACAGTAACTTACATAAGAGGATAAGTTACATAAGCTACATGCAGGTGCAAGAGGTCATCACAGGTCATCCATATCTAGTAATTAGCATAAACCCCCATGTGGCTAGCCTATTCTGACCAATCAGATTGCACTAACATATGTCAAGATTTAAGATATTCAGAAATCTTCAGTTAGAATCACATGAGACATTGACCTGGACAGTTTACTTTGGCAATTGGACTTATCACTAGCTGAATTTGTGATTTGTGTCAGAGGGATATATTCCACATGTTTATGTGCATCTTTTTTTAGTTCTTTGGAAGTTGAGAGTGTGACTAATCTAACATTGGATTAACCAGTTTGTTGACTGTTGTGATTGTGTTTGAAAACTTTGGTCCGAGTACTGTACAAGTACTTTTAAGAAAGAATTCTTGAGATTTTCGGGACTATTTCTTGACTTCAAGAGTCACAAAACCTGTTATTATTGATTGACATTTAAATGAATACTCCTAAACCAAAAAAGATAATGAAATTAATATGGATGCCCACATATAAGTAACATTTTGAAGATTAAAAAATACAAGATGGTCACCAATTCAGCCATAGATATACATAAAAGTTATACAAAAACCTACTGCTTGTTAACAAATCATGATTTATTAACATTCTTGTATTAATGTTTGTTCGTGCTCTAATTTTTTCCAACAGAAGACTAGCATTTTAAAAGATACAAAAATCATGATGGCAGCCATAATCAATTATCATATAAAATATGGTTACACAATTAAACTATATTACCACATCATTCATTTTAAGGTGAGCTTCTGTACCCTCGGTACTTTTATTTTATGTGGCGTCAAAAAAACATTGAATTAATTTGATTTGATACACGTTATATGTGATAATTTCATCAATTACATTGTTGCATTGAAATAACAGGATATCAATGTGACATGAGTATAAAACCAGCTAGTGTTGTGCAGTAACTGTAACTACAGTAAGCATTAAAGGGGCAGTAGCACGTTTTTAGGGGGAATATAAGGTGATGTCAGGAAAATGAAAATTAATGGTTCCAATTGAAAGACAATGTATCTAAACTAAAAGGAGCAGTAATAATTCAAATATATAATGCAAAGTTTAGCCATGCAATACCTTTTTCTTGCAGAAAATGGATTAAAGGTGTTCACACAAAAATGGCCGCCAATGGATTTTATGTGAATCTTCATACTTTGTCCTCTGACTATGGCTAATTGGCTTGTGTAATGAAATTTATTACACAATCAAAATAATATATTTAGCAATAACATACAATTATCAGTGAAAATTTTGAAATATAAAATTATGAAAAAACGTGCTACTGCCCCTTTAAGAAATCTGATTCATAAATAAAAAAATTTTAAGAAAAAAAACAACGTTTAAATCTTTGATTTTCGATCATCTCGTAACACAAAATTTCCAACATCTTGAATATTTCACAAAATATGCACAAAGTTATACTTTAAAGAATGTATCGTGATAATTCTGTATTGCCTGTCTGTATCATGATACATATCGAAATTGTAGCTTTGGTGGTCCTGTGACCCCTAATAAGGGTCACAGGGGCCACGCCCTAAAAACCTATTTTTATCTTCTTCTCTAGAACCATGAGGCCTAGAAAGCTGAAACTTTGTGTACAGACTCCTTGACTGATGAGGATTATGAATTGTAGCTTTGGTCCTGTGACCCCTAATATATATAAAGCATAATTGATAATGAAGCCTGATGAGCTACAGAGCCAATGGCTCTATTTTTCTATCTTCATCTTTCTATGGTACTCAATAAACTTTAGCACAGCAAGCATGGATTGAAGGCTCTTCAAAGTGAAAGATATCATTAAATTGAGCCTCGGTACACCATAGTTTACAAGTTTTATGTCATGGCGATTACCTAAACTATTATCCATGTAATACATTATGGGTTGTTGGCCCCATCCCGAATGTTTCTATGTTACTGTTACTGTGTGGTATCATGCCTCTGGTACAATTGGACCCTTGCATGCATCCTTTTTTTCTCTCTATCATCATGTTGGCAATGACAACAATGACAATGTTTCTATGTTGGAATGATTCAAATACTGACATCTCCGATAATTCAACCACATAATAGTGTTCTTAGGTCACTAATGCAAATCACTTCTAAAATTCAAAATGCCAATAGTTGATGCTCCTGTGATTAAACCATTGATAAAAGTAATTGTTTAATCTGCAAATTAGGAATACGTTATAGTAGACAAGCGAAACTATCACTTGTCGGGATTCTGAACGAGAATGAAAGTAGGTCGATTGTGGAAATTCAGTGCAACTACACATTCACAGGCCCGGATAAACTAAAAACTATTGGAAAAGCAGTAGAGGTAGGCCATTTTATGTATGAAGGGAAGGTTGGGGGGCGCTCTGTTATATGGAAATTTGTAATAGGTGGCGCTTATTAGGGAGGGGGTGCTTATAAGGACGAATACGGTATAAGGGAAATATAGAGAAATTAAAATAAGACTCTTATTGAAAATTCTAATAAATTCTCACTACATCAAGCAAAAATATTTTTAAGGCGAAAAAGGGTTGAATAAAGTCGTCAAAACGTCGTCAACTGGCGACTGACTAAGAGTTGATACTTTTTGTTATAAAATGAATAAATATCTCTTCTCATAATTTGAATGAATTCAATTAACGTCATTGATACAAATGTCTGTAAATTAGATTGTTTGTAAATGCCTCGAACATTGAAAACAAGCTGTCCCAATTGAATTGGTAAGTACTTCTACATGTATCAATGTGTAAACAAGCTATGTCAAAACTGTTGATGTTGATGTGTCACATCGTGTTTTGTTGGGATGGTAGGGCGGAGTGAGGTAGGGTTGAGGGGAAATAAAAAAAACATTATGCATAGCCTGCTGACTTTTGTTTTAACAATGTTTTAAAGACTTTGCTTTCAGTTTCACCAATACTCAGAAGAAACATAGACTCAGCATAACTTATTTCATGCAGATAAAAAATGGATACCGGTAGGTTAGACAGAATTCAGATCACATCACATGAAGATAAAAAAGGAATGGAAATGATGAATGATATATATAAAGTGTGTAACAGCATTAGATAATAGCATTCCTACTGGCTTTGGCTGGAGGGATATCTCTTTGGCCAAACAGGGAGAGTGTAGGACTCTCAACCTGGAGGCCCGGGTTCGAATCCCGATCGAGGTGGTCTCCAAATCACTTCTGTTACATTTGGCGCCCAACATGACCTTATTCAGGTTTTAACAATTCGGTAGAAAAAATGGAAACTTCTGCATCATAAAAGTTAGCGTGATAATTGAGAGGCTATTTTCTCTATAATTCCATTGTATTGAAACAGCTGTCCTACCCGTCCAATACCAATCAAGCCCCTCAGATGCTCATGAATACGTTTACACTATTGTGGTCAAAATTGCAATCTGGTCAAAATGTATCTCTATAAATATTTATGGATAACATTGTAAAATTGAAATGGCTTTCATTAAAATCAATTGTTGCCATAATTGGGAATTGATTCACAGTTAGTTTGTTAAAATGTCTTAATTTGATGTAAGAAAAGACTTGTCCCACAGTTATTGTTGTAAAAAGGATTAATCAAATCTGATTTAATTAAAATAATTTAATTTAATCTTTTGTGTTGATAATATGAATAATGATATTATTAAGGAGAAAGTTCCGTCTGTTGCCATTTTATTCATTAAGGTGTTCAATGGTATAACAGGTTGGTCCAAGATATAGTTCAGAGGAGCCAAACCCCATCATATATACAACTGTCGTCCTAAAGAAAGATATGTAATATTTTCAGGAGACTGTGGAACACTAGGACCTAATTCAAGGGTTGATACCCCAAATTTCCTCTCTACATTCACCAGTAGTTGATGAATTAAAATTCCTTATATATTTAAAAAAAAAAAATCTATTTTGAAAAATAGCTGTTCCATAAAGATCCAAGAAGAAAGAATTATATCTGTAATTCTGTTGATGTGAAGTCCGTCCAAATCAATATACCACTGACACCGAGTTCATTAGACTGGAAGATATTTATTTCCCAGACTTCTCCTCTTGTTCGTTGAGGTCTATTCACAAAGAGAAATTAACATCTCCCTCGAACCGTTAAATCTAGCAAGTAGCGTTATGCTCACATTCTGCAATAGACGAAACATGTAAATATCAGCAGCGATATTGACCTGATATAGGCATGAGAAGAGTTCGGAGAGAACTAAAGTGTTTGCCAATAAAACTCATAAAATCTCTCTGCAGTTCAGAAATTGGTATGATATAATCGGTAAAACTCCAGAAATAGACGTGATTGGTTCTTTTGATTGTCAGGGAAGGTCAAGGGTCGGCTGTATCGAGATTGATTTGACATAATGGCTAAGAGAATGAAATCTATAAACTTATTGTGGAACGGAAATGTTTAACTGTTGTTGCTAAACTTTATATGTAAAAGAGATCTTTATTAAATTAAATAAACAAGTCCTTTTTAAATAGAATTTTGAAGATAAAGAGAATAGTTTGGGCAAGAAAGGTTGAGAGAAGTTTGAGGAATTGAACACAGTTAGTTAAACTGTTTCCTTGTTTATGTTATAATGTATTTTTAAAAGACATGTCTATTAGAAATAACCAAGATAATTTTTTTACTCGTTTTGTTGAGTGAAAAAGGCAATGCTCAAGAGCTTCAAAAGATGATCAGACAGATATTTTTGTCTTGAAATCTAAGTGCTTCAGAAGTTTTTATGGCTTATGATTCGAGGTTATTGAGGTGATTGGTATAAAATTAAATAGATATGATGTATTATCAGTAACATCAAATCAAATGCTCTATATAAAAGTTTTCATTCACTAATCCCAATCATATCTGTTAATAGATGCTAAACATATTTCCTAAGCTTGTGCTGCATAGATCATTGGCTTTACATAAGATGAGTCAATTAGATCAATGGTCATTTATTATTATGTAACCTACATATGTAGAAGAAGGTATAAACACGTTAACAGTAATTAACCCTGTAGGGGAGGCAGCAGGGAAAGGTTCTATGTCCCTTATTATTCACTCACTCATCAGAAGAACATGGGATCTCTCATCACATGCTAAGAGTACAGTGCAGGGGTTTCTGTTTCATGCTGGGGTCAACATATGCCATGGTTTGTTTAAATTTAATTGTATGAATATATTATTAGTCTTATGCATGATTCTATCATTAACTGAAACACTTTTTCGTTTCATATTATATTTGTACTGCACTAATAACAAGCTTTGACCTGTTCTCCGACATCAAACATATTAACAAGGCAAAAGAATGAGTTATTGAGTTGGTCATCAGCCATGTTTGAACAGCCATAAGCAGTTTGAAAAAGGATGATTAAGACATATTTTGTTGATAAGAAAGGATCAAGTGAGAGGGCCCAGGGTATTTTTGCTCACTGACTGTGACATGAATGCCTGTCATTGTCAATGCTAGTTTTATCATCTTGTAGACAAGAGAGCTATGAATCTATTATGCAATGAATGTATTATATTTATGATAAAAACCTAGAATGTAGGTTTTATTGGTTCATTGACATTGGTTGCTTTACACTGAAATAAACATTTCAGTATATCATCCGAGATTTTGAAGATGCAGTTCAATATTTATACCTTATATTTTCTGTGAATTCTAGAAAAGATTAACATATTCAGTGGTGTACTTCATCAGTTACTAGATAAATTGCATGCTCAACAGTGGTCACTAGCCGTGTATCTTTTTCACTAGCCATAGTTAGCGCTAATTTCAAACCCTGCTTGATCTATGGTTAATTTGTACATCTAAACGTTACCTTTTCTAAATTCATGTTTGTATCATGTCCCTATCCATGAGCAGGGATGCAGATTCAAAATTTGCCAATCGAACATAATCTTTGACCAAAAACAGGATACCTGAGGTATTATTTATTCATGAATAAAATTATAAGAAATGTTTTGTATCCCTTTATTCAAACATTGAAGTAAATTAAGAAAACCGATGACTTTACCATAATAGAGATAAATGATAACAAGACCACATGATCAATTTCAATCCACAAAATTATATTTCTGTTGATTTGTACCAAGAGTATTGAACATAGTTTAAGAAATGTAGATTCAAAATCATTGCCTATTCAGCACAAAGGAGTCAGTGGACTGAGCTATTCTTACAAACAAAATGGTTTGCAAATGTAGAATTCCTACATAGGCATGTAATGGGTTAAATCATTTCTCCTTCTGATTCCTTACAGATATTCATATTGATATTTTTAATCAAAATTTGTTGTTTGAGGAAAAGATGAGACTATTTTAGGCCTCGGACTGTGGTGAAGAATGAATTGAAATGGACAAGGAAATTGATCCCATCACGATGATCATGCTATGCTTGATGATCAAGTGGAATGAACATGAAATTGATCTCGTCACGTAATCAGTGATAGTGATAATCCCAGGTTTGTGCCTATGAATGAAATTAGTCTGATGCCAAATTCACTGTTTGCCAGGGCAAATTTACAGACGATCAAGGGAATTGTTTTGTAGAAAATTTGATTGATCATTCTCCTCTCCGGCAAACACTTGGGCTGCTAAACATGCCTATGAAATCTGCATCCATCAGTTAGACGTACATGTCAAACAAGGCTCTATCCATTTATGCCTCGATCACGATTATCCCTTCTTCCACACTCTCCTCTCTCCACTGGCCTTTTGCAATTCAGATTTTATTTTTAAACTGCAATCTTCATAAACTTGGGACGGTAGCGGAAAGGAAGAATTGCTATTCGACTTGTGCTATGCCGAATCAATTTTTCATGATATATCGAGATTGACACAGAGTTGGGTCTATTGGAATAAGTGGAGTAGCAATCCAGTCTCTTGATAGAGCTTTCGCTTATTGACTCAACACAAGCATTATCCGTCGGCCCTTTAGGATTCGGCTAATTGTCCAGTCGAGGACTAAAATGGTTTGTCTACCAGCATGTGGATATGATACGGGAAAGTTGCACATTCTTAGTTGTCCAGTGTGCTAAGGGACCACGGCAGGCTGAAGTTTAATCTTCTCCAGATTATCAACAGTTGTGTGAAGGGATCATTCAATAGCATACTGGTATACTTTCCTTGTAATATTTCGACTATTTGGAGCCACATCCAGATAAGTTTGGACATCAAATATTACAAGGTATCCATAAGTGAAAAACTGATAAACAGGTTGGAGCCATTTCAAGATTATCAATAGTTGTGTGAAGAGATGATTCCACAGAAGATACTTTCTTCATAATATTGTCACTATTTAGAGAAGAATTGAACAACACCTGAATCAGCACAAAGTGCCTAAAAGATAAACTGGAGAAGCCGGTGGTTGGATGTTGTTTTAGACCGAGGAATGGTGCACGAAGAGGATTCAATCACAATATTGAAGTTATTTGTTTAGATAAATTTGAATGACATCAATCAGCACAAGGTACCTAAAAGTGTAAAACTGGAAAAGCTCAGTTTGGAGGTTATAGTCTACCAGACCCAGGAATTGTGCACCAAGAGGATTCAATAATGGAACACTTTCTTCACAATTTTGTGATTATTTGTTTAGATAACTTTTATCGACAATAATCAGCACAAGGTACCTAAACGTGTAAAACTGGAAAAGCTCAGTTTGGAGGTTATAGTCTACCAGACCAAGGAATTGTGCACGAAGAGGATTCAATAATGGAACACTTTCTTCACAATTGAGATTATTTCAAACTTTGTTCAGATAAGTTTGAATGACATCCGGACTCAACTCTGGAGAAGTTAGAAGGTGGATTTAATTATTCAAGACTCATGCAGGAGTTGATTCAACTTAGCATGCTTTTCTCTGTTATGTGTCTCTTTCAAGGAGGAGTCAGGATTTCATTGGACTGATACTTGAGTTTCATGAATGTCTTAAAATTTATATTTGAGGTCATCCTATGACGGTAATGGGAATATTTTTACATTTGGTTTTTAGTTATGAGGAAGGTTTTGATTTCTTTGGAAGACTGTTTTCCCTTTCTTCAAAATAATGCAAAATGGGGCCAGGATTTCATAATGAAAGTCATGTTGAGGTGAGTTGTCTTTGATTTGTCAATTTATAAAATAGGATCTTTTCTCCACTTAACCTATGGTTAGGGATGTTAACTTTTTGTTATTTTTCATCAGTTTTACTCATGAATTTACAGAATACCACAGGCTTCTTTCAGCCTTGTTTCATACACTGGATCTGTGATTGTTGATGGTTAGAAGTATTAACTGTTAAAATGGTTAAGTAAAGAATTATTGTCATGCCGAAAATAAGTCATTGGTTGGCAAGGAGTTAAAATATGATGACTCAATTGCGAGCTCTCGGCTGCATCCTATTACTGCAATGTGTCTGTAGAGAATTGCTCCAACTCAAAGTTGGGTTCACAAATGTCAGACAGTTCATCTATAGTCCTCGCTATGCTTTTGCTCTCGATGAAAGCTGTATATTGAAGTACTCAAAGATTCCTAAGCTAATGGATGAATAAAGATGATGTATAATTCCATGCAGTTTATTCTTTGAGAACCCAGAGGGAAGGCTGAGACTATTGTTACTTGTCAGCAAAAAGTGACATGTTCTATTCTCAAATATTTTTTCTCAGTTTGAAGAACAATAGAATATTGTGTGGTGTTTTTGTGATCTCGCTTGGTTCAAGGATCAGCTTTTAGATTTACAGTTCATGATTTATGTCATGATAGTTTTTGTGTTTCATGACCGTGGTTCCTGATAAACTGTGCCAAATACAAGTTTGGAAATTCACAATTGAAGATTCATGGATGATTATGAAGAGTTCACGGACTGGCTATGTTCAAGAACATTATAACTGTTGAATAACTCCTTGCCAAAATCATGCTTGCTAATGATTTAACAGAAATCTCAAGAAATAAGTTACTAAGGATTCATATTGCTGGAATGACCTGGTGCCAGCAATTACAATGTTTTCTGAAATTGCTGACATTGGTCTTAATTGTGTTGCTAGTTTCTACAGACTTTCCCGTCATGAAACTTGTCTTAGGATTGAAGTGCCATATTCCAGAGAGCAAATTTCATGACATGCCTATTGCAATACTCTGTACTGTGGAATTCCTATAAGGGAAAGTGTTCAAAGAAAGTGCCTGTTCAGGGATCAAAATTAGTACTATTTGGTACTAGCCATTCAGACTAGTGCATTCCTGAGAGCACTAGCCCAAAGACATTCTGACTAGCCAAATACACAGATGTAATCGTATTTTCTTTAAATTCGACTAGTCCTTCGGACTTCCAGTCAATTCACTTTACTAGCCCAGCATCTTTTGCACTAGCCATTGGCTACCGGGCTGTTGCTAATTTCGAACCCTGCTGTATATTCCACAAAAAATCTGAAAACTCATTCCTTGAATTGACAGGATTTGATATTTTTCCAGCTTGGCTAGTGATGACACCTTTTTGTGTGTAAAATGTAAATTATTATTTTTCATGTGGAAGAAGTAAGGATGATTCTATGTTGGCTAAAGGGTTTCCTTGTTCTTCTTTGAGGATTGTGGCTACTGTTCTAATGCTTGTGGTTTTATTTTTATTCACTGAAAACTGGTTCTTGCTTTGACAGTTTGAAAACTTTCTTCTGTTCTCTCAGTCTGAATAATTTTCAGATGTATCCTTTTCTGTGTTGTGTTAGTGTATTGATCCTGCAGTCTAGTGATGTTAAGATCAGACATTCTTAAAGGGACAGTAGCACATAGGGGGAATATAAGGTGTCAGGAAAATGAAAATATATGGTTCAAATTGATAAAAAATGAATTTATACTAAATGAAGTGGTGATAAATCAAATATGTATACAAGTTCAGCCATGCGACTCCTTTTTGTTACACAAAATGCATTGAAGCAGTGTATGAAATAAGGCCCGTCCGACAGCCCGGTACCTGGTTACTTTTGGTTGGGGCTGGTAACTTTTGGAGCTTTTTTTTAAATTTTATCATTTATAATTTACAAAATTCCATTTTTGGGCTGGCTACATTTTTAGCTTATTTCAAACACTGATTGAAGGTGTTCACACAAAAAAGGCTGCCAATGGATTTTATAAAGATCTTTTTGATTTGTTCTCTGATTATGGATTTTTGACACTATCAAAATATTACATTTAGCATTAACGTACAATCATCAGTGAAAAATTGAAAATATATAATTTTCAAAAAATGTGCTACTGCCTCTTTAAGTTTGTTTCGTGGATATACCGCCAATCTGAAAATATTCATTAGATCTTCATTTTTACAATTATCAAGCAAAACTCTAGAAAATATGTATTTTGTTGAAATGTTAAATCAGATTTTAGTTATCACTAATCTGAAACATTAATTGTTTTCACTTAATCTATTTGTGCATATCAATGTTTATTTGAAGACTTCCAAAATTCATAAGTCAATTTATTACTTAAGTCAAAGGATGTTTCATACTATTTAATTATTGTTTTCTCTTTTTTGTCCTCAGATGGTTCAACACTAAAAACTAAAAAAATCTTTCTTATGAAAATGCTGCAGACTTCTCAAAACAATCTTTTGTAACTTAAAAAATTATTACATTTGTAACATTCTTTGGTCATATTTTCAACCAATCAGAGAACTTTTTAGGTATTGCTAATGTTGTAACTAAGAAATTTCTCTGAGCGTGTCTATCGATTGGTTGACATTTGATGTCTAAAACTTCATTTAGATAATGCTCAATTATGTGTATGTGTGTATAATGTGTACTTCTCCAAATCTGAAAGTCTGAAATACTCTTTGACAAAGATTGAGAGAGACCTTTTGGACAATCGGCCATTTTCAGGGGTTTTAGTAATTTTCTGAATTTTAGATGGGACATTGCAAATTGTAACAATGGTAAAATTTTAATGGGTCTTATTCTCATAGAATTAGCAAAAACTTTCAAAGCCCCTATCTTCCCAATCCGTAAAAAGTTTGAATAATGTTAGATTTTCTCAATTATGGAACTCCCTCTCATATTTGAAGTTAATTAAAACATTGACTGATTTTTTTTCCTATGCTACCTCAGGGCTATGACGCAGATAGCGGGTGAGACTTCAACAGGATAGCAGGCTACAGAAATGAGTTTGGTGAAATATAATAGGAATCGAAAGAACGTTAACTTTGCCCCTCACCGCAAGGTTTCGCTAGATATAATTGACATTGCTTGTGGCAACTACCTCATTGATGAGTCTGTCTTAGCTCCACAAGGATTTACAAGTAATGGGACAGCATTGGAGTTTTCAGAATTGACGGAAAGATTTATGGTTTTGGATACCAAAGAACAAGCACAGGCTCTGGCAATGGCGGAAGTTATCAACGCAAATGATGAGTTTTACTTTCAAGTCAAAATTGGCCAAGACTATGTCATTGTCAAGGTGCCTACAGCATGTATAATTTGAATCATGATTTAGTTAACAATGTTTGAAATTTTTATGCCCCCGAATCAGAGATTCCGGGGGTATATTGTTTTTCACCTGTCCGTCTGTCCGTCTGTCTGTCCGTCTGTCCGTTTGTCCACAAAAACTTTAACCTTGGTCATAACTTTTGATTGGTCAGAGCTAGGTCTTTGATACTTGACATATGGATCCCTTGTGATGAGACCTTTCAGATGACCAAGACATTTGACCTTGTGACCTTGACCTTGACACAGCGAGCAGGATGCATCCGGGGGGCATTCGTGTTTCACAAACACATCTTGTTTATCTTGAAGATTATTCTTTTTCAGAATTTGCAATGCCATTTACCAAATGGTCGAATCAATGGTCAATTTTTTAAATGAAATATGTGTATTATAGGTGCTAAGGGCTAACATAATAACAATTTTATTCCTAATATCAATGTTAATAATATGGAGACCCGCTTCAGAAATGTGAAAACTTAAGGTTAGAATTAATAAAATTTGGGATACATTTATTATCAGTAATTTGAAAAGTTTATTCTCTTATTTAAAAAATCAATAGATTATTTGCTAATTCTTTTATATAAAGAATCTTTTTATCACATGTTATTCATTAGTAATTGATTTGATAATTGCATTCTAATTTCATTCTACAACTCTATGATTAGATGATGTCAATGTTTGCTGATATCATTACCAATCCTATTATTAAAGGAAAAAATGTACTCTTGGTTGATTCAACATATTCAACACTATGATGTAACATGTCGCCAATCAAATTCAGTTGATCTATCTGTCGATGAAGTGATGAATTTGTATGCTAATCCTATAAATCAATCAAACGATGAATGATTTATTCAACAATTATCCTATCACATGCGATGTTAAATCAATGTAATGACAGAGGAAACAAAGCCAGCATAAAGGGAAAGAGTCAGTATTTCCACAGTTCTTGTACTATTTATTCAAACACTCCGATACATCGGCTCTCTCTGAAGGAAAATCAAAGATTTGGCGATCTGTTGAGATGAACCTTCACATGGGTCATAAATCAAATAAGAAATATTGATTCCTGTCTAGAGCTGAGGAGAGGAGCAATTGCACAATTTGTTGCTTACCGCAGTGTACGTGGATGTCCCAATCCAAATACAAATGATACCAAAAATACTCGTAGGCAGTTTAACCTTTCACTTGCGGAATAATTTTATAGGGTAAAATCATGCTGTGTGCATATATTTCTTTCAATCTGAATATATGTAAGCTCCATAGGTCTGCAATTTAACCTTTCATTTGTGGCATTATTTCATAGGGCCAAATCATGCAATGTGCATTTCTTTCAATCTGAATATATATATATATATGGACCTGGAATTTGTAAGCTACAGAAGTCTGTAATTTAACCTTTCACTTGCTCATTTGTTTCTAAGGGAAAAATCAGGAAATGTGTATTTCTCTCAAACAAGAATTATCAAGTTACAATAACCTTAATGTTTACATTCCTTTTTCCAAATGAAGATGTTTCATCGGGAAAGAAAGGATGTAGTATTAAGTTATTAAGTTATGCTATAGCTCAGTATAGGGCCCATCCACTAGTCCAGTTTGTTCTTCTTTCGGTCCTGGCTGCATGGTAACCTAGCTTTCATCAATGTTACTTTTACCTTCTACAGAATACCGCAGGTTATTGGCAGGGTTCTTTGCAGACTTGTTTCATTCGCTGGCTATTGTAGCCTTAACTTACCGAAATCCTTTTATAGAACCAAAATATGCAGTATATATAGCTGTTAGAATCAGAATATATGGACCCAGAATAAGTTGATAAGCTACAATAGTCCTTGTTAATCTCCCTTAATTCCTTTAAAGGGACAGTATAATGGTATTTTTTGTGGAAACGATATATGATAGTGTGCACTTCTTTATAAAGTTGTCAAATATAAATGTAACCTCCAAAAACATGTTTCAACTTTTTCTGTGTTTTCATCGTGTACTAATACCATCAACATTTTGCAACTGAAATGCTCCCTTGAATTTTGTTTCAACAATAAATACTCCGATAAGACTGTCCCTTTAACAGGGTCAACGATTATCTTTGTTCTATAGTCAGTTGATTAGTGATCAACATTCAAACTTGATGTATGTGTCCCTTATAATTAGAACATTAAGAAAAGGTTTACATTTTTATGTCCCCCGCAGTATTGGAGTGTAGCAAGTATTATTGAGGCTAGGTTTACTTAGACTGATGTTTTATGTTCCCCGCAGTATTGGAGTGTAGCAAGTATTATTGAGGCTAGGTTTACTTAGACTGATGTTTTATGTCCCCCGCAGTATGGGAGTGTAGCAAGTATTATTGAGGCTAGGTTTACTTAGACTGATGTTTTGTGTTTCAGAGTCTGGCCGAGGTGTTCCGATGCTTCATCTGCATGGAGAAGTTGCGAGATGCTCGCCTCTGTCCTCACTGCTCAAAACTCTGCTGTTTTCTCTGTATCAGGGTATGCTTTCCTGCTTTCCAATTACATAATAAATTGAGATTATTACCCGATTCTTTTCCATTTTACCATCTTAGAAATATCCAAGAAAGGGCCGCTTCCCATGCTACTGCCGGCTTCAATGATGTCACAAACTTAATTTTGATTTTTCGATTGTACAAGTTTTGCTATTTCACTTTCAGAGGTGGCTCACAGAGCAGCGATCACAGTGCCCCCATTGCAGGTAGGTGTTCCAGTAGATGGAGGTATTAGCATCATTATTCGTACAGGCCTGGAAAAGTATTTGATTTTTGTTTAGATACTGGAAAAGTTCTTGAATTACGTCATGTCCTGAAGAAGTACTGGAAAAACCAGCTGTATTAGTTACCATTTGCAAAGTATAAATTTTTCTAAAGGGATGCATCAGGCTTAAGATATTACAAACATATAAAAAATACACTCCGTCAATTTTAATTACGGTATCCTTTTTCAAAAAAAAAAATAATTGAGGTAAATTGATTTGCTAAATTTTAAAGTAAGATAGTGACAGGATATTTTAAGACTTCTGAACATGGATCTTTACAGGATTCTGTCAGATTATAAATAACTGACAAGTGACAATCAAACAAAAGACTAGGAAGTGTGTTAATTGGATTGATTGTTATTGACAAAAATATCTATTTCATGTGATGTGTTGCAGAGCGTCTCTGCATCTACACGAGCTGGTCAACTGCCGGTGGGCAGAGGAGGTGACCCAACAGCTGGACACCCTTCAACACTGCTCGCCCCCCACACACGTTGATAATGTCGAGAAGGACCAGTGAGTTGTCTCCCTTTATTACACCCTTGAACACTACTCGCCTCCCACTCACGTTGATAATGTCGAGAAGGATCAGTGAGTTGTCTCCCTTTATTACACTCTTCAACACTGCTCACCTCCCACACACGTTGATAATGTCATGAAGGACCAGTGAGTTGCCTCCCTGTATTACACCCTTGAACACTGCTCACCTCCCACACACGTTGATAATGTCGAGAAGGATCAGTGAGTTGTCTCCCTTTATTACACCCTTCAACACTACTCGCCTCCCACTCACGTTGATAATGTCATGAAGGACCAATGAGTTGCCTCCCTGTATTACACCCTTGAACACTGCTCACCTCCCACTCACGTTGATAATGTCGAGAAGGACCCATGAGTTGTCTCCCTTTATTACACCCTTGAACACTGCTCACCTCCCACTCACGTTGATAATGTCGAGAAGGATCAGTGAGTTGCCTCCCTGTATTACACCCTTGAACACTGCTCACCTCCCACACACGTTGATAATGTCGAGAAGGATCAGTGAGTTGTCTCCCTGTATTACACCCTTGAACACTACTCGCCTCCCACTCACGTTGATAATGTCATGAAGGACCAGTGAGTTGCCTCCCTGTATTACACCCTTGAACACTGCTCACCTCCCACTCACGTTGATAATGTCATGAAGGACCAGTGAGTTGCCTCCCTGTATTACACCCTTGAACACTGCTCAACTCCCACACACGTTGATAATATCGAGAAGGATCAGTGAGTTGTCTCCCTTTATTACACTCTTCAACACTGCTCACCTCCCACTCACGTTGATAATGTCATGAAGGACCAGTGAGTTGCCTCCCTGTATTACACCCTTGAACACTGCTCACCTCCCACTCACGTTGATAATGTCGAGAAGGACCCATGAGTTGTCTCCCTTTATTACACCCTTGAACACTACTCGCCTCCCACTCACGTTGATAATGTCATGAAGGACCAGTGAGTTGCCTCCCTGTATTACACCCTTCAACACTACTCGCCTCCCACTCACGTTGATAATGTCGAGAAGGATCAGTGAGTTGTCTCCCTTTATTACACCCTTGAACACTACTCGCCTCCCACTCACGTTGATAATGTCATGAAGGACCAGTGAGTTGCCTCCCTGTATTACACCCTTCAACACTACTCGCCTCCCACACACGTTGATAATGTCGAGAAGGACCAGTGAGTTGTCTCCCTTTATTACACCCTTGAACACTACTCGCCTCCCACACACGTTGATAATGTCGAGAAGGACCAGTGAGTTGTCTCCCTTTATTACACTCTTGAACACTTCTCGCCTCCCACTCACGTTGATAATATCGAGAAGGATCAGTGAGTTGCCTCCCTGTATTACACCCTTGAACACTGCTCACCTCCCACTCACGTTGATAATGTCGAGAAGGACCAGTGAGTTGCCTCCCTGTATTACACCCTTGAACACTACTCACCTCCCACACACGTTGATAATGTCGAGAAGGATCAGTGAGTTGTCTCCCTTTATTACACCCTTCAACACTACTCAGTTCCCACACACGTTGATAATGTCAAGAAGGACCAGTGAGTTGTCTCCCTTTATTACACCCTTGAACACTGCTCACCTCCCACACACGTTGATAATGTCATGAAGGACCAGTGAGTTGCCTCCCTGTATTACACCCTTGAACACTACTCGCCTCCCACTCACGTTGATAATGTCGAGAAGGACCAGTGAGTTGTCTCCCTTTATTACACCCTTCAACACTGCTCACCTTCCACACACGTTGATAATGTCGAGAAGGATCAGTGAGTTGTCTCCCTTTATTACACCCTTCAACACTACTCGCCTCTCACTCACGTTGATAATGTCGAGAAGGACCAGTGAGTTGCCTCCCTGTATTACACCCTTGAACACTACTCGCCTCCCACTCACGTTGATAATGTCGAGAAGGATCAGTGAGTTGTCTCCCTTTATTACACCCTTCAACACTACTCGCCTCCCACTCACGTTGATAATGTCGAGAAGGATCAGTGAGTTGTCTCCCTTTATTACACTCTTCAACACTGCTCACCTCCCACTCACGTTGATAATGTCGAGAAGGACCAGTGAGTTGGCTCCCTGTATTACACCCTTGAACACTGCTCACCTCCCACTCACGTTGATAATGTCGAGAAGGATCAGTGAGTTGTCTCCCTTTATTACACCCTTCAACACTACTCGCCTCCCACTCACGTTGATAATGTCGAGAAGGATCAGTGAGTTGTCTCCCTTTATTACACTCTTCAACACTGCTCACCTCCCACTCACGTTGATAATGTCGAGAAGGACCAGTGAGTTGGCTCCCTTTATTACACCCTTGAACACTACTCGCCTCCCACTCACGTTGATAATGTCGAGAAGGACCAGTGAGTTGTCTCCCTTTATTACACCCTTGAACACTGCTCACCTCCCACACACGTTGATAATGTCGAGAAGGACCAGTGAGTTGTCTCCCTTTATTACACCCTTGAACACTTCTCGCCTCCCACTCACGTTGATAATGTCGAGAAGGACCAGTGAGTTGCCTCCCTTTATTACACCCTTGAACACTACTCGCCTCCCACTCACGTTGATAATGTCGAGAAGGACCAGTGAGTTGTCTCCCTTTATTACACCCTTGAACACTGCTCACCTCCCACACACGTTGATAATGTCGAGAAGGATCAGTGAGTTGTCTCCCTTTATTACACCCTTCAACACTGCTCAACTCCCACACACGTTGATAATATCGAGAAGGACCAATGAGTTATCTCCCTTTATTACACTCTTGAACACTACTCGCCTCCCACACACGTTGATAATGTCGAGAAGGACCAGTGAGTTGCCTCCCTTTATTACACCCTTGAACACTACTCGCCTCCCACTCACGTTGATAATGTCGAGAAGGACAAGTGAGTTGTCTCCCTTTATTACACTCTTGAACACTTCTCGCCTCCCACACACGTTGATAATGTCGAGAAGGATCAGTGAGTTGTCTCCCTTTATTACACCCTTCAACACTACTCGCCTCCCACACACGTTGATAATGTCGAGAAGGACCAGTGAGTTGTCTCCCTTTATTACACTCTTGAACACTTCTCGCCTCCCACACACGTTGATAATGTCGAGAAGGACCAGTAAGTTGTCTCCCTTTATTACACCCTTGAACACTGTTCACCTCCCACACACGTTGATAATGTCGAGAAGGATCAGTGAGTTGTCTCCCTGTATTACACCCTTGAACACTGCTCACCTCCCACACACGTTGATAATGTCAAGAAGGACCAGTAAGTTGTCTCCCTTTATTACACCCTTGAACACTACTCGCCTCCCACACACGTTGATAATGTCGAGAAGGATCAGTGAGTTGTCTCCCTTTATTACACCCTTCAACACTGCTCACCTCCCACACACGTTGATAATGTCAAGAAGGACCAGTAAGTTGTCTCCCTTTATTACACCCTTGAACACTGTTCACCTCCCACACACGTTGATAATGTCGAGAAGGATCAGTGAGTTGTCTCCCTTTATTACACCCTTCAACACTGCTCACCT
This sequence comes from Steromphala cineraria, assembly GCA_916613615.1. Lineage (NCBI taxonomy): Eukaryota > Metazoa > Mollusca > Gastropoda > Trochida > Trochidae > Steromphala > Steromphala cineraria. The sequence continues at coordinate 55,453,305 of OU744728.1, read as the reverse complement.
CCCACACACGTTGATAATGTCAAGAAGGACCAGTAAGTTGTCTCCCTTTATTACACCCTTGAACACTACTCGCCTCCCACACACGTTGATAATGTCGAGAAGGATCCATGAGTTGTCTCCCTTTATTACACCCTTCAACACTACTCGCCTCCCACTCACGTTGATAATGTCGAGAAGGATCAGTGAGTTGTCTCCCTTTATTACACCCTTGAACACTGCTCCCATCCCACACACGTTGATAATGTCGAGAAGGATCAGTGAGTTGCCTCCCTTTATTACACCCTTGAACACTGCTCGCCTCCCACACACGTTGATAATGTCGAGAAGGACCAGTGAGTTGTCTCCCTTTATTACACCCTTGAACACTGCTCGCCTCCCACACACGTTGATAATGTCGAGAAGGATCAGTGAGTTGCCTCCCTTTATTACACCCTTGAACACTGCTCGCCTCCCACTCACGTTGATAATGTCGAGAAGGATCAGTGAGTTGCCTCCCTTTATTACACCCTTGAACACTGCTCACCTCCCACTCACGTTGATAATGTCGAGAAGGACCAGTGAGTTGCCTCCCTGTATTACACCCTTGAACACTACTCGCCTCCCACACACGTTGATAATGTCGAGAAGGACCAGTGATTTGTCCCCTGTATTACACCCTTGAACACTGCTCGCCTCCCACTCACGTTGATAATATCGAGAAGGACCAGTGATTTGTCCCCTGTATTACACCCTTGAACACTACTCGCCTCCCACACACGTTGATAATGTCGAGAAGGATCAGTGAGTTGCCTCCCTTTATTACACCCTTGAACACTGCTCGCCTCCCACTCACGTTGATAATATCGAGAAGGACCAGTGATTTGTCCCCTGTATTACACCCTTGAACACTACTCGCCTCCCACACACGTTGATAATGTCGAGAAGGATCAGTGAGTTGTCTCCCTTTATTACACCCTTGAACACTGCTCACCTCCCACACACGTTGATAATGTCGAGAAGGATCAGTGATTTGTCCCCTGTATTACACCCTTGAACACTACTCGCCTCCCACTCACGTTGATAATATCGAGAAGGACCAGTGAGTTGCCTCCCTGTAATACACCCTTGAACACTACTCGCCTCCCACACACGTTGATAATGTCGAGAAGGATCAGTGAGTTGTCTCCCTGTATTACACCCTTGAACACTGCTCACCTCCCACTCACGTTGATAATGTCGAGAAGGATCAGTGAGTTGCCTCCCTTTATTACACCCTTGAACACTACTCGCCTCCCACACACGTTGATAATGTCGAGAAGGATCAGTGAGTTGCCTCCCTTTATTACACCCTTGAACACTACTCGCCTCCCACTCACGTTGATAATATCGAGAAGGATCAGTGAGTTGCCTCCCTTTATTACACCCTTGAACACTACTCGCCTCCCACACACGTTGATAATGTCGAGAAGGATCAGTGAGTTGTCTCCCTTTATTACACCCTTGAACACTGCTCTCATCAGACTCACGTTGATAATGTCGAGAAGGATCAGTGAGTTGCCTCCCTTTATTACACCCTTGAACACTACTCGCCTCCCACTCACGTTGATAATGTCGAGAAGGACCAGTGAGTTGTCTCCCTTTATTACACCCTTCAACACTACTCGCCTCCCACACACGTTGATAATGTCGAGAAGGACCAGTGAGTTGTCTCCCTTTATTACACCCTTCAACACTACTCACCTCCCACACAACTGACTTCTCATCATGAACAAGTGACTTGTAAGAATTGTCAATTTAGTTAAAACTAGCTGTAATGTTATCGTCCTCTAAGTCCTTACGTTACATCTTAGCTACTAACCCACCTGGTCCGTGTCACGCATGCACGGAAATCAGCCAATAAAAAAAAAACTGGCTGATCTCTTTGAATCGGACAATCTAGTTAATACAAGCTGTTAGAATCGGTCAATCTAGTTAAAACTTGCTGTAATGTTTATTTCCAATAAGTCATACATTAAATCATTGATGTTTATGCTCATAATATCTAAAATGCAATATAAATCCTAACGACAGCCGATTCAAAGAGATCAGCCAGTTCTTTTTCCATTGGTTGATTTTCGCGCATGCTTGACACGGACCAGGTGGGTTAGTAGCTAGATGTAACGTAAGGACTTAGAGGACGATAACATTACAGCTAGTTTTAACTAGATTGAAGAATTGTAATCCTGTATGTAGGTACCTTGAACAGTAGGGGCTATTCATTATAGCCGTTTCAGTTACCCTGTCACCCCAAAAAGGGCCATGCCCTAAAAGCCTGTTTTCATCTCCTTCTACAGAAACAATAGCCAAAGAAAGCTTAAATGTATTGTCTATGCTCCTTCTCTAATGAAGTTTATAATTGAATTTGGTATTCCCTTTAATATCGAGGCTGTCATGCTGTAGTAGTGGGTATATGAACAGTGTCTCAGTGAGCTGTCAAATCTTGTATCTTTATCATCTCTGAAACTTTGTTTCTGATATGATGCCCTATTAGTCCAATCATGTTTTAGAAATTAAATGAAAATAACAGTGATTGGGAAAGGCAGGGGCCATGGGCTATTTTGCACATTGGATGAAAAAATGGCCCATTTAAATTTTGAAGTTTACTATTGATCTAATGGGAAATGGCCCATTTGAAATTCAGAAAATTACCAAAAACCCTGAAAATGGCCCATTGTCAAAGATGTCTTTCCCAATCCCTGAAATAATGTAAATGCTTTGTTTCCATGGTAACAGCTGTGAGGAGCACCAGGAAAAGCTGACCGTGTACTGCTGGACGTGCAAGACGTGCATCTGCCATCAGTGTGCACTTTGGGGGGGCACGGTGAGTTGCAATGCTGTGTCACTTCATAACAATTGCACACATGAACAAACAAGTTGAACCTATGTCATTCAAGAGTTTTTGCGAAATTATTATTGACAGAATCTTAGTATTTAATTGACAACTTGCCTACATGTATTCAATGTAAAGGGTAACACTGCTGAAACCGAGATTTCTATGAATGAAGTATCCTTAATAATATAGTAATATCACATTTGCAAACTTATTATTGCTGCATCTTACCTGCAGAGGTCAATGTCGTTCATACATATTGCACTTTAATTATGTATGGAATTATCATGTACAGTTGTCACTTAATTTGGGTCTTGGTTCCAGCACACTGGCCACACGTTCAAACCGCTCGACTCCGTTTACGAGGACCATGTGAAGAAGGTTACCACGGAGATGACCCAGCTGAGGCGGAAACACGTTGAACTTATTAGTCTCGTACAAGATGTGGTCAGTATCACAATGATATATAGAGGATCTCACCCAAGTGTTTTCTGATTTTAAATATATAAACGTAAGTTGATAAAAGTTACAGATAGCTGAGGTTAGTTGAGGATATTTTTACTTTTGTCAACCGGTGTTGATATATTTGATATCAGAAAGCATTAGGTTGAGAGGAAAGGGAGGAAGAACCACCAGGAACCAGAGTTGTCTTGGCCGCAAATATTTATTCGTTGCTCTGATGAAGACCACCTAGTGGTCGAAACATGTAAGCACATGAATAAATATTTGCGGCCAAGACAACTCTGGTTCCTGGTGGTTCTTCCTCCCTTTCCTCTCTATATACCAATCTATCGGTTGGTCCACCACAGCATCCTTAAGTGGATCCCAGAGACGTCCCAGCCCGAATACCACTTTACCATGCTGGACGTCGAGTAGACTAACTGATGTTTAATTATTAGGTTGAGATACTATTTTATGTCAATTTCTTTTAAGTTAATAGAATTTTTTTTATTTATTTGTCACACAGTATGGGTTGATTTGATCTGAAAATAACTCATATTTATCATAACTCCATGCCTTTTTCCATACACGGAGAAACCAATGATACTACCTATTATTTTATCGTACATGTTCTTCTAGCCCAAAATTTAAAGTATTGTATCACTGATTTGGATATTATGTTTGTTACAATATGCATCTTTTGTTGAAGTTTTTGCAAGATATGTTTTATTCTGAGGGAGTAAATATCTAATAAGTCATTTCAAAATATAAACTACATTGCTGACTTCTCTAAGATATATGTTTGCAGGAGCGCAACATTGAGAGTGTGAAGAATGCGAAGGACGAGAGAGTGCGGGAGATTCGGAATGCGGTGGAGCTGATGATAGCGCGACTGGAGACCCAGCTCAAGAGCAAGTTGATGACTCTCACAGGTAGGGCAGAGGCTTCTTCTCGAGTGAGATATCTGAAGGATGGTACAATGGTACTGGGCAGTGTTGGAAAGAGTTGCCTTCATTGGTAGTCAGATCATGAATTATATTGTCATCGAGTGTGAGCAAATGTAGAATTGATAATAACACAATTTTGTAGCTCTCTGTAAATTGTAAAGGAGCTTTCAAGGCTATCTTTCATCATCCTCTCTCCTCCATAAGGGACATAAGCTGGCTTCTCATAACACCTTACCTCTGTGTCCCAGTTTAACAAACAAGAAAGGGATTTCTACTTTGTGATCCAGTTCAGAGGAACCAGCTGTCCCAAGAGACGGAGATGTTGGAGACCATCATACAGAAGGTGAACCATCGACTCAATGTCAGCAGCAAAAGCGAGCTCATCCAGGAGACCAAGGAACTTCTCGAGCTCTTCCGTCACGTGCAGAGGCGACCAATGGGATCCTTCGTGACTGCACCTGTTCCTGCAGATTTCACCAGGTGAGAATTCTGCGTCTGTTTATTATGTCATGTGCAGAGACCACCAATGGGATCCTTCGTGACTGCACCTGTTCCTGCTGATTTCACCAGGTGAAAATTCTGCGTCTGTTTATTATGTCATGTGCAGAGACCACCAATGGGATCCTTCGTGACTGCACCTGTTCCTGCTGATTTCACCAGGTGAAAATTCTGCATCTATTTATTGTGTCATGTGCAGAGGCGACCAATGGAATCCCTTGTGGGTCCTGCAGACTTCACCAGGTGAGAATTCTGCGTCTGTTAGTTTCATCACATGCAGTGTCCAACGGGATTCTTCGTGACTGCACCTGTACATGCAGACTTCACCAGGTGAGAATTATGCGTCTGTTAGTTTCATCACATGCAGTATCCAACGAGATTCTTCGTGACTGCACCTGTACATGCAGACTTCACCAGGTGAGAATTCTGCGTCTGTTAGTTTCATCACATGCAGTGTCCAATGGGATTCTACGTGACACCTGTACATGCAAACTTCACCAGGTGAGAATTCTTTGTTTGTTAGTTTCATCACATGCAGTGTCCAATGGGATTCTACGTGACACCTGTACATGCAAACTTCACCAGGTGAGAATTCTTTGTTTGTTAGTTTCATCACATGCAGTGTCCAATGGGATTCTACGTGACACCTGTACATGCAGACTTCACCAGATGAGAATTCTTTGTTTGTTAATTTCATCACATGCAGTGTCCAATGGGATCCGTCGTAACTGCACCTGTACATGCAGACTTCACCAGGTGAGAATTCTTTGTTTGTTAGTTTTATCACATGCAGTGTCCAATGGGATTCTACTTGACACCTGTACATGCAGACTTCACCAGGTGAGAATTCTTTGTTTGTTTGTTTCATCACATGCAGTGTCCAATGGGATTCTACGTGACTGCACCTGTACATGCAGACTTCACCAGGTGAGAATTCTGCGTCTGTTAGTTTCATCACATGCAGTGTCCAACAGGATTCTTGGTGACACCTGTACATGCAAACTTCACCAGGTGAGAATTCTTTGTTTGTTAGTTTCATCACATGCAGTGTCCAATGGGATTCTACGTGACTGCACCTGTACATGCAGACTTCACCAGGTGAGAATTCTGCGTCTGTTAGTTTCATCACATGCAGTGTCCAACAGGATTCTTGGTGACTGCACCTGTACATGCAGACTTCACCAGGTGTGAAGAATTTCTGCCTGTGAAAGTACTGTTTGTTTCTCCTCACAGGTACAGATGAGATAAGCAAGTAGAGATTGCAGTATACCTTCCTAGAGGGAGTGTTTTGCATCAGTGAGGCATATGGCAGAGGTTGTTGCTTTCAGAGAATTAATTGAAGATGCCATATTTGAAAATTGTTGATACAAAATAGTCAATGATTTTCTCTTGTGTCATTAATTAGATTATTGATTTCTGTATTAATCAAAAACCACAATTGATAAGTCTTTCCTTTAGAATTATGAAACTTCAATTCTGTTATGAACAACAAGTTCTGTTCTGTTACAGTGAAATAGTCCCGCAGTATGACACAAGTACGTTTGCAATGAAGAACTTCAGCGTGTTGCGGCAACGTGCGGACCCGTTTTACAGTCCACCTCTCAACGTATCAGGGCTCAGCTGGAGACTCAAAGTCTATCCGGTTTGTTCTCACATTCAATTCTATCTTGCAATCCATAACATCGTATAAATATATTTGCAACCTTGCTTTATTTGAAATCATACTACAGTAGAACACGGAAATAGCGAACACTCGGATATAGCGAACAAATTTTCAAGTCCCATCCCTATATAATATCATTAAAATTATATGTGTATAGCGAACACCTTATATAGCAAACTAAATTATTTGGCCCCTTTGGAGTTTGTTATATCCGAGTTCTATTGTATTACCAATAAGTACAAATTCTTGTACTGTTACTCGTACTGTTTTATTTTTGTATCCCAAGTAAAATTTGAACGTACACCCTTGAGTTGGGCATCATCGCCAACAATGATCATATCAGCAAGTGACAGCAACTAAAGAACATGCAACTCAGTCGAAAAAGCACTAGAAATGTGTGTTATGACAGATAACCGGTTTGTTCTCAAATTCAATCTATCTTTCAACCATTAAATCTTCTGAATATATTTGCAAAATTGTTATATTTGAGTTCACACTGTCTCTAATAAATAAGGAATTCTTGGGGAAAGTTCCATGTAAGATTTGAACACACCTGTCTGTTGGTTCTATCAAATTCAATTAACTTTTGGAATCCATATATTGTCTGAATATTCATGGAACATTCTTATATTTTGGATCACACTGTTTCCAAAAAAAGGTCTATTTCATTGTTTTTGCTGAATATCATTTTTATCTCATCTCGTGGAGTGAGAAAGTGGCGCCACTCGTGAAAATACCAAATTATTGCGAAAACGGTTACCTCTAAACCAACATTGACTTATTTCTCTCTTTCAGAGAGATCGTACAGAGTGTGAGAATAAAAATTTTTTTAGTGGTATTCTTGTTGTTCTTCCCGATTATCTCCCCTTGAGTTACTTCCCTTGAAATTCAAACTCAGCTGTCATTCTTTTCTCTGTACGCCTAGGGTTAGGTCGTACTTGTGTGAGAGAAATTCTTCTTGAGTTTACTCAAGCTTTGGATACGTTTTTCACTCTTCTGGATTATCACTGTGTTATTCCTACGGATTATTGTGTTCACCTGGATTACTGTGTGATTCCTGTGGATTATCTGTGCTAATCAGTGTCTCCAGTCTTGAGTGAGTTTTCCTTACGTTTTCCTTTGTCTTCCCGTAATGGCTGCCTTGCAAAAGAAGTGTCTTGAGTGTCAACGCTTTCTGAGCAAAGGAGATCCTCATTCTCTTTGTTATGGATGTAGTGACAAGTTACCATGCACTTATGATGATCGTTGTCTCATGTGTCACCACCTATCTCTTGATGAATGGCAATTGATGCATAACAATCGCACTAAACCCAAGACACCCAAGCGTAAGGCCGCTCCTAAATCTACCCCTGCCAAGAAGATCAAACAATCTCCCCCTGAGAAGACTCCTTCTAAGCCGTCGGAATTAGAAGAAATTAAACAAATGCTCATGTCCCTATCTTCAAACATGGCGTCCTTGAAGAAAGACACTAATAAGCGCTTCTCAGCGCTAGAGACCCCTAAGGGAGACCCCGCGGCGATAGGCTGCACGGGCGACCCGTCCTCTGACTCATCGAGCCGTATGCGGTCGGCCTCCCTGATCCACGTATCAAGGGAGGAGGCGGTCGGCTCTGCTCCTCTGCCTAGCCAAGGAAACACGGGTCACGGGCCCAGTGTTCTCCACGGCGGGCACGGGCAAACCAGCTCTACTGCCTCTGGCACACTGTCGAATGCCACGGCGCCCAGCGGCGCACGGGCTTCACAGGGAGTCCATGGCAAGCAGACCGATCCCGTTAAGCCTACCGTTAGCACGGACGGCCCGGGACTTACGGCTGCGGCTGGGAGTGAGGCGGGTTCCCGCGTGCCGGCTCGTGCGGCTGGTGGCTCCCAAGCTGATTTTATTAGCATTGACAATCCACCGTTGATTCCCGTGCTTCATGACCCAAGCGGACTGGGAGCTTTGAGTAACTCAGCCACAGACACGGACTCGTTGGATTTTACTGTAGCCTCGCATGAAGGACAAGTTGTGATCCTACCGGACTCTTATTCATCTCCGCTTGATCCGGAGTGGAATTATTCTGACAAATTGGAGTATCTTCATCGTTTGAAGCCCTGCACTGTTCCTCTACACTCGGATGATACGGCCTCTCCTAGGCCTCAGGAGTTAGGGGATTCGGGGTCCCTACCCCCCTCCCGTCCGTCTAAATTGTCTTTGCCTCATTCTTCAGTTGTCAAGTCATCTTGTAATGATATCAATGAGAAACTCTCCAATCAGACTGGGCAGCTGTTTGTTCCCAAGTTCAGGTCAGGAGCTGCCTATTTGATCCATAATAGATTTATTTCTCAGGAGTTGCCTCCCTTGGACAAGGACTTCTCTAGGCTCAACCCTCGTACCACGACTGCCAATCAAGTTAACATTTCCAGAACGGACTTGATGGAGATCGATCGCAATGCACGGCTTTCACAGGACATTCTTTCTTACATCAACTGGTTCTGCGCTGGTGTTAGAGAAATGCTCCCAGTCAAGTTTACATCTTATGACAACATTGCTCCTGATGCACTCCAAACCATGAGAGCTGATGATGTGGCTATGGCCCATGGTTTTCTGAACTCTGTTTTCGTGGCCTCCCAAGAATTAGCAGCAGCTTCTTCAAATTCCATGGCCCGAGTTTTACTAGCGGAAAGGCAACAGCACTTGTCTAGAGTTAGAGACCTTCCGTTGGATGTCAAGGACTCCCTGCTTACACAACCTGTCCAGGCTCCAACTCTATTTAATGGATCTTGCACCCAAGCCAGCGAGTCGCAAGATGCTATGTCAACCAAGTCTCTCAATCTTAAGCTTACGCAAGCCTTATTATCAAAGGGATCCTTCCAAGGCCAGCGCCGTGGCAACTCGAATCCAAGGCCAAGTAACCAGAGCAAGCTAGCCAATCAGTTGCCTCCGCCTCAATCACAGTTCCGAGGTGGTCCCCGCGGCCGCAGGGATTTCCACCCCCCTCAATCCAGGGATCAATCTAGAGCTTCAGGGAAATTCCAAGGCAAGTCTTTTCGTGGAGCGAGAGGTGGATTTAAACGATGACTGCCACGTTCGTCTGTCTCCTTCCCCTCAAACCTGTCGACCGCTTCCGTCCCCCGACTTGGATTTGATGACTCCCTTCACCCAGCCGACTTCCCCCTCGCCCGTGGGGGGTCGCCTGGGGCGATACCTTCAGAATTGGAAGATAGTAACCACTGACACCTGGATCCTATCTATCATAGCCTCGGGATACATGCTCCAGTGGGATCAATCTCCGCCTTTGACCGTCCACCCTCAGGGAAGAAGATTCTTCCTCCAAGGTCCAAAGCTCCAAGCAGCGCTCTTAGCCGTCGAGCAACTGTTAGAAAAAGACGCCATCTCGGAGTTAGATCCCGCCGATGCTTCTCCAGGTTTTTATTCACCCGTTTTCCTAGTGCCCAAGAAGGATACGCCAGAAATGAGGATGATAATAGATCTGAAAATCCTCAACAAGTCCTTTCTGAGCAGGCCTCCCAAATTCACAATGGAATCGCTAAACAACATCCGCAAGCTGATCCTTCCTCTATCTCTGTTTGCCAGTCTAGACTTAAAGGACGCTTACCTACATGTACCCATCCATCTCAAATCCCGGAAGTTCCTTCGTTTTGCAATCAACGGCCGTCGATATCAGTTCAAGGTCCTTCCCTTCGGCATCTCTATCGCCCCTTGGCTGTTCACAAAGATCACCGTTCCGATGCTTCACTTCCTTCATCTCCATCACGTATACATTCACAGTTACCTGGACGATTTTCTGCTTCGTCATCAGGACAACAACATCTTGCTCAAGCATCTACAACTTGTCAATCACGTGTTCACCCATCTGGGTTGGATAGTTCATCCAGACAAATCAGAGTTTATCCCGTCGCCACGGATCAAATTCTTGGGAGCCATATTGGACTCGACCTCTTCCACCATCGCCCCGTCAGAGAGCCGTTGGGTTTCCATCCAAGCTGCCATCCATCTGCTTACGGACAACAGCAAGCTCCATTCACTCAGGGTGTGGATGTCCCTACTAGGGTCGCTTACGTCAATCCAGGCCTTTACCACACGCGGCCGTCTGAATCTACGCCATGTCCAGACATGGGTCAACACCTGCCGCCATCTACCTCTAGATTCCAAGGTCACTCCTACAAGCGTAGTTTGCCGAGAGCTCCAATGGTGGACTTTACGTTCGCATGTCATGACAGGCTGCCCTTTTATACTACCACAGCCCCAACATACGATCTACACAGACGCTTCGAACGCGGGTTGGGGAGCACACTGGAATCAGCACATGTTGAGCGGGACCTGGAGTCATGCAGAAGCCAGTTTGCACATCAACTCGTTGGAAATGAAGGCGGTACTCCTAGCCATTGCCAACTGGAAGACCCTACTACAAGCTTCAAGCGTTATGATTGCGACAGACAATTCCACTGTTGTAGCGTACATCAACAAACTAGGCGGCACCAGATCAGCCCCACTGATGCAGCTCACAAGGGACCTGTACACCTTATCAGACGCTTGGACGATATCCATACAGGCCAGGCACATCCCAGGAAAGTTGAACTTCCTAGCGGACTCCTTATCCAGAAAGAGGCTCATTGTCTCATCAGAATGGACGATTCATCCACAAGTGATGAAGCTGATCGCCGAAAAATGGGAAACACCTCAAGTGGATCTGTTTGCAACGGCATTAAACTACAGACTTCCGTGTTACGTCAGCCCAGTACCGGATCCACAAGCCCTAGCGGTCGATGCTCTCTCAATATCCTGGGAGAATCTAATAGCTTATGCCTTTCCTCCTTTCAAGTTGATTCCGGATGTTCTCAACAAGGTGAGACAACACAAGTGCGTAGTCTATCTACTAGCTCCGGCGTGGCCCACGAGGGCTTGGTTCCCATCGTTATTGAACCTTCTCATGGAACCCCCCTTGAAGCTTCCCCAGTGGTGGAACCTACTGCAGCAGCCAACCTGGCAGCCGGACATGGTGAACCTCCAGACATTCAACCTTCACGTCTGGAAAATATCCAGAGAACACTCCGAGGAAGAGGATATGCACAAGAAACTTCAGATGCTATTGCAAGATCCATTAGACCTAGCACTTCCGCACTCTACGATAGCAAGTGGATTAGATTCCAACAGTGGAGAGCAGACAGAGGATTAGCCAAAGACCCCTTGTCTATGCCCATCATAGCAGACTTTCTGAACCACCTTCGGCTAGAGCGCAAGTTGAAGGCGGGAACGATCGAAGGCTACAGATCTGCGATAGCCTCAGTTGCGGAATTGGAAGGGTTAAATGTTGGCTCGGAAGTAACCCTCACTAGACTCATTAAATCCTTCAAACTGCAGGACATTAGATCACCAAATATTTTCCCCAAATGGGATCTGCTTCTGGTACTTCAATCCCTACAACGGCCACCTTATGAACCATTGAGCACCACTTCACTAAAGTTCCTTGCTTGGAAGACAGCGTTTCTGATAGCTTTTGCTTCTGCCGCCAGAGTTTCAGAACTACACGCCATTGACGTCTCCTCAATCGATTTTGCCCACAAGTATACGTCGGTTTCGTTCAGAGCTCTCCCTGAATTCTTGGCCAAAAATCAGTCCACGGCTTCTGGTCCCCTGGGGGCTAGAGTATATTCGTTCCCGGCACTACCTGCGCCTAAAGATTCTAAGGACAAATCTCGATCTCTGTGCCCAGTAAGAGCGCTTCGTTGGTATCTGGTCAGAACACACCCTATCAGACAAGGTAGAAGGGGACTTTTCTTACCATGTATACCCGCCTTATCCTCGGAAATCACCAAGAATACCATTGCTTCGTGGCTACGTAAGACTATTACTTTGGCCTACTCCACAGCTGACCAAGAAACGGTAGATGCCAAGTTCTCTCCTCACGAAATTCGAGCCTTGTCCACTTCCTTAGCTGCCTGGAAGTCAGTTTCCATTGATCAGATAGTAGCCTCATGTCAGTGGAAATCTTCAAGTGCCTTTACCAGAGCCTATCTCCGAGACATCGCCTCTCTGCTGGGGGGCCTGTCGTCACTAGGTCCTTTGGTGGCGGCTCAGCACCTCTCTGCCTGACCCACTCCTTCAGGAGAAGGGGGGGGGGGGGGGGGGGGACGTCCCGGGAGTGAGTGGATTCCAGTCCCGACCTATCAACAAGATGGTGGACTACAACCATAAGTTTAGGTGGGCATATTTCCATAGTACTTCCCGCACAATACTAAGGGCTGGGTAAAATTATGTTCATCCCTAACCTTTCGTTTGTTGTTGGTGAATTGTGACGTGGTATAATCACAACGGGATTCTCTAACTACTAGTTCGAGTTCAGCACTAATTCTCCCCAGCACATCCCTACCTTAACATTATTAAGGAGTGGAGAGAATGTTTGTTTGAGAAGAAATTACCATTCTAGAATCAAACTCGATATCTATATTTTCTTCCCGAATTTATCTCGAATTACGTTTTATTCGTATTATACACTAAATATCGGGAAAATTCCATGATTTTCACGTACATCCTTAATATTTTGGTGTTTTCCCGCCAAAAATACGATCTTTTTGGGTAATTAATTCGTTAAGATTCCCAAATAATGAAGGTCTATCTAGAAAATTCGTTCAGTTTAACCGTTATTCGGATCAAATTGGGACGAAAATTTCGAAATTTTTACCGTTATTCTTACGATTATCTCCTCTGAGGTCGTAATTTTAATATTAAAATCCGTTATCTAGAGAGTGAATTTCTCTATCTGGGTTTTAAATTGTAAGGACTGGATACCCTCCTCCTTACGTGGTATTCTGTCAATGTTGGTTTAGAGGTAACCGTTTTCGCAATAATTATGAAACAATCACAATTATTGTTAGTAATTATAAGAAAACTTACCTCTAAACCAACGAATTACGCCCACCCTCCTCCCCGTTATCCAGCTTCTGTCTTCGAAAAGAATGACAGCTGAGTTTGAATTTCAAGGGAAGTAACTCAAGGGGAGATAATCGGGAAGAACAACAAGAATACCACTAAAAAAATTTTTATTCTCACACTCTGTACGATCTCTCTGAAAGAGAGAAATAAGTCAATGTTGGTTTAGAGGTAAGTTTTCTTATAATTACTAACAATAATTGTGATTGTTTCATCTTTCATTCAACGAAATGAGATGAGATAGAAATGATAAATGAGTGTTTATTTTAAAATTCTAAAATCATAAAACGCAGATGTCAGACATCGGGAGGCCAAGTTTTGCTGTTGTCATGACTCCATTTATCTTTCTCGGTAAAAATATAGTACGATAGAAATAGATCTATATTTAATTGGTAATAGTTTATGGAAAAATATAGGATTTGTGAATGTTTTCTGATATCAGATCCGAATTATGTTTTTGGATATAACATGGTGAAACAAGGGCTCCTTATGTATTTTGGAAAGTCAGTTTTGAAGCGCTATGTCAGTTTGACAGATCTCTCGCTTTTTAAATTTATCTAACTATAAAATGAAGAATTATCAACTACAGCAACAAGATATGAACTTCGGATGGCTTTTTGATATCGTAGGATACATTGGCACTGCATACAGTTACATACTGCAAACATCGTAAAGAGTCGTTTTTCTTCAATCCTAACCAACGCTGTGATGCAAGAGGCATGTATACGATTTCCTCAAAGGGAGATAATCGTGTTTCAAAGGGAGGAAATAGGTTCAAGTTACTTAGTACAGAGTAACAGCCAATGATGTAGCTTAAATGAACACCTTTTTGGCGGGGGATGTTGATGACCATGTCTTCTTGTATTTGCAGTGAAAATATGACTTATTTTAATAAAGATTGCAGATGATGTTGAACCTCTCTTATAATTAAAATATAAAGTAGCCCTAACCATCATGTGTTCTGCAATAAAGTATAGTTTTGCCCTGAACTATAGTTAAAGCATGAGGCTGAAGGCCGAATGCTTTGATCTTTACGGGAACAATACTAGAATATGCTTTACAAGTGTTACTTTTCTGTTACAGGATGAAAATGGTGTGTTTTATTTTCTACAACAAGTTACATATTTCTTTATGATAATGAATCTATCTTTGTTTTCACTGACAGGATGGGAACGGTGTTGTGCGAGGGAATTACCTCTCTGTCTTCCTTGAACTGTCAGCTGGTTTACCTGAAACCTCAAAGTAAGTAAAAGACTTACCGCATTTTTGACAGTCTACAATTCTAATGCTAATTTTTTACCCCAGCAGTGGTTTGGAAAGGCAGGGGCCATAAGATAATTACCTGATTATGAGAAAATAGCCCATTATTGTTGAAGTTTACATTGGTACAAGACCCATTCAAAATTAATAAAATTACTATAACTGCTGGAAATGACCAATTGTCAAAGATGTCTTTCCAATCCTTGTCAAGGGGTATGAAGAACTGCCTCTGTAGGTCTTTATTCAGCTCATAAAGAATTGACATCACCTCAAACTTCCTCACTGACTGACTGATTTATATGTACACCCTCTGCTCTTCTAGGTACGAGTACAGAGTGGAGATGGTTCACCAGGCATCCCGAGACTCAAGTAAAAATATTGTGCGTGAGTTTGCTTCCGACTTTGAGGTTGGAGAGTGCTGGGGATACAACCGTTTCTTCCGACTGGACCTGCTGGCAAGCGAGGGATATCTCGATTCTGAGAACGATACCCTCATCCTTCGCTTTCAAGTGAGACCTCCGACCTTTTACCAGAAGAGCAGAGACCAGCAATGGTAAGAATGTTGAAGATGAGGCTAATCACTTCTGAGCAAGTATCTTCTTCACTGATGTCAGATATTGATTCCTGTGAATACCAGTATGATTACTAGAGGCTTGGTTTATAATGGAATAAATGGAGACAGACATTATGTTGTTGATGCACAGTTGAAGTTGTTGTTCACAGGTATATCAGCCAGCTGGAGGTTGCCGGCTCTCAGTACATCCAGCAGATCAACGATCTCAAAGAGGTACTCTTCTTCTCTCAAGTGTCACATGATTGTACAACCAGACTCACCTCTTCACATTCTTCACCAGTGTCACATGACTGTACAACGTGCCCTACCCAAACACTTCTCTTCACATTCTTCACCAGTGTCACATAACTGTACAACCTGTCATACCCAAACACTTCTCTACACATTCTTCACCAGTGTCACATGACTGGACGTGTCCTACCCAAACACTTCTCTTCACATTCTTCACCAGTGTCACATGACTGTACAACCTGTCCTACCCAAACACTTCTCTACACATTCTTCACCAGTATCACATAACTGTACAACCTGCCCTACCCAAACACTTCTCTTCACATTCTTCACCAGTGTCACATGACTGTACAACCTGTCCTACCCAAACACTTCTCTACACATTCTTCACCAGTATCACATAACTGTACAACGTGTCCTACCCAAACACTTCTCTTCACATTCTTTACCAGTGTCACATGACTGTACGTGTCCTACCCAAACTCTTCTCTTCACATCCTCACCGGTGTCAAATGACTGTACAACCTGCCCTACCCAAACACTTCTCTTCACATTCTTCACCAGTGTCACATGACTGGACGTGTCCTACCCAAACACTTCTCTTCACATTCTTCACCAGTATCACATGACTGTACAACCTGTCCTACCCAAACACTTCTCTTCACATTCTTCACCAGTATCACATGACTGGACGTGTCCTACCCAAACACTTCTCTTCACATTCTTCACCAGTATCACATAACTGTACAACCTGTCCTACCCAAACACTTCTCTTCACATTCTTCACCAGTATCACATGACTGGACCTGTCCTACCCAAACACTTCTCTTCACATTCTTCACCAGTATCACATGACTGTACAACCTGTCCTACCCAAACACTTCTCTTCACATTCTTCACCAGTGTCACATGACTGTACAACGTGTCCTACCCAAACACTTCTCTTCACATTCTTCACCAGTGTCACATGACTGTACAACGTGTCCTACCCAAACACTTCTCTTCACATTCTTCACCACTGTCACATAACTGTACAACCTGTCCTACCCAAACACTTCTCTTCACATTCTTCACCAGTATCACATGACTGTACAACCTGTCCTACCCAAACACTTCTCTTAACATTCTTCACCAGTGTCACATGACTGTACAACGTGTCCTACCCAAACACTTCTCTTCACATTCTTCATCAGTGTCACATAACTGTACAACCTGTCCTACCCAAACTCTTCTCTTCACATTCTTCACCAGTATCACATGACTGTACAACGTGCCCTACCCAAACACTTTATCTTCACATTCTTCACCAGTATCACATGACTGTACAACGTGCCCTACCCAAACACTTTATCTTCACATTCTTCATCAGTGTCACATAACTGTACAACCTGCCCTACCCAAACACTTCTCTTCACATTCTTCACCAGTGTCACATGACTGTACAACCTGTCCTACCCAAACACTTCTCTACACATTCTTCACCAGTATCACATAACTGTACAACCTGCCCTACCCAAACATCTCTCTTCACATTCTTCACCAGTGTCACATGACTGTACAACCTGTCCTACCCAAACACTTCTCTACACATTCTTCACCAGTATCACATAACTGTACAACGTGTCCTACCCAAACACTTCTCTTCACATTCTTTACCAGTGTCACATGACTGTACGTGTCCTACCCAAACTCTTCTCTTCACATCCTCACCGGTGTCAAATGACTGTACAACCTGTCCTACCCAAACACTTCTCTTCACATTCTTCACCAGTATCACATGACTGGACGTGTCCTACCCAAACACTTCTCTTCACATTCTTCACCAGTATCACATGACTGTACAACCTGTCCTACCCAAACACTTCTCTTCACATTCTTCACCAGTGTCACATGACTGTACAACGTGTCCTACCCAAACACTTCTCTTCACATTCTTCACCAGATTCACATGACTGTACAACCTGTCCTACCCAAACACTTCTCTTCACATTCTTCACCAGTGTCACATGACTGGACGTGTCCTACCCAAACACTTCTCTTCACATTCTTCACCAGTATCACATGACTGTACAACCTGTCCTACCCAAACACTTCTCTTCACATTCTTCACCAGTGTCACATGACTGTACAACGTGTCCTACCCAAACACTTCTCTTCACATTCTTCACCAGATTCACATAACTGTACAACCTGCCCTACCCAAACACTTCTCTTCACATTCTTCACCAGTTTCACATGACTGTACAACCTGTCCTACCCAAACACTTCTCTTCACATTCTTCATCAGTGTCACATGACTGTACAACCTGCCCTACCCAAACACTTCTCTTCACATTCTTCACCAGTATCACATGACTGGACGTGTCCTACCCAAACACTTCTCTTCACATTCTTCATCAGTGTCACATGACTGGACGTGTCCTACCCAAACACTTCTCTTCACATTCTTCATCAGTGTCACATGACTGTACAACCTGCCCTACCCAAACACTTCTCTTCACATTCTTCACCAGATTCACATGACTGGACCTGTCCTACCCAAACACTTCTCTTCACATTCTTCATCAGTGTCACATGACTGTACAACCTGCCCTACCCAAACACTTCTCTTCACATTCTTCACCAGTGTCACATGACTGGACCTGTCCTACCCAAACACTTCTCTTCACATTCTTCACCAGTGTCACATGACTGTACAACCTGCCCTACCCAAACACTTCTCTTCACATTCTTCATCAGTGTCACATGACTGTACAACCTGCCCTACCCAAACACTTCTCTTCACATTCTTCATCAGTGTCACATGACTGTACAACCTGCCCTACCCAAACACTTCTCTTCACATTCTTCATCAGTGTCACATGACTGTACAACCTGCCCTACCCAAACACTTCTCTTCACATTCTTCACCAGTGTCACATGACTGTACAACCTGCCCTACCCAAACACTTCTCTTCACATTCTTCATCAGTGTCACATGACTGTACAACGTGTCCTACCCAAACACTTCTCTTCACATTCTTCATCAGTGTCACATAACTGTACAACCTGTCCTACCCAAACACTTCTCTTCACATTCTTCATCAGTGTCACATAACTGTACGTGTCCTACCCAAACACTTCTCTTCACATTCTTCATCAGTGTCACATGACTGGACGTGTCCTACCCAAACACTTCTCTTCACATTCTTCACCAGTGTCACATAACTGTACAACGTGTCCTACCCAAACACTTCTCTTCACATTCTTCACCAGTGTGACTTTCTAACATGCCCTCGACTTAAGCCTTTCACGTATTCTTGATTGGATACAGAACTGTTGAGACCTAAATATTTGGTGAGGGGCTCTCTCAATGAAATTCTGCCAGTCTTAGGAATAAGATTATATCGCCAATAAAGTGGTATTATTTGAGTACTGTTATGTGTATGAAATAGTAGAAAAAATAGAACAAGAAAATGAGTGATTCAAAAACAAAAAAACATCAGTGACATGATAGACTTGAATATTATTGCAATCTCACTCACCCTGTTTGGATGTTTCAGCGTCTTCTTCTGGAAATGTCAAGGAACTCAACAGGGAAGAAAACAGGAAATATTGGCAAGTTTTCTAATTATTTCAAATTTTTTTCATTCCTAAACATGATTTGTATTCATATGTAATGAATCAACTTATGAAAATAATGAAGCTTAAGAAGAGAAACATTTTCACTCCTAAGTCTGTAGCTCAAATTACCAAGGTAATCCTGTAATGTATAAATGAAAGATCGTTATATCTGTCTTGCAATACAGAATTATTCATAACATTTTACCAACAAGACAATTTCTTCATAGAATTTGATATATATCATCTCCACTTTGTCCATTTTGCCAAACAGAAATAGAAACAATTAAGTATATGTTATGGGATTGTGAACCTATCTTCAAATTATGGAAGGAAATAGAATGATTGTTAAACTGAAAATGAAACTAACAAATAATGTTATATTGGGAATGAAAGGAAGGAACAATATCGTGTAAATGCAATCATTTTATTCGTTAAACAGTACATTTATAGATGCAGCATTAGTGGTTTTAAACCCAAGTAAGAATATGCGAAAAATGAAATTTTACGGTATTAAGATTTATCAAAATTTGTTTTTCTATCGACAAACTGAAGAAATGTTTTTTCAATATTGGTCATCTTTCCACTTATTGTTTAGAAATAGTCATGTTCTGTTAAAGTGATGAGTTTATCAGCCAACTGTGGATTTATGTATTTGTTCGTTAATGTTATTTATGTATATTGTTTATTTCGCCTGTAACACAAAATATGTAAAATAAATTTAAAAAATTAAAATTCTGCCTGCAGCTTACCCAGAGGGACCAATCTGTGGGGAGTCCCCCCTGGTGATATCCCAGTCCCCAGACACTCCCCTCCCGCCCCTCCCAACCCTGCACCCCAAGCCTCGACGCCCCGGGCCCAGTGCCGAGATGGACGTGGAACAGGTGGACCTTGAGCATGAGGAGGAGGAAGAGGAGACAGACTCAACCGAGTCCAATGAGGTTAGTCGCGTGGATTAGAAAGGCTGTTGTTGTTCTGTGTATGTCACTGTCTGTCTCTCTGTTGGTCTCTGTCTCTGTCTCACTGCTTTTGTCCAATGAGGAAAGCAGCATAGACTGTGATGCTTTGTCTGTCTGTCTGTCTGTCTGTCTCTCCCCCTCTGTCCTTTCTGTCATGTCCAGTGAGTTTACAGTGTGGACCTTGATGCTCGTTGTTGCTCCATCTGTCAAAATGTCTCTTTGTCTGTCTGTCTGTCTCTCCCCCTCTGTCCTTTCTGTTGCTGTTCAGTGAGATTACAGTGTGGACCTTGATGCTCGTTGTTGCTCCATCTGTCAAAATGTCTCCTTGTCTGTCAGTCTGTCTGTCTCTCCCCCTCTGTCTTTGTCTGTGGTGTCCAGTGAATTTACAGCATGGACCTTGATGCTCGTTGTTGCTCCATCTGTCAAAATGTCTCTTTGTCTGTCAGTCTGTCTGTCTCTCCCCCTCTGTCCTTTCTGTTGCTGTTCAGTGAGTTTACAGTGTGGACCTTGATGCTCCTTGTTGCTCAATCTGTCAAAATGTCTCTCTGCCTGTCTGTCTCTCCCCCTCTGTCTTTGTCTGTTGCTATCCACTGAGTTTACAGCATGGACATTGATGCTTCTCGTTGCTCAATCCATCTTTCTCTCTCTCCTTCTCTCTGTCTCCCTCTTTCTCTATTGCTTTCCACTGGCAGTGTTTGCAGTCTTGATTGTGATGCTTGGAATTGTTCCCACTATCTGTCAGGGAGTCGATCAGCATGGACCTTGATGCTTGTTGGTGCCTCTCTCTCAATATCTGTCTCTCCAACTTTCTCTCTGTTGCTTTCTAGCTTTCCAGTCTGGATCTTAATGCTCGTAATTGTTCCCTCGTTCATTCTATCTGTCTGTCTCTGTTACTGTCAATGAGGCTGTCAGCGTGTCTCCTGGTACTGGTTGTTGCTGGCTCTCTCTGTCTCTCTAACCGTCTCGCTGTATCTCTCTCTGTCTCTCTAACCGTCTCGCTGTATCTCTCTCTGTCTCTCTAACCGTCTCGCTGTATCTCTCTCTGTCTCTCTAACCGTCTCGCTGTATCTCTCTCTGTCTCTCTAACCGTCTCGCTGTATCTCTCTCTGTCTCTCTAACCGTCTCGCTGTATCTCTCTCTGTCTCTCTAACCGTCTCGCTGTATCTCTCTCTGTCTCTCTAACCGTCTCGCTGTATCTCTCTCTGTCTCTCTAACCGTCTCGCTGTATCTCTCTCTGTCTCTCTAACCGTCTCGCTGTATTTCTCTCTGTCTCTCTGTGTTGCTGGCAAGTTGCAGCACTAATGGATTTACTGTCTGTCTGTCTTTCTTGCCCTGTCTTTGTTGTCCAATGAGTATTGCAGGGTGACACCTCATGCTTATTGCTCTGTCATTCTCTCTATTACTGTCTAGTGAGTTTGCCAGTGTATAGCCTGATGCTTGCTGTTCTTCTGCAAGTCTATCTGTCTGTCTTCAATGTGATCAGCAGCATGGCTCGTGTTATTGTCTGTCTGTCAGTTTGTGTGTTACTGTCATGAAATCAGCAGCTATTTATGCCACTATCACTCTGTGTATGTATTTATTTGTGTCTGTTTTTCTGAATGTTAATGTAAGCAGCTTTACGTTTGTAGGTTAATATTTTATCTCTTACCTTTCATTAATTGTTAATTTATACTTTATCAACTCAGAATAACAATCAATGTAAATTAAATTCCCATTTCTTTAGTCAAGTACGTACCGTAGTTGTTTCAGTTATTGTGTCCTTGCAGGGTTTGAGTGAAGGTGATATTGACGACATGGATGAAATAAACGAGGAGAATGAGGGGGACGGAGGCCAGGAATTAGCCGTTGATCACAGCAACGATGAAAACGATATTGACGAGGAGACAATGTGAGTAGTTAATCTACGTCATCTCAAAACCTCCCTTTACCTTTTAAGCTCATCAGGACTGAAAGTCCAGATGGGCTTATGGCATGGCCCGTCGTCCGGCGTCCGTCCGTCCGTAAACTTTTGACACTTTCGACTTCTCCTCATGAACCATACACATTAGAGAGCTGAAATTTTTTGAACAGGTACCTTAGCATAAAATGGAGATTCAAATTTGTAACTTTGGTGACCCTGTGACCCCAAATAGGGTCACAGGGGTCACAACCTAAAAAACCTATTTTCATCTTCTTCTCCAGTTCTAAAAGGACTAGAGAGTTAAAAAAGATATGTGCAGACTCCTTGGCCAATGGGGATTCTAAATTGTAGATTTCGTGACCCCATGACCCCAAATAGGGTCACAGGGGTCACAACCTTAAAAACGTATTTTCATCTTCTTCTCCAGTTCTAAAAGGACTAGAGAGTTGAAAGTGATATGTGCAGACTCCTTGGCCAATGGGGATTCTTAATTGTAGATTTCGTGACCCCATGACCCCAAAAAGGGTCACAGGGGTCACAACCTTAAAAACCAACTCTCATTTTCTTCTCCAGTTCCAAAAGGAGTAGAGAGTTAAAAATGATATGTGCAGACTCCTTGGACAATGGGGATTCTAATTTGTAACTTTGGTGACCCCATGACCCCAAATAGGGACACAGGGGTCACAACCTTAAAAACCAACTCTCATCTTCTTCTCCAGTTCTAAAAGGACTAGAGAGTTAAAAAAGATATGTGCAGACTCCTTGGCCAATGGGGATTCTAAATTGTAGATTTCGTGACCCCATGACCCCAAATAGGGTCACAGGGGTCACAACCTTAAAAACCTATTTTCATCTTCTTCTCCAGTTCTAAAAGGACTAGAGAGTTTAAAATGATATGTGCAGACTCCTTGGCCAATAGGGATTCTTAATTGTAGATTTCGTGACCCCATGACCCCAAAAAGGGTCACAGGGGTCACAACCTTAAAAACCAATTGTCATCTTCCTCTCCAGTTCTAAAAGGACTAGAGAGTTAAAAATGATATGTGCAGACTCCTTGGACAATGGGGATTCTAATTTGTAACTTTGGAGACCCCATGACCCCAAATAGGGACACAGGGGTCACAACCTTAAAAACCGACTCTCATCTTCTTCTCCAGTTCTAAAAGGACTAGAGAGTTTAAAAAGATATGTGCAGACTCCTTGGCCAATGGGGATTCTAAATTGTAGATTTCGTGACCCCATGACCCCAAATAGGGTCACAGGGGTCACAACCTTAAAAACCTATTTTCATCTTCTTCTCCAGTTCTAAAAGGACTAGAGAGTTTAAAATGATATGTGCAGACTCCTTGGCCAATAGGGATTCTTAAT
Source organism: Steromphala cineraria (assembly GCA_916613615.1). NCBI lineage: Eukaryota > Metazoa > Mollusca > Gastropoda > Trochida > Trochidae > Steromphala > Steromphala cineraria. The sequence continues at coordinate 55,430,085 of OU744728.1, read as the reverse complement.
TGTAGATTTCGTGACCCCATGACCCCAAAAAGGGTCACAGGGGTCACAACCTTAAAAACCAATTCTCATCTTCCTCTCCAGTTCCAAAAGGAGTAGAGAGTTAATATTGATATGTGCAGACTCCTTGGACAATGGGGATTCTAATTTGTAACTTTGGTGACCCTGTGACCCTTAATAGGGTCACAGAGGTCACAACCTTAAAAAACTATTTTCATCTTCTTCTCAAGTTCCAAAAGGTCTAGAGAGCTGAAATTATATGTGCAGACACCTTGGCCAATGGGGATTCTAAATTGTAGATTTCGTGACCCCATGACCCCATGACCCCAAATAGGGTCACAGGGGTCACAACATTAAAAACTTATTTTCATCATCATCTTTAGCTCCAAAAGGTCTATTGAGCTGAAAGACTGCATGTAGACTCCTTGGCCAATTGGGATTCTAAACTGTAGGTTTTTCGTGACCCCATGACCCCAAATAGGTTGAACACAACCTTAACAACATGCAAAATGAAAGAAAAGTCACAAGTTGCCTAAATGTTTGTGAGTAGTATATAACAAGGTTACATTTGTTCAAGATCTGGCATGTATCTCTACAATGTTGAACTAATGTTCAGGTCATCCAGACACTAAAGCAAGAAAAATTAATTGATGACCATCCCATTCTAGAAAAGTACAGCAAGTCTAGATCGCTTAGCTTAAGCTTTTTCTGGGCTCCATTTTTTTATAATACATGAAATGTTTAAAATGTTGTCAATGTTGAAATAAAAATACTTCTGAGGGTCAATGTTGCACTAATGTTGCACTACTGTTGCACAGGTCTGTGGACAACGATGTAGAGATCTGGGAGGAGAATGATCTGGACAGACTTGGAGCTTCTGCTGCCCTCAAGTGTACCAACAATCTCTCTGCTCCCAACAAGTAAGTACATACAGACTATCATCCCAGGAACTATCACTTTTACGAATTTTTTTGAATATTTGCATTTCTTCATTCTAGGTGATCAGCTGAAAGGGTCATTTTCACAAATACTCAGTTTATGGGTACCTTTGCACTGGTAAAAGTATCCTACTTCTCAATTTTTGAAGGGACACTAAGCCACAATGGTCAGAAAATATCCCAAGAACCCGCTCAAAGAACAACACTGAAGGGTTATAACAAATTTTATCGGTTTTGTGAATGTCAATGACACACTCCTGAGGGTTATATTTTTCCCCTTTTATTCCATTTTATTCTTATCAAAAAAAATACCAGCATCCCTTGTAAAAGCAGGCTACAGTGATGCCCAGAACAATCCTTTCATGACTGCTTAGACATAATTAAAATAGGAGTTGCATTACAATAACTGTTGCTAGGCAAAGTGATAAGTGCTCATATTAAAAATATGTCACTACCGCATATGACCGGGTATAAGCCGACCCCGGATATAAACTGACCCCCTTTCTCAACCCCCCAAATTCCAGTCAAAACCTAGTTTCTCATGTATAGACCGACCCCCCCTCTTCGCAGATCTATTTTGCTGACAGTAAGTCGATATGATGCCCGTTGCATTGAAACTAAAAGCTCATGAATCATCAAATGACACGTTAATTTTAAGACGTATATTATTTTTAAAAACTATAAAAGAAATTATAAGTGTTCACTTACGGTGTTTGTTGTTTGTTTTAATCATATAACATATTATTCTCGGCAAATTGTTAACGAACGACAGTCAACAACCTTTGGTGCATGAAGTGTTTGCTGGAAATGAGATATTTGTTACAAGCCTTTTCATTGGCTAAATTATGTAGGTCAACCAATCAGCAAGTCGGTTTGAAAAAGATCTACGAAACATAAACGTGGTCGTAATAATTTCATGACAACATTTTGTCGATACAATATTAAATGTGTAAATATATCAGATTTTCTTACACGTTTTCTATATTTTATATTTTCAAAATTAACATGTAGTTAATTGAAATATTTGTGTATATAAAAGTCGAAGAATAATAATCAGAAATATAACCATGAGCAAAAAATTATAAAAGGAATGTATTCGTCGTCATGAAATTACGATTGAAATTCAAAGCAATGTAAAACATCGTGCTTTCACGAGTGTATCTTTGACAAAGATTTGATTGAATTTCGATCAGATATGATTGATAAGTTTGCAAATATGTCTTAATAATACTTTAAAATGGACAACAAGCCTTTTGAAGTGATAACTCTTGATAATATTTGAAAAACCGGGTTTCAATTGCCGATCGTGGATGCGAGTGAAGCCACATCGATCTGCCGAAATCTAACAGCGTGAAGGTTTCTTGAATATTTCATATTAATATATCTTTATATAATTTTTAACTTCTCTTTGTATATTTTTATTAAAAACAACAACACAACAAAAGTATTTTTATTTTACAAGTTCAATATAGAAATGACCTCGATGATTGTGCATGTTGCTTCCTGTGTAAACATCGACTCGCTAGCTCGCTGGGCTGACGATACTCGTGCTTGGTCTCTTTTTTTTTTCATCTGCATCATATAACTCAGGTATAGACCGACCCCCCTCTCTGACCCCCTAATTTCTGGTGTCAAATTCTCGACTTATACCCGGTCATATACGGTACTTATACTACCACAACTCTCACCGTTAAAGCCTGCAATATTGCGCTAACACTAGCTGTGTTAAACTAGAACTCATTCACTTTCTAAACAACCCTGGATAAATTGAGACCAAATTGAAGTTGTTCTAAACCTCTGTTTTTAGCTCACCTTTACAAAGTAAATGTGAGCTTATGTCATGGCGCTTCGTCCGTCGTCCGTCTGTCTGTCCGTCTGTCCGTCTGTCCGTCCGTCCGTCTGTCCGTCCGTAAACTTTCACGAAAAAGACTACTCCTCCTAAACGAATTCAGATATCATTCTGAAATTGTAGTATGTTATACCCATGGTGATTCCTCACAGAAAGGTAGACGTTTCAGTTTTGAGAATCCAAGATGGCCGCCATGACAGCCATATTGAATTTTCAATTAGATTTCATGAAAAAGACTACTTCTTCTAAACGAATACAGATATCATTCTGAAATTGTAGTATGTTATACCCATGGTGATTCCTCACAGAAAGGTAGACGTTTCAGTTTTGAGAATCCAAGATGGCCGCCATGGCAGCCATATTGAATTTTCAATTAGATTTCAGGAAAAAGACTACTCCTTCTAAATGAATGCAGATATCATTCTGAAATTGTAGTATGTTATACCCATGGGGATTCCTCACAGAAAGGTAGACGTTTCAGTTTTGAGAATCCAAGATGGCCCCCATGACAGCCATATTGAATTTTCAATTAGATTTCATGAAAAAGACTACTCCTTCTAAACGAATACAGATATCCTTCTGAAATTGTAGTATGTTATACCCATGGTGATTCCTCACAGAAAGGTAGGCGTTTCAGTTTTGAGAATCCAAGATGGCCGCCATGACAGCCATATTGAATTTTCAATTAGATTTAATGAAAAAGACTACTCCTTCTAAACGAATACAGATATCATTCTGAAATTGTAGTATGTTATACCTATGGTGATTCCGCACAGAAAGGTAGACGTTTAAGTTTTGAGAATCCAAGATGGCCGCCATGGCAGCCATATTGAATTTTCAATTAGATTTCATGACAAAGACTATTTCTCCTAAACCAATCTAGATATCATTTTTATATTGTAGTATGTTATACCTGTAGTGATTCCGCACAGAAAGGTAGACGTTTCAGTTTTGAGAATCCAAGATGGCCGCAATAGCAGCCATATTGACTTTTCAGCTGCAGATGACACATCATTATTATTAAATTTTAAGCTTTCATCAAGTGATCACTGGCACCATATAAATTCTCTAATTTGAACTTACTAATCATAATATTATCTTAAATATGGAATATTTAAGATTGTCGTGCAAGTTGTTCTATATTTTTAAGTGTTTCTAAAAAAAATTAAGATGAAAGACAAACATAATTGATTAATTTGTTTAAAATCTTTATGGCAACTAGCTGCAAAAACCAAATTACATTAAACATGTTAAATTTTAAACAATGGTATCTCCCTTATATTCCTTTAAATACCACACGTAAGGGGTCAACCAGAGTTCAGATATTCCACTATGCTGTCTAATACACAACCCAAGGCAGGCTGCTAGCATCACAGTGTCAGCTGCTAGTCTGTTGCATAATCAACCTGACCCAATTGATATGGTAGAGCATTATGCTATATGGCCATGGCCCATGTGTATGCAATAAAAGTTATGGACTTGTATTCTCATGACAGTGATATGTTCTTTCTAAGAATAACAACTTACACAAAACTTGTCTACAATAAGCTTTGTGTTTAGCAATCTACATGATAAGTTGATGTGGAATAAATATGCAGATGAAAATCGAAAAGGGTTTAGTAAGAAAAGTAAGGAAATTTGATTTGTCATATCTCTCTGTTGATTTGACAATGCAAAAATGTTTACCATAATAGTACTGTATGAGTGTTAAATAAATTGATACTTTAATGAAAGACATCTCATGGTCACTTGACATGTAAATATTATGTGAACAAAATAAATGTGTCTTATGCATTGCTGTGTTTATGACTTTCCTCTCAATCAGTCATTCATTTTCCTTGAAAAATTTGTACTTTTGAGCTTCTCAATATCCCATGCAGCATAACCATCAGTGAAATAATCTTGAAATCATATTAATGATTCACTACAAAACAAAAGTAAGTGCCCACCATCCTGTAAGTAATGAATGACATTTAAATGGATACACCTAAACCAATCAAGATATCATAACGAAATTAATACGGATGCCCACATAAAAGTAGCATTTTGAAGATTAAAAAGTACAAGATGGTCACCAATTCAGCAATAGATATACAAAAAAGTTATACAAAAACCTACTGCTTGTTAACTTATCATGATTATATCATTTGTGTATTAATGTTTGTTCAAGCTCTAGTCGTTTCCAAAAGAAGACTAGTATTTTAAAAGATAAAAAAATCATGATGGCAGCCATAATCAATTATATAAAAGATGGTTACATGTATAATTAAACCATTTTACCACATCATTCAATTTAAGGTGAGCTTCTGTACCCTCGGTACTTTTATTTATCACTCCTAATTCTGTTTCTCCCTGATTTATCAAAATTCGATTACAACATCCAGGTATGAACTTTGAATATGATGTCAAAAATCAAACATGGTGCATCATTAAAGCAGGAGTTGGCATTGTTCTATATTTTACAACACTTGAGAACAAAGTACAGTGCAATGTTTCCCATGGTAAACTAGTTTCAGCCTTATTTTGAATTTTTTCACATTACTGCATAACACTGATAGAAAAACTTATTAGAAAAACCTCTTAATTTAAACTAAAACCATTGACTGTTGGCAGGAAGCAAGATGATGAAGCAATACTGCTGCAGTTCCTTGAGGGTCGGACCACAGACCTCGGGCGCTGGGGTCTGTCTCGCTCATCTCTCTCCACCTCTGGCAGTTCAGGTCAGTTGTCTCCCTCTCCACCTCTCTCCACCTCGGGCAGTTCAGGTCAGTTGTCTCCCTCTCCACCTCTCTCCACCTCAGGCAGTTCAGGTCAGTTGTCTCCCTCTCCACCTCTCTCCACCTCTGGCAGTTCAGGTCAGTTGTCTCCCTCTCCACCTCTCTCCACCTCTGGCAGTTCAGGTCAGTTGTCTCCCTCTCCACCTCTCTCCACCTCAGGCAGTTCTGGTCAGTTGTCTCCCTCTCCACCTCTCTCCACCTCGGGCAGTTCAGGTCAGTTGTCTCCCTCTCCACCTCTCTCCACCTCAGGCAGTTCTGGTCAGTTGTCTCCCTCTCCACCTCTCTCCACCTCGGGCAGTTCAGGTCAGTTGTCTCCCTCTCCACCTCTCTCCACCTCAGGCAGTTATGGTCAGTTGTCTCCCTCTCCACCTCTCTTCACCTCGGACAGTTCAGGTCAGTTGTCTCCCTCTCCACCTCTCTCCACCTCAGGCAGTTCAGGTCAGTTGTCTCCCTCTCCACCTCTCTCCACCTCAGGCAGTTCTGGTCAGTTGTCTCCCTCTCCACCTCTCTCCACCTCGGACAGTTCAGGTCAGTTGTCTCCCTCTCCACCTCTCTCCACCTCAGGCAGTTCAGGTCAGTTGTCTCCCTCTCCACCTCTCTCCACCTCAGGCAGTTCAGGTCAGTTGTCTCCCTCTCCACCTCTCTCCACCTCAGGCAGTTCTGGTCAGTTGTCTCCCTCTCCACCTCTCTCCACCTCGGACAGTTCAGGTCAGTTGTCTCCCTCTCCACCTCTCTCCACCTCGGGCAGTTCAGGTCAGTTGTCTCCCTCTCCACCTCTCTCCACCTCAGGCAGTTCTGGTCAGTTGTCTCCCTCTCCACCTCTCTTCACCTCGGGCAGTTCAGGTCAGTTTGTCTCCCTCTCCACCTCTCTCCACCTCAGGCAGTTCTGGTCAGTTGTCTCCCTCTCCACCTCTCTTCACCTCGGGCAGTTCAGGTCAGTTGTCTCCCTCTCCACCTCTCTCCACCTCAGGCAGTTCTGGTCAGTTGTCTCCCTCTCCACCTCTCTCCACCTCAGGCAGTTCAGGTCAGTTGTCTCCCTCTCCACCTCTCTCCACCTCAGGCAGTTCTGGTCAGTTGTCTCCCTCTCCACCTCTCTCCACCTCAGGCAGTTCAGGTCAGTTGTCTCCCTCTCCACCTCTCTCCTCCTCTCTTCACCTCAGGTCAGTTGTCTCCTTCTCCACCTCTCTCCACCTCGGACAGTTCAGGTCAGTTGTCTCCCTCTCCACCTCTCTCCACCTCAGGCAGTTCAGGTCAGTTGTCTCCTTCTCCACATCTCTCCACCTCAGGCAGTTCTGGTCAGTTGTCTCCCTCTCCACCTCTCTCCACCTCTGGCAGTTCAGGTCAGTTGTCTCCCTCTCCACCTCTCTTCACCTCAGGTCAGTTGTCTCCCTCTCCACCTCTCTCCACCTCGGGCAGTTCAGGTCAGTTGTCTCCTTCTCCACCTCTCTCCACCTCAGGTCAGTTGTCTCCCTCTCCACCTCTCTCCAACTCGGTCAGTTGTTCCCTCTCCACCTCTCTTGACCTCTCTCAACCTACGGCAGTTCAGGTCATATAGTGGCGGTGAAATTATAGCCGGGGTACATGAGCCTTGTTTTCTCATTTTTCTGGTTAGGAAAAGATTTACTGGTAAGTTTTAAGTCTTACTTGACTTTATCCGTCAAATAATGATGTTGATAAAAATTGTTAAAATTATAACCTTTCAAACTTTTGATAAACCTCAAACATTTGTTGAATAGCTTGTTCTACTGATTATGTGAAGTTTCTTGTTGTCACTAATGATATAAACTTGCTTGACCTCCTTGACAACTTAATCTCACATCTTCCAGATGGGTTTTCTGACAGTGCACGTTCAGTACAGAGTATTCTAGATGGCATCCAAGCCGACTGGAATCTGAGCAACCTTGCTAAGGACGAGAATAAGAACACCAAAGGGAAGACAGACAAGAAACCGTTGCTCGGAGACAGTGCCACCACAGACGATATGCTGGAACATATTCATGCCCGATTCTCCGAGTTAGCTGCCACAACTATGGCCGTTGCTAATGCTGCAGTAACTAGCGAAACAGATGCAAAGAAGGTTCGATCTGGTATGTATCAAGTTTTTGTTTCCTGTAGCACAAGTTTAACCAATGATTACACAAGCTTAAGCTTGTTAAGGGTATCATTTTATGTATCTAGAATACTTAGTTTTTCTTGACAACTTAAATGTGTAGGAGGCTATGTTTGTGGAAAAGTAAATAATTGGAAATATACATGTTTGTTTGGACTTTAGGACATAGATTCTTTTGCTCGAGATTTAACTGTTTACAACCAATTATGCACTTTAATTTAGATGAGCTTGGAGTAAACAAAGTTCTTTGATCAGAGCGGACAGAAAGCAGTATTCAAAACCATATATTTCAAGGTTGTCAGTTCCATAACTCTGTAAAAACTATTAGGTAGAAGGTCAAGATGTATTTTTTCTCTTCTTCTATCTTAGCCTTATTAGTAAAATTTCATACACTCATTCTATCACAAAGGCTAGTTTGATAAGATTATTTTGGCTGCACACTTTTATATTCTGTCATAGCAAGGCTGTCAACTTTCTATCATTGCCTTCTAAAGATATCTGAATTTCTATATAATCATATTTTGAAGGCAAGAAGAGTAAAGGGCAACTGAGTGCTATAGTGCAACCACTGCGCAACTCTCTGGATGAGAAAACGGTTTCACGTCCTGATGGTTCCAGCTGCGCTGTTGCTTCGGAGAAGAAGGACAGGAAGGAAGATGGCCGTCTTGGTTCAGCCCTTGAACTCAACCCTTCCGCGGCTGTCACTCACGGTAGGTGTGACTCTACCTCAGTTCGGCTTTGGATCAAGAGGTCTGGGTTCGAATCCATCCAGGCCCCCGGCATCTTTGTCTGGAGGAGAGAACTGTTCTACACACAGTAAAGTTTGGCTGCAATGCTACACTGAATTTCAGTGCTGTATCATCCATGCTTTTCTAATTCTAGCTGATGGTCAGAGGTTTCACAGCAGCCAAATCTAAGGACAAGCTACAAAATCATAAAAATATTCCTTGTAAGCACAATAACTTGAAAAGTTTTTGTGCTATGAAGCTCTAACTTAGTATATATCATCTTTGGAAAAGTAGACAATTTTGGAAAGGATTCAGTTATGAACTGTCACAGGTCAAGGTCACAGCAAGGTCACAAATTCAACATGTATTGACAAAATGGATTATTTTAACTGTTATCGCTTCAATTCATTATATTATTATTATGTCTCCCCCCGAAGGGTTTTGAGTAGGGCTAGGAAGTTTACAAATTTCAGTAAACGTTTACACGGTATGAAAAAAACGAAACGTTACCGTGTACACGACCTGGTGCATGTGATAGACTATTGTCATAAAAAAACAAATGCTGTACGTGATTTGTGTGACACTAATTGATAGAAGTGTATAGTTGCCTATCAAAATCAACCATTTCTTACTGTAATATGAAGACTAACTTTTAAAATTATTAATTTCAGATGTTTTCTATAAAATTCACATATTATTCACGTACGGGGAAAATTCCACATCAGGAATCAACGATCTGCTATATTGAACGGCAATTTATTCTACCATCAAAAAAATATTTTTAAAACTTAGTTACGTTTTTTTAATCTTCCACAAAAAAATTTGACATGATAAAATACCTGTCGAGTTGACAGACAAGCTGCAAGTCACGTATCGATCAGCAAGAAAATGTAGGTCAATGAAAACACTACACATCTCTGATGAAACTCGCTTCTACATCGCTGATAACTGTTTATATTATTTTGTTTCTTGAATCGATCGATAGACTTATAGTTAAATATTTATAGTAGAATAAGTCAATAAGCACATTATTAGTTTCAGTTGAAAGTATTTAACTCGAAGATCGTTCAGTAATCTTTTGACAGACGAACACCTCAAATTTACAGGCTTAAACAGCCATGCGCTAAGCGGTTTGTTTGTTGTGATTGGTTGAATGACACAGAGGTTGTGACGTAGATTGGAATGCAAGGGGCCGTGTACCATTCAATGTGGAGCTTTATTGCGAACTGACAGCGCATACTTGATTTGCTTCCTCAACAAATAATGTAGGTTTATCTTGCGATAATCTACATACCCGTACCAGTTTTATTCGGACAGTGGCATTATAAGTTATCACATTGCATAGCGGGTTACATCGGTATTTATTATTCCCGCGAAAGGTTTTATGCAACGAGCGGAACGCGAGTTGCATAAAACCTTTCAAGGGAATAATAAATACCGATGTAACCCGCTATGCAATGTGATAACGAATTTATCTTACCGAATGTCTAAAACTATTGTTAAAAACACAATCAGAAGTGAACAAAACCTTTATTTCAAAATAACAACAAAGGTCCGAGTCACGGCATACTGGTTGACCTATGACCTTATCACGTGACTTTGAATGATTGACGTGGAAGCACGCTTTACTCGCGGGGTATAAGGGATTTATTCTCCCTCGGTGAAGGTGTATATGGGAATTTGTTAAGGGTCACGTGAACCAATCAGAGATCAAGATTCTTACATGAGGTAGGATAATATTATTTATAGACTTACATGTTAAATTTGTGCAGCAAAAATAATTTTCATTAAACATTTTCTTGTTGTAGTTATTAAACTTCACAGGTTAATTTTAAATAATCTCAACTTTGAAGTCCATAATATTAATTCGGTTTATTGTTTGAAAACTTACTGTTTTAAAATGAAATTATCGTTAACTACCAATAACGAAAAAGTTTTGAGAAACCTATGAATATTTATACTATATGCAGTATGGATTTATTTCGTTGCTGAAATCTTTGAAACCACCCCCTTCTACAAACTCAATATGGCCGTAAGTTACATGCACTTCTTCGGTACTTGTCACGGTACATGCTTTTCGTCGTAATTTTAGCATTGAATAAATGGATGACTGATGCATGCTTTGAGAAGAAGCATTTGATTCCCTTTTGATAGACTGGTGTTTAAATTTTAGATGATTTTTCATCATTCCCGTGCTTTCACCTGAATGTGAAAGTTCGATAGCGCACACATTACATTTCACTTCGGTTTACCGTCAATTTTGGTGAAGAATTTCCACACCTCCGAACGTTTGGCTGTTGCCATTTTCAAAAGTCACCGCGGATATACACTATGCTACCACGTGACAATTCGTTTAATCGTTTACCGTTTACATGATTCTGTGAACGTTTATTCATTCATCACAAAACGATACCGTATATACGTGTAACCGTCCCAGCCCTAGTTTTGAGACATAATGGTTTTAGCTGAGTTCCCGTCCGCGTCAGCGTTGGTGTTCCCATTTGTTTCCGGAGCATAACTCTGAAACTACTTGATCAATCTAACCCTTATTTGATATACATATTCTTCTTATCATGTAGATGTGCCTTTTGGAGGTTTCAACCCGTTTTTTTTTTCAACCCGGGGTTTTTACATTGCAACAGTTTGGACTTTGTCATTTTGAAGGGTAGGGTTAGTTTCTTGGAAGGCTGAAAGTTGAAGATGTGAACTGTCCAAAACGGCTTTGGACTGATCACGCCGGTTTGCCCCAACTGGTCACTTTTTAGCTCATCAGGACTGAAAGTCCAGATGGGCTTATGGCATGGCCCGTCGTCCGGCGTCCGTCCGTTGTCCGTCGTCCGTCCGTCGTCCGTCCGTCTGTAAACTTTTGACACTTTCGACTTCTCCTCATGAACCATACACATTAGAGAGCTGAAATTTTTTGTACAAGTACCTTAGCATATGGAGATTCTAATTTGTAACTTTGGTGACCCTGTGACCCCAAATAGGGTCACAGGGGTCACAACTTTAAAAACCTATTTTCATCTTCTTCTTCAGTTCAAAAAGGAGTAGAGAGTTAAAAATTATATGTGCAGACTCCTTGGACAATGGAGATTCTAATTTGTAACTTTGGTGACCCTGTGACCCCAAATAGGGTCACAGGGGTCACAACCTTAAAAACCTATTTTCATCTTCTTCTCCAGTTCCAGAAGGACTAGAGAGTTAATATTGATATGTGCAGACTCCTTGGACAATGGGGATTCTAATTTGTAACTTTGTTGACCCTGTGACCCCAAATAGGGTCACAGGGGTCACAACCTTAAAAACCAATTCTCATCTTCTTCTCCAGTTCCAAAAAGTCTAGAGAGTTAATATTGATATGTGCAGACTCCTTGGACAATGGGGATTCTAATTTGTAACTTTGTTGACCCTGTGACCCCAAATAGGGTCACAGGGGTCACAACCTTAAAAAACTATTTTCAACTTCTTCTCAAGTTCCAAAAGGTCTAGAGAGCTGAAATTATATGTGCAGACTCCTTGGCCAATGGGGACTCTAAATTATAGATTTCGTGACCCCATGACCCCAAATAGGGTCACAGGGGTCACAACCTTAAAAACTTATTTTCATCATCATCTTTAGCTCCTAAAGGTCTATTGAGCTGAAAGACTGCATGTAGACTCCTTGGCCAATTGGGATTCTAAACTGTAGGTTTTGTGACCCAATGACCCCAAATAGGGTCACAGGGGTCACAGGGGTCACAATCTTAAAAACCTATTTTTCTCCATTAGATGACAGTCTTTGACAAATTTATTTCTCCTTGGATATTTTAGTGTGGACTTCTTTCACTGTTTGATATTGGCGATCTAGAAAGTGTTGAATAATAATACATTTGTTTTGTAATTTTTTTATAGGTTTTCTTGCAATAGGTAACATCAGTTTCATTTTTAGCTCATCTTGCCTGTATAAAGCAAACTTGATATGATGCCTGATGAGCTACAGAGCCAATGGCTCTATTTTTTTCATATTAACACCCTTTCATATATATCGTTTTGTTCGAAAAACATTCACGGTCAAGAAAAATAATAAAAAGTAAGTAATCGTGAAAGTTGGTTTCTCCTTAAGGTCTCGTTCTACAGTTTTTTCATTGTGAACGGGGGCCAAAGAGTTCCCACTTCAGAAAGCAAATAGAGGTCTGACAGTGTTTTACCCCTAAAAGAAAAGTTATTTGAGGTATTAGAATAAGTCTTTCTTTCAGAATTAGCTAATATACTTGGCTGTCAGCCTACAGCAGTCATGTAATGCTATGCCAATTGCAGAAGGTCAAGTGACCCACTCAATGGAAGCTGTTCGGTCGCTTCTGGGTCCATTTCATTGATTTTTCCATCAGAAGTATGCATATCTTACTGCTGCTAGTGGTCGCTAGTGATCTATTTCAGTCGTGTGGGACTGACATGCCAATGACTGATGGCGATTTAACATTGGAGTCTATGGGGTAAAAAAACTGTAGAACGAGACCTAAGCTATCAAATTATCTAAAATTTGAGTTTTGTTGGTGATGTTTTGTATGGTAAATCGATAGTTAAATATTACGTTGAAAAACGATAATTAGGTAAAACGTATGTCTTTCTAGCGATTCATAGGAGTGCAATCTTGGCAGACACGCTTCAGTTACCATAGATTTTGTTTGCCGGGGCTTATTAGGCAATGTAACGTTAAAGTCTCTTTAAGGCAGGTTACTGTCCGATTTGAGAAAAAACAAGGTGGAGACTGTGTCTAATTGCAATCCTTCTTTATGAACCCAGAAAGTGACCAAATACCATTTCAGTCCACTTTTAAAGTAATAACTTGGTTACACTTATATCTTGAGCTTAAATATTTTAGTAATTAAAACATATTTATATTTCCAGATGACCCTCTATCTCTGACCCTGACCGACCTAACACTGGAGGAGAGCAGTCTGGCTGACCTTTCTGCTTGTCTGGACGGAGCAGGTGCTCTCAACCACCTCATGTCTCGGCCCAGGTGAGATCAGATATAGTACATACTAATGCTATGGTTACGTCATGACTCGGCCAAAGTGAGATCAGTTACAATACATACCAACCTCACGGCTTGGCCCAGGTGAGATCAGTTACAATACATACCAACCTCAAGGCTCGGCCCAAGTGAGATCAGTTACAATACATACCAACCTCAAGGCTCGGCCCAAGTGAGATCAGTTACAATACATACCAACCTCACGGCTTGGCCCAGGTGAGATCAGTTACAATACCTTCCAACCTCAAGGCTCGGCCCAAGTGAGATCAGTTACAATACATACCAACCTCACGGCTTGGCCCAGGTGAGATCAGTTACAATACATACCAACCTCAAGGCTTGGCCCAGGTGAGATCAGTTACAATACATACCAACCTCAAGGCTTGGCCCAGGTGAGATCAGTTACAATACATACCAACCTCAAGGCTTGGCCCAGGTGATATCAGTTACAATACATACCAACCTCATGGCTCAGCCCAGGTGATATCAGTTACAATACATACCAACCTCACGGCTTGTCCCAGGTGATATCAGTTACAATACATACCAACCTCAAGGCTTGGCCCAGGTGAGATCAGTTACAATACATACCAACCTCATGGCTCAGCCCAGGTGATATCAGTTACAATACATACCAACCTCATGGCTCGGCCCAGGTGAGATCAGTTACAATACATACCAACCTCAAGGCTTGGCCCAGGTGAGATCAGTTACAATACATACCAACCTCAAGGCTTGGCCCAGGTGAGATCACTTACAATACATACCAACCTCACGGCTCGGCCCAGGTGAGATCAGTTACAATACATACCAACCTCAAGGCTTGGCCCAGGTGATATCAGTTACAATACATACCAACCTCAAGGCTTGGCCCAGGTGAGATCAGTTACAATACATACCAACCTCAAGGCTTGGCCCAGGTGAGATCACTTACAATACATACCAACCTCAAGGCTTGGCCCAGGTGAGATCACTTACAATACATACCAACCTCAAGGCTTGGCCCAGGTGAGATCAGTTACAAAACATACCAACCTCATGACTCGGCCTAGGTGAGATCACTTACAATACATACCAACCTCACGGCTCGGCCCAGGTGAAATCAGTTATTAGCTCATCTAGCCTGTAAGGCCAGATGTATGCTTATGGCATTGCATGGCGTCAGGCGTCTTTCCATCTGTCCATCTGTAAACTTTGTGGAATTTCAACTTCTTCTCCAGAACCAAAAGGCCTAGAAAACTTTGTGTGCAAACTCCTTGACTAGTGAGGATTATCACTATATCATTATAGTGATATAAGAAGCAAAAACATTGCATTAATTAAGAAATAATAGCTTCCACCTTGTAATATTCTCTACCTTGTGAAGATTAAAAGACTTTATCACAAAGTTTTGATAATGAACTTCCAATTCATGCAATACCAGCTTCCGATTGCTCTGAAGAAGAAAACAGTGATTGCTTAATGTCATGTCAGCGTGCTTGTTCCTTATTACAGTAAACCTGAATCAGAGCGTGTTGAGACCAGTAGACGAAAAGTGGCTCCCTCAAAGTCAGTCTCGTCTTCCAGCAAGGATACAGGTAACCATACCTTCACATCAGTCACTCCTTAATCCTTGACATCATTAACTCCTTGATACTTGACATCATTCACTCCTTGATCCTTGACATCATTCACTCCTTGATACTTGACATCATTCACTCCTTGATACTTGACATCATTCACTCCTTGATCCTTGACATCATTCACTCCTTGATACTTGACATCATTCACTCCTTGATACTTGACATCATTCACTCCTTGATACTTGACATCATTCACTCCTTGATCCTTGACATCATTCACTCCTTGATACTTGACATCATTCACTCCTTGATACTTGACATCATTCACTCCTTGATACTTGACATCATTCACTCCTTGATACTTCACATCATTCACTCCTTGATCCTTGACATCATTAACTCCTTGATACTTGACATCATTCACTCCTTGATCCTTGACATCATTCACTCCTTGATCCTTGACATCATAAACTCCTTGATCCTTGACATCATTCACTCCTTGATCCTTGACATCAGTTACTCCTTGATACTTGACATCATTAACTCCTTGATCCTTGACATCATTAACTCCTTGATCCTTGACATCATTCACTCCTTGATCCTTGACATCATTTACTCCTTGATACTTGACA
This sequence comes from Steromphala cineraria, assembly GCA_916613615.1. Classification (NCBI taxonomy): domain Eukaryota; kingdom Metazoa; phylum Mollusca; class Gastropoda; order Trochida; family Trochidae; genus Steromphala; species Steromphala cineraria. Next base: position 55,414,475 of record OU744728.1, on the reverse strand, counting down.
TCATTCACTCCTTGATCCTTGACATCATTCACTCCTTGATACTTGACATCATTTACTCCTTGAAACTTGACATCATTCACTCCTTGATCCTTGACATCATAAACTCCTTGATCCTTGACATCATAAACTCCTTGATACTTGACATCATTCACTCCTTGATACTTGACATCATTCACTCCTTGATACTTGACATCATGCACTCCTTGATCCTTGACATCATTAACTCCTTGATCCTTGACATCATTCACTCCTTGATACTTCACATCATTCACTCCTTGATACTTGACATCATTCACTCCTTGATCCTTGACATCATGCACTCCTTGATCCTTGACATCATAAACTCCTTGATACTTGACATCATGCACTCCTTGATACTTGACATCATGCACTCCTTGATACTTGACATCATGCATTCACTCCTTGATACTTCACATCATTCACTCCTTGATACTTGACATCATTCACTCCTTGATACTTGACATCATTCACTCCTTGATACTTGACATCATTCACTCCTTGATACTTGACATCATTCACTCCTTGATCCTTGACATCATTTACTTCTTGATACTTGACATCATTAACTCCTTGATACTTGACATCATGCATTCACTCCTTGATACTTCACATCATTCACTCCTTGATCCTTGACATCATTCTATACTTGACATCATTCACTCCTTGATCCTTGACATCATTAACTCCTTGATACTTGACATCATTAACTCCTTGATCCTTGACATCATTAACTCCTTGATACTTGACATCATGCATTCACTCCTTGATACTTCACATCATTCACTCCTTGATACTTGACATCATTCATTCACTCCTTGATACCTGACATCATTCACTCCTTGATCCTTGACATCATTAACTCCTTGATCCATGACATCATTCACTCCTTGAAACTTCACATCATTCACTCCTTGAAACTTCACATCATTCACTCCTTGATACTTGACATCATTCACTCCTTGATACTTGACATCATTCACTCCTTGATACTTCACTTCATGCACTACTTGAAACTTGACATCATTCACTCCTTGATACTTGACATCATTCACTCCTTGATCCTTGACATCATTCTATACTTGACATCATTCACTTCTTGATACTTGACATTATTCAATCATCCTATACTTTGTCACAGCTGCAAAACTGCTCAACTGTTTAACAATTACTCACTCTCTTACTTCAGTATTTTGATCCACAGGAGATATCGCTCTTTGAAGATCATGCAATATCTCCTTGGGTGATCATTTAATAATAAGGTCCTGTTAATTAACTTTGTGATCAATTTTTAAATTCAAAACTTCTTCATGATGAATAAAATGAAATAACTTAATCAACTTTTCCCCCACTTTTAGCTGATTTTTGATAGTTTGACACTAACAACAAATGATCTGTTCGCAAACTGTGATTCCTTTGAGTTCTGAAGGATTCTTTTTTAATTTGTTTACTTTGAACAGACAGGGGTTAAAAAAAACTTTTCAGATACAGTCATGGAATTAATGGGGTTGTTTTTAGGCAAGCCATTGATTATCAATGAATTTTTAGGCGAGTCAAAGTTGAATTTTGATAAGTCACTGATCATAGAGTAACAGATTTTTCCCCCCTCCGAGAGAATATTTGCTTTTGATTATCAAGTGATATTGTCTGTGACTAGTGCCGTCCCAACACTGGTCCTTCAACTATTTGAAATCCAAGATGGAGAAGTCTGACACCAGCTCCAGCTCCTCCTCCAGTGATCCACCGGACCAGGACGGTGCAGAGAGTCCGAGTCGTGGGCAGACCTCACCTAACGGAAACACCTCAAGTAAAAGTGGGGACAACTCAAATACGGATTTCTCTTCTCAGAATAACAGCAAAGACAGGTAGATTATTAGATATGTCACTGAGAAACCATTCAGTATGGCTTTCGATCATTTTTGTATCGCAATATATTGCAATACAGAAGAACATATTGTGATACCTATTGCAATATAACAGTACTTTTCAAATGTAAGATTTTGGAAGCTTCTCTTGACTTCATTACAACGGTTAGAAAAGATTATAAGTTATACCATATTTTTATATTTTTTTATAACACTTTATTGTCCTCAGTACAAATATACATTGGAAATTTTTCTTGTGCCGAAGCACCCGGCAGCCACAGTGCAGCGCCAGTTAAATCGTTGTTCTGCCTTTACAATGCTGAGTGTCAAGCAAGACAGCAACAAATCCCAACTTTTAACGTCTTATGGTATGACGCGATCGGGAATCGAACCCCGGTCTTCCGGGTGACGAGCGGACACTCTACCACTGAGCTACGCCCCCGGTAATACTGATAATGCACGGGGATGTATCAGCCTCTAGCTGTATCAAGGAGTGCATGATGGCAAGTCGCATAACACCAAGCGAGGGGCTGATATATCGCCATGCACCCAGCGTCTGAATAATATAACAATTCTTACCGAATGTTTAAACAATACGCATAAAATGAAAAAAAAAAGAATAAGAAAAAATAGTTAAGTTATAAATATTTGTCACCCTTCTGAAGAGGGTGATATCAGTATTAATTGTTGCGAAAACTGTAACCTCTAGACTGAGTTTGACATTATCTTGACGGCTGGAGAGATCGTACACAGAGAGAGAATTAAAATTTATTTAGTATTTATCCAGGGTCACATGGACCAATCAGTGATCGAGATTCTTACATGGGGTAGGATAATAATTTTTCAGCTGTCTACAGTTTTTTAAAGGCAGTTATTTACATAACTGGATGTGAGCATACATAGATTTTCACAACTTTCTGTACAATCATATCTATTTGGTTGTGATTTTCTTCATTTTTAGATTATAATTAGCAGCCCCGTCTAAGGACGGGGCTGCTATCAGTTTTTGTGAAGTTTCCATCGCCGCCGCCGCTGCACTCGTACTACTAGATATAACTTTTTTCCCCTAAGCTTTCCAGAACTCTTATTCATACCTTACTACTCATACCTCGGGGGAACGATTTTGACACGTTCACTTTCAAGGTCAAAGGTCAAGGTCACGAGCTATGTATTCACTCTAAGAATTCCTTGTAAACGCGATAACTTGAAAAATTTTTGTGCTATGAAGCTCTAACTTGGTATATATCATCCTTGGAAAAGTAAAAAATTTTGAAAAGGTTTTGGCTACAATCAGTCAAAGGTCAAGGTCACAGCAAGGTCATGACGTAAACGTTTTAGCGAAAATGCTTTATTTTAACTATGAACACTTTTAATCAATACACGATTGTTATACTCAATAAAAAGTGTTCAATGATTGTGTGACCTTGAAGGTCAAAGGTCAAGGTCATGAGATATGAGTTATTACAAAATGCACTAAATTGGGGTATAACTTTATCCAATTTAGCTTTTCAGAACTCATGAACATGTCTAAATGTTAATACTTCCAGGGAATCATTATGACATGTTCACTTTCAAGTTCAAAGGTCAAGGTCACGAGTTATAAAATCACCACAAAATTCTTTGTAAACACTGTAACTTGAAAAGTTTTTGTGCTATGAAGTTTTAACTTGGTATATATCATCCTTGGAAAAGTAAAAAAATTTGAAAAGGTTTCGGCTGCAATCTGTCAAAGGTCAAGGTCACAGCAAGGTCATGACTTAAGCATGGTTTAGCAAAAATGCTTAATTTTAACTATGATCACTTTTAATCAATACATGATTGTTATACTCAATAAAAAGTGTTCAATTATTGTGTGACCTTGAAGGTCAAAGGTCAAGGTCATGAGATATGAGTTATTGCAATTCCTTGTAAACACAATAACTTGAAAAGTTTTTGTGCTATGAAGTTTAGATTTTGTATATATTATCTCTTGAGAAGTACAACATTTTCAAAAAGTTTTGGGTACGAACTGTCGAAGGTCAAGGTCACAGCAAGGTCAACATATATGGAGAAAATGGATTAATTTAATTTTTAACACTTTATTTCATTACAATAATGTTATACTCAATGAAATGTGTTCATTGATTGTGTGACCTTGAGTGTCAAAGGTCAAGGTCACGAGAAAATTCCCAATTTGGTGAGGCCTGTAAAAGGCGGAACAGGGTAAGGCGAAACCCAAAGTTCCGGGGCTGCTCTGCTTTTGCGGTATCCCGCAAACGCTAATCTAGTTGTTAATTGTTTTAAGAAGATAGGATAAATAGGATATTTTTAGAAGAATGTTCCAATACGTATCATGTTGTTTCTGTATTGCAATATACCAATAAATCAATAATACTGCGCAAGTGTGCATCCTTAGAAACCATTATACAATGTGTCTCATAGAACTCATCAGTGCTTGTGAAGCCTTACAGTCCAACAGGACTTGGACAGAAATCTTTCCTCTCATGGTAACAATAACACTTTAGAGACCTAGTGGAAGTGGTTTCTCTAACTTATCAACCATAAAAGATTATAAAGCTAAGAGCAAATTTAATGAGACAATTCTCAAAATTTGTTTTTCAGTTGCAACTGGAAATTTCGAACATGGTTTGCAGTCATGTTCTTTGCATTATCTCCCCTGTCGGGTCACATGATCTTCCTGTAGCAGATGACATCCTAGTAACCGCCACAATACAGAAAAACAAAACTTCACATATGTAAAATGCAGGGTGGGAATGAGATAAGAAATTATTGGAAATACAGTGGATATCTAGGGGTGCCTATTTAACACTTATTGTGAGATTTTGAGTTGCTTGCAACTTGGTGTGCAAGTCAGAGTCTTATTTAATTCTAGCCGTCCTAAATGGTGCTGGTAAAATAGAAAAAATTGGATTATCATTTATCATATCTCTTGTAAATTACAGGTTGCACTGATTCAAGTAAAGACTGTACGTTGGTTTAATGTGATGGGTTAAATTGCTGAATTAAATTATAAGACAGTTGTTAAAGGGGCAGTCGCACATTTTTAAAATTGGTTCTTCGATTTATCATTGATAGTTGTACATTAATGCTAACCCTTACAAAAAATTATAGTTAGCCACAATGGTGCAGCAACATTGCGGCGTATTGTTTTCTAGGAGCGAAACATTCACTAACAAGCGAAACGGTTGTGAAACGCAAGTGCTCGTTTAGATAAACATATGCAGCAATGTGACAATTAATAATTAGATGGAAAAAAAGTGAAAACATTGCCGCAAAGTTTTCACTTTTATGCATTGATAAAGAAAGACAAAGACAATTGTATGCAATTCATTGCATTTTTTGAGGTTGGTGTAATTAGCCGATTCATATAATCATAACCATTCATCATCATAACATTGTAATAGTTGTATAACATTCGATGTTCAAGGATATGTACCTGGATCATCATAACAATACAATATTCAATAAGCAGTTTCAGCTTAACACACAGGTACAGCATGCCATTTCACAATTAATACACACTTGATTTATCCCAGTTGCACTAAAATGTATATGGCCTTCTTATTCATAATATAGAATATGTAATGATAATATGATATCAGACTAGAAGCGACTGACTATAATGCTAATGAAAGGACTAATCAAACCATGTTCTAAGAACAATTAATAAGACCTATTTGAAATTTCATTCTATTGAGGTTGTTTTTCATGTCATAACAAACTAAGTAAGTCTTGTGAGGAGAAGCTGTGAAGTCAAATCTCAATATTCAAATTATTCATAAATGCCTTGTTATTACAGATTTAAGATGAATTGAATCTCCTGCTGTTGGGCTCTCTAAGTAAACATCACGATATCACACATTCATCCAACACATAATTTGGATATTCCTCTGTTAATCATTTGAAATAAGGTTTAAAAAATTTAATTTGGATTATCACTTTTAATAAATGTTATTATCCCCCTACATAAAAGATGTATGATATTGTAGTAAATAAAACCTGCATGTTTTGAATTATTATAACTTGTATCAACAGTGATAGATATGGGTGGAGCTAAAATTTAGTATTAGCCAATGACAAAAGCATCCATTGTCCCTCTCTAAAAGCAGCATTGTTGATTGCTACCTTAAAAGGTAATTACTTCAAGGGTCATTAACTTTGTTGTTATTTCAAGTTGTGATTTCCTGTTAATTTTCAAATCATTGACACTGACCATCATGTGTTGACGAGTTTGTCTGTTTAGTCTATTGTCAGTTATCTGTTAATTACTCAAAACTTGTTAAATTCTTAATGACACCTGGTAATTTGAAAATATATTCTGAATTAAAATGTGTTCGACAGGTTTTATGTTCTTTTTATTCAAAATTTAATCTATATTAATAATCATACATAACAAACTAAGTAAGTCTTGTGAGGAGAAGCTGTGAAGTCAAATCTCAATATTCAAATTATTCATAAAGGGATTGTTATTACAGATTTAAGATAAATTGAATCTCCTGCTGTTGGACTCTTTAAGTAAACAACAGGATATCACACATTCATCAAACACAACAGAAGTGTACAAATAATTTGGATATTCCCCTTTTAATCATTTGAAATAAGATTTATAAAATTTAATTCGGATTATCACTTTTTAATAAATTTTATTATCCTCCTACATTAAAGATGTATGATATTGTAGTAAATAAAACTTACATGTTTTGCATTGTTATAACTTGTGTCGACATTGTTTAAGATGTAAATGAATTAATTACAGTGATAGAGATGGGTGGAGCTAATATTCAGTATTAGCCAATGACAAGAGCATCCATTATCCCTCTCTAAAAGCAGCATTGTTGATTGCTACCTTAAAAGGTATTTACTTCAAGGGTCATTAACTTTGTTATTTTGCTATGTAAGGGATATCAGTTATACAATTAGTTGTTATTTCAAGTTGTGATTTCCTGTCATTGACACTGACCAGCATGTGTTGACGAGTTTGTTGGTTTAGTCTATTGTCAGTTATCTGTTAATTATTAAAACTTGTGAAGTTGCTTAGTAAGTGACATCTGTTTATTTGAAAACAAATAATCACTTAGTGTTTCACAGGTTCTATTTCCTTTTTATTCATTTTTATTCAAGACTTCACATACTTTGATACATTTATTGTAAACCCAGGTTTTTCTTTCTTATTAATTCCAATTCTATCTTTTTTAATCAAAAGACTAATTTTATATTGTAAACCTGGTTGTAAAATATATAATTGATCTTTATGTCTATTGGATACTTACCTTCTATTTTTCATAAGTAATCAATTAATGGAAAAACTTCTTGAATAACAATTATAAAGGAAATAAATGATTGTAAAAATGTCACATAAAAGAAACACAATTATAACAATTGTGGCACTAAACGATAAACCTACAAACTATTTGTAAGATGTAAAAAGAAAAAAACTTTTATACTTATCATTATCAGCATGAACAAATTCAATAAAAATTCAATTTCCAAGCTATAAAATAATACATTTTATCAAAACCCTCTGCATAACCATCAGGCAAGTACTCTGTGCACTGTGCAATGCATTGTGCATTAGCCAATCAGAATCAAGTTGGGCTGGACATTAGCCAATCAGAATCTCTGCAATATTTAGCTCTTTACCACTGCACAAGCCACATGCAAGAAGGAGGGAAGAAAGAAGGCGTCTATCAACAGCTGGATATAATAGTTAAATCACAGCCCATTAACAGCTAAAATGGCATTTCTTCAGTCACTGATATCAGAGTAAGTACATCTGAATACTATTCCAAGTTCATGTTGCCTGTATCTTCTTTTCCAAATCATAAACAAGAACTTCGGATGTTTCAATAATATTGGCTTCACATGCAGTCAAAATGACAAATGGTTTCAAACCTTGTTACTTCTTGATTGAATATCTTGTAAAGTATTGTTATATTACATTATTATGTACCTCTATGTTTTGCAATGTGATACTGATTTGATGTGTCATTAGGTTTAATTACTTGGTAATTTTCAGCAAAAGATGGCATTGTTGACACAAGTGTGCACTGGACCATGGCTGCCATGAGAGGACAACTGAGGCTAGACACAGGCAGAGATTATGTAACTGCAGGTAACTGCACACCTGGCATGCTTATATAATTCTTGAAAACTGCACACCTGGCATGCTTATATAATTCTTGAAAACTGCACACCTGGCATGCTAATCTAATTCTTGAATACACATGCATTATAATCCTTGATAGTAGATTAGACAATTCAAAATGCAATTGTAAATGGACTTGATAACTGACTGTTTTATTTGTAAACATCCAGACAGGTCAATTGTATATCATAGATATACCGGGAGCACTTGATTTCAATTGCTTATGATCTTTAAAGACTTATAATATAAAACTTTTGTAATGAATTCTATATATATTTGATTGATCAAATAGATTTTCAAGTGTGTCCATTTCTGTACAATTGATAACTGTTCATCAAGTAGAAACTGTTGAAATTTCTATTTGATAACTAGTTTACCAATGTGTAGTCTACCATGAATGCAAATTCAAATTGTTTCATAAACTGATTTGAATTGATAAAATTTTCTTAACAAACAAATTACTATCAAAGTTATTGATTTATTCAATGTCAACTTGTTAGTTCAAATTATCTCTGCTAACTCTTCATATATTGCTTATATATATATAACTGAATAATTAGATTCAGTTGTTCTTTCCCTATACCTGTTTCATTTCATAAAAGGACTGTATTATGCAAATTGTTTATTTAAGGTGACCACTGAAGCTTACAATACACAGACCTGGCAACATGAGGGGATAAGGAGGCAGTGTCTTCATAGTAAGTACACTAAATTGCTAAATAAACAAACAGTTTAAGAAATGACCAATCTGAGTCACATTGCTATACTGTTCTTAATCCTGATTTAATTCTTGAATAAACATGCTGTATATTCCTTGACTGTAGATTAGACAATTGCAACCTAATTTGCAAATAAATGGACTTGATTAATAACACTTTAATTTGTAAACACCCAGACAGGTTGATTGTATGCTGTTAATACATGAGGGAACACTTGATTCCAAATGCTTATGAGCTGTAAATCAATTTGAAGACTTTTGATATATCAATTAACTAATTTTTGTTATTAGTTCAGGACACATTTAGTTTAAATACAATTTTTAAAGTTTGATCATATAGATTTTCAATGAAAGTCTTTCTGTTCAATTCTTAAATTATTGTATATTCTTTTATTTTTTTTATTCAAATGTTATTATTCTTCAAATTATCTAGACATATATCCTTTTTTATTATTTATTTTGGGTTATAAAGTAGTCTAGATTTTAAAATCCTGACACCTGAAGATTGATAAGATTTTTTAATTACTAAACACGATTATGATAGTAATAAACAAGCTTGACAGTTGTAGACATAGTCTTTAAGGTAATAATAATTGAAATTCAAATGATTCAAAATCTTTTCACTATTTTTCATTCATTTCTTTACATTTAGTTTTGGGGCCAAATAAATGGTAATACAATAATCATAAATAAGTATAAAAATCATTTACACATTCAAATGTCAAATTATTAGTTCAAATTCTATCTGTTTTTATAGATTAATTATAATAAATAGTAATTAAAGTGATCCAGGTGTCATACTTTTTTTTGCTTGTTATTTCACCATTTTGTAACTGAGTGAGCACGTTCAGTTGTGGTCTTTTTTCTCTTTCCATACATTGAAGGAATGTATTCAAATTGTTTATTTAAGGTGATCACTGAAGCTTACAATACACAGACCTCACAACATAAGGGAACTAACAGGAATAGCAAAGCAGTGTCATTAAAGTAAACTGAAGTGCTAAATAAACAAACAGATTGATCAATGACTTCTGACCAATTTAGTTACAGATTAGAACCACATTGCAATTCTGTTCTTAATTCATATCTATGTATGCAATAAAAGTGTGATTCATGTATAAGAGAAACTATTGTTTTATTTTCAATGGCGAGCATCCTAATTGATTGTACAAACATTTGTTTATTGTTTCAGAATGAAGACCAAGCCACAGCTCTTCAGATGTGAACACAGACAAATTAATTTGAACAAAAATGTTTTCATTTTCTTCACTTTATATACTTGAATGTATCACATTTAGCATAAGTTTCCCCAAAAATTGTCATAAGTTTCCCCAAAAATTGTCATTCATAACTTAGTGATGTGACACTTTTCAACAGAAATTGTAATAATCTATAAATGGTCCTTTATTGTAAGGACTTCATTTAATAGCTATAAAGGTTAATCAGTGAATTAAATCTTAGATATTGGAGTATAATGTTAACAGTTGAATTTGTAATTTATTTTAGAATGCAACTGTTGGCATATATTTGTTTCCAATCTTTTAGTGCCAGGATGCCTTTTCATGTCACATAAAAACTTTTATCTATTAAACCCTGAAACAAGATCCAAAATTAAACATATTAAATGCTCAGTTAATAATTCAACAAGTGTCTCAAATCTCTTAGTGCTAGAATGCTTGACGATGTCATATAAAAAACTTTCACGCTGTACATACAACTGATATATATATTTTTGTGTGTTATTTCATGCACAAGTGAATAATCAAAATAAAATATTAAAATGAATATGATGTGTTTGTATCTTTTATACAGGTGACATCATGAGAGAAACAATGTGAGCTACTTTCAAAACATTACACTGAATATATTATATATATATCGCTTGAACGCAACGCTTGCGGATCACTTGAACGCAATGCTTGCGGATCACTTGAGCGCAACGCTTGCGGATCACTTGAGCGCAACGCTTGCGGATCACTTGAGCGCAACGCATGCGGATCACTTGAGCGCAACGCTTGCTGATCACTTGAGTGCAACGCTTGCGGATCACTTGAGCGCAACGCTTGCTGATCACTTGAGTGCAACGCTTGCGGATCACTTGAGGGAAACGGTTGTTGCAACTTATGCGTAATGAATTAGCCGCAACTTTGCCGCACGCTCATTTGCATGGTAAATTCGAAATTTCAGCCGCAACTATGTGCAACGGTGAGTGAAAACATCGCTGCAATGTTGCTGCATATATGAGTTTTTTTTATAAGGGAAGTGTAATAATTTGATAGTGTCAAAAAACTCATTTCACAAACCAATCACCCCTTGTCAGAGAACAAATTGTTAAGATTAACATTAAGTCCATTTGGTGGCCATTTTTATGTGAACACATTTAATTCATTTTGTGAAAGAAGAAGGAATCGCATGGCTGAACTTTACATTATATATTAAATTTTAACCTGCTACTGCCCCTTTAAAGGTAAGAACATGTAAATTAGCTGTGTAGAGTGAAAATATAGGCTTTAACCTGTCACAAGATGAGGTTGATAACAATGAAACCAAAAATATTGTGTTAATGATATGCTTCTCTGGTCTGAAATGTTGTTTATGTCAGAAAATGCTTTTATTAGAGCAGTTTATTTGGATTTCGTTTAATTGTTGCATCAGTACTTAGGCAAGGCAACGATCTTTGGTTAATTGTAGAAGTTGCGTCAAATCATTTGTTGTACATTTGACATCATCGCTTATGATTTTCACAGAGGCAAAAAAATGATAGTAAACTGCCATGGTGAGAACACTTTCCTAAGCTGAGAAAATCAGTCTCTCACCCTTAAGCATATATAATAAATAGAACTATCTGTCTATAATAAATAGAACCATCTGTCTTACTCTTGACAAATACCATGTTTATCTCATCTTGTGAGGTAGAAAAGTGACATATTCTGTGATTTTGTTAACTCCCTCGCTTTCATTTCCCATATTTGAATTATTTTTACAATCATTTTTCCCTTTTTTCAACAGATCAGACACCCCTGATGATTCGTCTGTGGTATGAAACTGAAATCCTTGATGGGAATTATCTCCCTTTGGACAGCAATTCTGAATATCTGCAGGTTCCAAACATGGAAGTTGACTGGCTAAAACAGTATTCAATTTGGACTCAAAACATCTGTTTTGTCCATTACCAATTCATTTTATTAATCTTGGAACACATATTTGTTTTAAATGCTTAAATGGTCTTTGAATTCAAGAAATGTATTTGTGCAGAGGACATGATCATGAATCCATGTTGTTTCCCAATCTACTGTGCAAAAAGAAACAAGGTTTTTGGAAACAAAGCTCACTATGGTTCAACTACCATAGACAGATGGCTTCCTAACAAAGAACTGTTTCTGTATTTGATAGATGTTTGTTGAGAAATGCAAAGCTTTCGGATACACATAATCAGAAGAGTATTATGTTTGCACCAAACTTGCTTGAAATTAACAGTTTTGACCTAGCTATGCTGTGATATATATTGCACAACATGTTTTTCTATTGCAGGTAGTAATATCCTGATTAAAGTATTGTGGCATTAATTGTTTTCATAATGTAAATGGCTTATGTTATATCTTATACTGCTACTTTGAACATACAAATTAACCTCTTGGTTTACTGTGAGAATCAGGCATTGACATCCCTACGACTTAATATAATCTTGCACAAAAAAGGTTTTTGACTGTGTCCCTCATGACAGATAAAAAGAGAATCTCACCCAAGTGTCTTCTGATTTCAAATATATTAACACCAGTTGATAAAAGTAACTAATATTTTTTCTTTTATCAACGAGTGTTGATATATTTGATATCAAAAGACAAAGGGTGAGATTCCATTATCATCCAAAATGCCTGGAAAAGATACCCTTGCCTTGAGCTTACGGAGAAAATAAAAGTCTGCCTTAGTTACATGCTGGGTAAACCTGATATAAATCCTAAATTGACACTCCTTTATTGAAATATCACAGTTTAAGAAAAGAAGTTTGAATGGTATGCCTTATTATGAAGTAGGAAGCTGCATTGAATAGAAGCCTGCCTCACATGAAGTCCTACGGCGGGGACAGTATGAACAAGCTCTATTACAGAATAACATCTTTATTATGTGGACTCCTAAAATGATTCTTTTGATCTCGACACTCCTGTTTTTGTAGGCAAAATGTCCAACCTCAAACCTGCTGACGAATCCTTTTAACAAACAAGTAATCCTGAAAAGATGAAATATTGAGTGTCAACTTTTTGGAAGGAAACTAAAGAAGGAGGGTAGAAAGATGATTAGAGGTTGTTTAAAATAAATTAGTTTTTCAAGCATTGTCTGTGCTGATTTAGCTCCATTAAGTGTTGAAACAAAGTTTTCATCAAATATGACATTCAAGAGCAAATATTCAAACATTTAGTCAATGAAGTCAAAGCTGTTTCAACTTGAAAAAGGAAAGAATTCTTAAATCTTGTATTGGCAATTTATGTTTGACGCCTGCAGCAAATGACTGCTTGTTTCTCATTTCATATTCCATGTTCAATTACTAAATCTTAATCTAAAGATTATGAATCACAAGTGCTAAAGAGCCAATGGCTCTGTAAAAGACACCTTTTCCTGTAGTACAAGAGATGCTAGCGTCAACAGACAAGATGTTACGATTTCTCACAATAGGGGTTAAGAGATCCTTCTTGTCCAAGACTTGGGTACCCATCTGCATTCATGCATGTCTATTTTGTCGTTGTAAATATGGAACACTCTGTACAATATGTGATATGATTATTTTTGTTTTGGGTTGTTACAGACAGGCCCGAAGATAGTGCTTTTATTGTGTTTGAAAAAATCAAATAAAAAGTAATGGTTTATTATCACTCTCAAATTGTTTGTATTCTGTTTGGCAATAGGTACTCTTTGTTTGACTTTGACTTGGGTAGAGGTTTTAACATTTGTGAATATGTTCTTGTTTATATAATTAGTCACATCTACATTGCCATGTTAAAGATAGTTACAAGTAATGTTTGAATTTGTAATAATTCGTTAATTTGACCTCATCACAATTCTTAAAAAATGAATCAGATTAAAAATGATAAGAATTTTCACAAAATCATTTCCACATGTGCAATAGTTTTCAATAATATTGACACGAAATACTTTGTGATATAAGTGTTTATCATCAATACATTTTTTTTAGCTCATCTGGCCTGTAAGGCCCGATGGGCTTATGGCATGGCATGGTGTCTGGCGTCCGTCCGTCCATCCGTCCATCCGTCCGTCCGTCCGTAAACTTTGTGGAATTTCGACTTCTTCTCTAGAACCACAAGGGCAAGAAAGCTGAAAATTTGTGTACAGACTCCTTGGCTAGTGAGGATTATAAATTGTAGCTTTTGTTGCCCTGTGACCCCTAATAAGGGCCAAAGGGGCCTCGCCCTAAAAACCTATTTTCATCTTCTTCTCCAGAACCATAAAGCCTAGAAAGCTGAAACTTTGTGTACAGACTCCTTGGCTAGTGAGGATTATAAATTGTAGCTTTTGTTGCCCTTTGACCCCTAATAAGGGCCACAGGGGCCAAGCCCTAAAAACCTATTTTCATCTTCTTCTCCAGAACCATAAGGCCTAGAAAGCTGAAACTTTGTGTACAGACACCTTGGCTAGTGAGGATTATAAATTGTAGCTTTTGTTGCCCTTTGACCCCTAATAAGGGCCACAGGGGCCACACCCTAAAAACCTATTTTCATCTTCTTCTCCAGAACCATAAGGCCTAGAAAGCTGAAACTTTGTGTACAGACACCTTGGCTAGTGAGGTTTATAAATTGTAGCTTTTGTTGCCCTGTGACTCCTAATAAGGGCCACAGGGGCCACGCCCTAAAAACCTATTTTCATCTTCTTCTCCAGAACCATAAAGCCTAGAAAGCTGAAACTTTGTGTACAGACTCCTTGGCTAGTGAGGATTATAAATTGTAGCTTTTGTTGCCCTGTGACCCCTAATAAGGGCCACATTGGCCACACCCTAAAAACCTATTTTCATCTTCTTCTCCAGAAGCATAAGGCCTAGAAAGCTGACACTTTGTGTACAGACTCCTTGGCTAGTGAGGATTATTAATTGTAGCTTTTGTTGCCCTGTGACCCCTTATAAGGGCCACAGGAGCCATGCCCTAAAAACCTATTTTCATCTTCTTCTCCAGAACCATAAGGCCTAGAAAGCTGAAACTTTGTGTACAGACACCTTGGCTAGTGAGGATTATAAATTGTAGCTTTTGTTGCCCTTTGACCCCTAATAAGGGCCACAGGGGCCACACCCTAAAAACCTATTTTCATCTTCTTCTCCAGAACCATAAGGCCTAGAAAGCTGAAACTTTGTGTACAGACTCCTTGGCTAGTGAGGTTTATAAATTGTAGCTTTTGTTGCCCTGTGACTCCTAATAAGGGCCACAGGGGCCACGCCCTAAAAACCTATTTTCATCTTCTTCTCCAGAACCATAAAGCCTAGAAAGCTGAAACTTTGTGTACAGACTCCTTGGCTAGTGAGGATTATAAATTGTAGCTTTTGTTGCCCTGTGACCCCTAATAAGGGCCACAGGGGCCACACCCTAAAAACCTATTTTCATCTTCTTCTCCAGAAGCATAAGGCCTAGAAAGCTGACACTTTGTGTACAGACTCCTTGGCTAGTGAGGATTATTAATTGTAGCTTTTGTTGCCCTGTGACCCCTTATAAGGGCCACAGGAGCCATGCCCTAAAAACCTATTTTCATCTTCTTCTCCAGAACCATAAAGCCTAGAAAGCTGAAACTTTGTGTACAGACTCCTTAGCTAGTGAGGACTATAAATTGTAGCTTTTGTTGCCCTGGGCCCCCTTAATAAGGGCCACAGGGGCCACACGCTAAAAACCTATTTTCATCTTCTTCTCCAGAACCATAAGGCCTAGAAAGGTGAAACTTTGTGTACAGACTCCTTGACAAGTGAGGATTATTTATTGTAACTTTGATGGTCCTGTGGCCCCTAATAAGGGTCACAGGGGCCACACCCTAAAAACCTATTTTCATCTTCTTCTCCAGAACCATAAGGCCTAGAAAGCTGACTCCTTGGCTAGTGAGGATTATGAATGGTAGCTTTGGTGACCCTGTTGTCCCTAATAAAGGCAAAAAGAACGTCCTTCGAATCTATTTTCATCTTCTTCTCCTGAAGTATAAGGCCGAGAAAACTGAAACTTGTCGCCTATATATACTTAATTTTATGATTGGTGACCCTGTGGCCTCTACAAAGGGGGAATCACATTGACCACACTCTACAGCATAATTTATGATGAAGCCTGATGAGCTACAGAGCCAATGGCTCTAATTTTTGTGTGTGGAATAATTAGGGGTGCTCACCGGTAATTAAGATTTGTGTATATCCTCTGAAAGAAACGGCGCTAATGACTGAAATACTGCCACGGCGAAGTTAACAATAACCCAGTCACTTTGAGAGAAAGAACTAAAAATCTCTGCGT
The DNA here is from genome assembly GCA_916613615.1 of Steromphala cineraria. Lineage (NCBI taxonomy): Eukaryota > Metazoa > Mollusca > Gastropoda > Trochida > Trochidae > Steromphala > Steromphala cineraria. The sequence continues at coordinate 55,398,245 of OU744728.1, read as the reverse complement.
GATTTTACTATTTTTAGCTCATCAGGTCTGAAAGACCCGATGGACTTATGGCATGGGTCTGGCGTCCGTCCGTCCATCTGTAAACTTTTCACATTTTCGACTTCTTCTCCAGAACCAATGACTCTAGAGAGCTGAATTTGATGTGCAGACTCCTTGGCAGATGGGGATTCTAAATTGTACATTTCGTGACCCCATGACCCCAAATGAGGTCACAGGGGTCAAAACCTTAAAAACCTATTTCCATCTTCTTCTCCAGTTCCAAAAGGTCTAGAGAGCTGAAACGTTTTGTGTAGACTCCTCGGCCAGTTGGGATTCTAAATTATAGAGTTTGTGACTAAATGACCCCAAATGGGGTCACAGGGGTCAAAACCTTAAAAACCTATTTTCATCTTCTTCTCCAGTTCCAAAAGTGCAAGAGAGCTGAAACGTGTGTAGACTCCTTGTCCAATGAGGATTCTAAATTTTAGGTTTGGTGACCCCTTGACCCCAAATGGGGTCACAGGGGTCAAAACCTTAAAGTAACATAATCATACTTGCATGCGGTTCGGGATGACATTTAGCTATTGAGAATAAAGATACATCACTCTGTAGACAATTCTTTCGTCGAAATTTTGATATCACATTTAAAATCTTTTATCAACAATAACATACCTATTTCGACGTAAGAGCACAGTACCCCCAGTAAAAAGGGCATAGCATTTAACGAACCCGCTTTCAGTGACGTAATCATTATGCTTGTAGGATTTACACCGTGTCTCAACTACCGTAAATTGTGTTCGATGGATATCAACTTTTGCAGCAACGGAGCAACTTTCGGAAAAAACAAAAATAAAATCTAGTCGTGCGCGACAAAGACGTTTTTCAAGCGTATATTTAGAAACCGGAAGTTGCGAGATGGCCACACTTGATTCGTCTTTATGTTAGGTGCCGTTTCGGTCAATTTTGTAAATTATCTCCTATTTTATGAATTTTGGTCAGATTTTCCCTAGGTTGGTTGCAAAATTTTGCTAAAAATACAAGGAAAACAGTAAAATTACTTTTAAAAATATTGAACTCTGATTATGTAACTTTAAAAACCTATTTCCATCTTCTTCTCCAGTTCCAAAAGGTCTAGAGAGCTGAAAAGTTTTGTGTAGACTCCTTGGCCAATGAAGATTCTAAATAGTAGATTTGGTTACCCAAAGACCCCAAATGGGGTCATAGGGTTCAAAACCTTAAAAATCTATTTCCATCAAAGGTCTGATGACCTACAGAGCCCATGGCTCTATTTTTTAATTGCGTTGTTAACAAGCTTAAGCTATTAGGAGAATGAAGTTATCTTACAATAATTAGTGTATTTGACAAACTTGATTTCAAAGAAAGTTTTCCAAAAGTTAAATGAATTACTAAATCCAAGTAATGTTAGAGAGAGATGGAGAGAAACAGAATTGCACATAATGACAAAATTGATTAAGTTATAGAATCTAAATTCTATATGAAGTTTAGCAAGCATTAAAAAGAATTCATATATCCAATTAATTTATGTACCCAGCTCTGATTAACCAGCAATGTTTTTTTCATATGTAAACATCCTCAAGTGATTATTGTTGTCCCCCGCCGCAATATATCTAGAACTGTTGCACCCAAAGTCTTCAAATTTGGTCACAGCCTCACTTGGGGGATTACGCAGACACCTGTCACTTTTGGTGACCTTGACCTTATTTTCAAGGTGACAACGGCACTTTGACCACTCCGGAGCAGCGTGTATGGCAGCTGCGATGAACTACCCTTGAGCAGCGCGTATTGCAGCTGCCATGAACTACCCTGCAGCAGCGCATTTGGCAGCTGCGATGAACTACCCTGGAGCAGTGTCTATGGCAGCTGCGATGAACTGTACGGCGCAAGGTGGTGTAAGGTGATTTAGGTTTTGTCACCGTTTTCAAGATTATTTCACTTATATCACGGCTTCTAGTATTATTACTTTTTTGGCTATGCATTGCGGTGACACCTGCAATCATTGGCTGGAAATTGCGAACCGTTGGTTGGTACTATAATGAAATTCGGTGATTCATTGCATCCAAACCAAACTGCCAGGCCAAGGTGCCTTGGTTATTTCTTAAATACCCTAATGAAAGTGACGTGGTTGGGTAAATGTTGGTTGCATAAATATGAAAAAAAAAGATTCTAAAAACGTGAAGAGAAAATAATTGTGTTGTTACACAAACTTTTATAGGCTTATCTAGATGAGGCTTGGCATGGCATGGTGAATGGCGTCCGTCTGTTCATCCATCAGTAAACTTTGGGGAATTTCAATTTCTTCTCCACAACCATAAGACCTAAAAATCTGAAACTTTGTTTACAGACTCCTTGGCCAGTGAGGATTATAAATTGTAGCTTTGGTGACCCTATTGGCCACTAGTAAGGGCCACAGGGGGCACATCCTTAAAACCTATTTTCATCTTCTTATCCGGAATCATAAGGCTTAGAAAGCTGAAACTTCGTATCCAAGACTCCTAGGGTTTTGAGCATTATAAGTTGTAGCTTTGGTGGCCCTAAGGCCCCTAATAAGGACCATAGGCGCCACACATGGTATCTTCTTCTCTAGAAGCATAAGGCTTAGAAAGCTGAACTTTGTGTACAGACTCCTTGACTAATGAGGATTATAAATTGAATTTTTGTGGCCCTATGGCCCAAAATAAGGGCCAAAGGAGCCACACCTTAAAAACCTATTTCCATATTCTTCTCCAGTATATAAGGCCTAGCAAGCTGTAATTGTGTGTACTTGACCAGTGAGGATTTATAATTGTTGTAGACCATTACATTTTATTCCCCACTTGCAGCAGTTGGTTTGTTCTTGTATTTTACTGTTTTTAGAGCCTCTGTTACATGTTGTTGTAATCTTTTGTTCAATTCAGTTCTGAGAGTGAAAAGTTGTCTTTCCTGTTTCAGAGCCTCTGTTACATGTTGTTGTAATCTTTTGTTCAATTCAGTTCTGAGAGTGAAAAGTTGTCTTTCCTGTTTCATTCTCATATAAATTTTATCCATTGAAAAATTGTGTTCAATCATCTCAAATCTTCTATAAAATGTGTTCACTTCGTTTTCAAGAATATCCAGTCTTTCGTTGTTAATTTAAATATTCCCATTGATGTCATACAACAAATCATTAGAGTGAAAAACGCAGCGAGAAAACCTCTGACTCCCATTTTGTGTGTCTTGTTAGATGCAGCGCTGAGCTTATTGTGAATCCTGTGCGTTATACATGCATGTAACCTTAAAGTGATCATTCGAGCGGGGTACTTTTTTTGGAAACGAAATTCAGGTGGACTTTCCTGTTTACAATTATTTATGATTTTTAGCTCATCAGGACTGAAAGTCCAGATGGGCTTATGGCATGGCCCGTCGTCCGGCGTCCGTCCTTCGTCCGTCCGTCCGTAAACTTTTGACACTTTCGACTTCTCCTTATGAACCATACACATTAGAGAGCTGAAATTTTGTGTACAGGTACCTTAGCATATGGAGATTCTAATTTGTAACTTTGGTGACCCTGTGACCCCAAATAGGGTCACTGGGGTCACAACTTTAATAAAAGTACCGAGGGTACAGAAGCTCACCATAAAATGAATGATGTGGTAAAATGGTTTAATTATACATGTAACCATCTTTTATATAATTGATTATGGCTGCCATCATGATTATTTTTATCTTTTAAAATACTAGTCTTCTTTTGGAAACGACTAGAGCTTGAACAAACATTAATACACGAATGATATAATCATGATAAGTTAACAAGCAGTAGGATTTTGTATAACTTTTTTGTATATCTATGGCTGAATTGGTGACCATCTTGTACTTTTTAGCTCATCTGGCCTGTAAGGCCCGATGGGCTTATGGCATGGCATGGTGTCCGGCGTCCGTCCGTCCATCCGTCCATCCGTCCATCCGTCCGTCCATCCGTCCGTAAACTTTGTGGAATTTCGACTTCTTCTTCAGAACCATAAGGCCTAGAAATCTAAAACTTTGTGTACAGACTCCTTGACTAGTGAGGATTAAAAATTGTAGCTTTGGTGGCCCTGTGACCCCTAATAAGGGCCACAGGGGCCATGCCCTAAAAACCTATTTTCATCTTCTTCTCCAGAACCATGAGGCCTGGAAAGCTGAAACTTTGTGTACAGACTCCTTGACTAGTGAGGATTATAAATTGTAGCTTTGGTGGCCCTGTGACCCCTAATAAGGGCCACAGGGGCCACGCCCTAAAAACCTATTTTGATCTTCTTCCCTAGAACCATGAGGCCTAGAAAGCTGAAACTTTGTGTACAATCTCATTGACTAGTGAGGATTATAAATTGTAGCTTTAGTGGCCCTGTGACCCCTAATAAGGGCCACAGGAGCCACGCCCTTAAAACCTATTTTCATCTTCTTCTCCAGAACCATGAGGCCTAGAAAGCTGAAATTGTGTGTACAGACTCCTTGACTAGTGAGGATTATAAATTGTAGCTTTGGTGGTCCTGTGACCCCTAATAAGGGTCACAGGGGCCATGCCCTAAAAACCTATTTTCATCTTCTTCTCTAGAACCATGAGGCCTAGAAAGCTGAAACTTTGTGTACAGACTCCTTGACTGATGAGGATTATGAATTGTAGGTTTGGTGGTCCCGTGACCCCTAATATATATAAAGCATAATTGATAATGAAGCCTGATGAGCTACAGAGCCAATGGCTCTATTTTTAATCTTCAAAATGCTACTTTTATGTGGGCATCCGTATTAATTTCATTATGATATCCTGATTGGTTTAGGTGTATCCATTTAAATGTCATTCATTACTTACAGGATGGTGGGCACTTACATTTGTTTTGTAGTGAATCATTAATATGATTTCAAGATTATTTCACTGATGGTTATGCTGCATGGGATATTGAGAGTCCCAAAAGTACAGATTTTTCAAGGAAAATGAATGACTGATTGAGAGGAAAGTCATAAACACAGCAATGCATAAGACACGTTTATTTTGTTCACATAATATTTACATGTCAAGTGACCATGAGATGTCTTTCATTAAAGTATCAATTTATTTAACACTCATACAGTACTATAATGGTAAACATTTTTGCATTGTCAAATCAACAGAGAGATATGACAAATCAAATTTCCTTACTTTTGTTACTAAACGTTTTTTCATCTGCATATTTATTCCACATCAACTTATCATGTAGATTGCTAAACACAAAGCTTATTGTAGACAAGTTTTGTGTAAGTTGTTATTCTTAGAAAGAACATATCACTGTCATAAGAATACAAGTCCATAACTTTTATTGCATACACATGGGCCATGGCCATATAGCATAATGCTCTACCATAACAATTGGGTCAGTTTGATTATGCAACAGACTAGCAGCTGACACTGTGATGCTAGCAGCCTGCCTTGGGATGTGTATTAGACAGCATAGTGGAATATCTGTACTCTGGTTGACCCCTTATGTGTAGTATTTAAAGGAATATAAGGGAGATACCATTGTTTAAAATTTAACATGTTTAATGTGATTTGGTTTTTAGCTCACCTTTACGAAGTAAATGTGAGCTTATGTCATGGCGCTTCGTCCGTCGTCCGTCTGTCTGTCCGTCCGTCCGTCCGTCCGTCCGTCTGTCCCTCCGTAAACTTTCACGAAAAAGACTACTCCTCCTAAACGAATTCAGATATCATTCTGAAATTGTATTATGTTATACCCATGGTGATTCCTCACAGAAAGGTAGACGTTTCAGTTTTGAGAATCCAAGATGGCCGCCATGACAGCCATATTGAATTTTCAATTAGATTTCATGAAAAAGACTACTCCTTCTAAACGAATACAGATATCATTCTGAAATTGTAGTATGTTATACCCATGGTGATTCCTCACAGAAAGGTAGACGTTTCAGTTTTGAGAATCCAAGATGGCCGCCATGACAGCCATATTGAATTTTCAATTAGATTTCATGAAAAAGACTACTCCTTCTAAACGAATACAGATATCATTCTGAAATTGTATTATGTTATACCCATGGTGATTCCTCACAGAAAGGTAGACGTTTCAGTTTTGAGAATCCAAGATGGCCGCCATGACAGCCATATTGAATTTTCAATTAGATTTAATGAAAAAGACTACTCCTTCAAAACGAATACAGATATCATTCTGAAATTGTAGTATGTTATACCTATGGTGATTCCGCACAGAAAGGTAGACGTTTAATTTTTGAGAATCCAATATGGCCGCCATGGCAGCCATATTGAATTTTCAATTAGATTTCATGACAAAGACTATTTCTCCTAAACCAATCTAGATATCATTTTTATATTGTAGTATGTTATACCTATAGTGATTCCGCACAGAAAGGTAGACGTTTCAGTTTTGAGAATCCAAGATGGCCGCAGTAGCAGCCATATTGACTTTTCAGCTGCAGATGACACATCATTAGCAGCCCCGTCTAAGGACGGGGCTGCTATTAGTTTTTGTGAAGTTTCCATCGCCGCCGCCGCCGCCGCACTCGTACTACTAGCTATAACTTTTTTCCACTAAGCTTTCCAGAACTCTTATTCATACCTTATTACTCATACCTCGGGGGAACGATTTTGACACGTTCACTTTCAAGGTCAAAGGTTAAGGTCACGAGATATGTATTCACTCTAAGAATTCCTTGTAAACGCGATAACTTGAAAAGTTTTTGTGCTATGAAGCTCTAACTTGGTATATATCATCCTTGGAAAAGTAAAAAATTTTGAAAAGGTTTTGGCTACAATCCGTCAAAGGTCAAGGTCACAGCAAGGTCATGACGTAAGCATGTTTTAGCGAAAATGCTTTATTTTAACTATGAACACTTTTAATCAATACATGATTGTTATACTCAATAAAAAGTGTTCAATGATGGTGTGACCTTGAAGGTCAAAGGTCAAGGTCATGAGATATGAGTTTTTACAAAATGTACTAAATTTGGGTATAACTTTATCCCATTTAGCTTTTCAGAACTCATGAACATGTCTTAATGTTAATACTTCCAGGGAATCATTATGACATGTTCACTTTCAAGTTCAAAGGTCAAGGTCACGAGTTATAAAATCACCACAAAATTCCTTGTAAACGCGATAACTTGAAAAGTTTTTGTGCTATGAAGCTCTAACTTGGTATATATCATCCTTGGAAAAGTAAAAAAATTTGAAAAGGTTTCGACTACAATCCGTCAAAGGTCAAGGTCACAGCAAGGTCATGACTTAAGCATGGTTTAGGGAAAATGCTTTATTTTAACTATGATCACTTTTAATGAATACATGATTGTTATACTCAATAAAAAGTGTTCAATTATTGTGTGACCTTGAAGGTCAAAGGTCAAGGTCATGAGATATGAGTTATTGCAATACCTTGTAAACACAATAACTTGAAAAGTTTTTGTGCTATGAAGTTTAGATTTTGTATATATTATCTCTTGAGAAGTACAACATTTTCAAAAAGTTTTGGGTACGAACTGTCGAAGGTCAAGGTCACAGCAAAGTCAACATATATGGAGAAAGGATTAATTTAATTTTTAACACTTTATTTCATTACAATAATGTTATACTCAATGAAATGTGTTCATTGATTGTGTGACCTTGAGTGTCAAAGGTCAAGGTCACGAGGAAATTCCCAATTTGGTGAGGCCTGTAAAAGGAGGAACAGGGTAAGGCATAACCCCAAGTTCCGGGGCTGCTCTGCTTTTGCGGTATTATCAAAGTTTAAGCTTTCATCAAGTGATCACTGGCACCATATAAATTCTCTAATTTGAACTTACTTATCATAATATTATCTTAAATATGGAATATTTAAGATTGTCTTGCATGTTGTTCCTTTTTAAGTGTTTCTAAAAAAAATTAAGATTAAAGACAAACATAATTGATTAATTTGTTTAAAATCTTTATGGCAACTAGCTGCAAAAACCAAATCACATTAAACATGTTAAATTTTAAACAATGGTATCTCCCTTATATTCCTTTAAATACCACACATAAGGGGTCAACCAGAGTTCAGATATTCCACTATGCTGTCTAATACACATTCCAAGGCAGGCTGCCAGCATCACAGTGTCAGCTGCTAGTCTGTTGCATAATCAAACTGACCCAATTGATATGGTAGAGCATTATGCTATATGGCCATGGCCCATGTGTATGCAATAAAAGTTATGGACTTGTATTCTCATGACAGTGATATGTTCTTTCTAAGAATAACAACTTACACAAAACTTGTCTACAATAAGCTTTGTGTTTAGCAATCTACATGATAAGTTGATGTGAAATAAATATGCAGATGAAAAAGGGTTAAGTAACAAAAGTAAGGAAATTTGATTTGTCATATCTCTCTGTTGATTTGACAATGCAAAAATGTTTACCATTATAGTACTGTATTTGTGTTAAATAAATTGATACTTTAATGAAAGACATCTCATGGTCACTTGACATGTAAATATTATGTTAACAAAATAAACGTGTCTTATGCATTGCTGTGTTTATGACTTTCCTCATACAAAAAAGTTATACAAAAACCTACTGCTTGTTAACTTATCATGATTATATCATTCATGTATTAATGTTTGTTCAAGCTCTAGTCGTTTCCAAAAGAAGACTTGTATTTTAAAAGATAAAAAAAATCATGATGGCAGCCATAATCAATTATATAAAAGATGGTTACATGTATAATTAAACCATTTTACCACATCATTCATTTTAAGGTGAGCTTCTGTACCCTCGGTACTTTTATTGCAGCTAGTTGCCATAAAGATTTTAAACAAATTAATCAATTATGAGTGTCTTTCATCTTAATTATTTTTAGAAACACTTAAAAATATAGAACAACTTGCACGACAATCTTAAATATTCCATATTTAGATAATATTATGATTAGTAAGTTCAAATTAGAGAATTTATATGGTGCCAGTGATCACTTGATGAAAGCTTAAAATTTAGTAATAATGATGTGTCATCTGCAGCTGAAAAGTCAATATGGCTGCTATTGCGGCCATCTTGGATTCTAAAAACTGAAACGTCTACCTTTCTGTGCGGAATCACTATAGGTATTACATACTACAATATAAAAATGATATCTAGATTGGTTAAGGAGAAATAGTCTTTGTCATGAAATCTAATTGAAAATTTTCATCTTCTTCTCCAGTTCCAGAAGGACTAGAGAGTTAAAAATGATATGTGCAGACTCCTTGGCTAATGGGGATTCTAATTTGTAACGGGTCACAACCTAAAAAAACTATTTTCATCTTCTTCTCAAGTTCCAAAAGGTCTAGAGAGCTGAAATTATATGTGCAGACTCCTTGGCCAATGGGGATTATAAATTGTAGATTCCGTGACCCCATGACCCCAAATAGGGTCACAGGGGTCACAACCTTAAAAACTTATTTTCATCATCATCTTTTAATAGCTCCTAAAGGTCTATTGAGCTGAAAGACTGCATGTAGACTCCTTGGCCAATTGGGATTCTAAACTGTAGGTTTTGTGACCCCATGACCCCAAATAGGGTCACAGGGGTCACAATCTTAAAAACCTTTTTTTCTCCATTAGATGACAGTCTATGGCAAATTTATTTCTCCTTGGATATTTTAGTGTGGACTTCTTTCACTGTCTGATATTGGCGATCTAGAAAGTGTTGAATAATAATACATTTGTTTTGTAATTTTTTATAGGTTTTCTTGCAATAGGTAACATCAGTTTCATTTTTAGCTCATCTTGCCTGTAAAAAGCAAACTTGATATGATGCCTGATGAGCTACAGAGCCAATGGCTCTATTTTTACATGATAATTTCACACTTAATTTCAAATATGTTTGTGAGATTAGCATTTCAGTTGTTCAAGATTTAACAATTTGACAAAAAATAAAGTGTATCGCTCAAATAAGTAAAAACATTGTCAAATGAAGCCAATCATCGAAGCTACGATCGTGGAATGCATTACTACGACAAAATGCTGTCCTAACTTAATTAATTAGCATGAGCCTAAAAAAATACAAAAATGTTTCTGGTCTTTGCATACAGGCAAAAATGATGCGATGACGTGGATTTGTTTTCCAAATATTTTTTTATTATTAAATTTTTGTTTTAAATCATCAGAATTTTTAAAAAGAATATAAATGTTAACTTTTTATCACTTTAAATATCACTGTATCTTTGAAGACCTTCATGAACATAAACGAGTTACTTTTTAAAGTTCCAAGTTTCAATGTTTTTTTGTAGGCCATGAAACTACATTTCCAATTTTTTCCTTGTCAACATCTTGAAAAAAAGGCTTGATGCGGGGGTTTGAATCTGAAGCGGGCGGAAACCAGAAACAAATTACTTTTTTTTCAAGGCCTAATACAGCACAATTGTTTTCTCGCAATGCTGACAATTCAAAATGGCGGATGAAAGCTCTGGTTTGTTAACACGCAGTTACTGTGTGCATTTGGCACTTATCCAGGTTATGGTCGAGGTCACGATGACATGGACTCTGTTGTACACTTTTATCTACATGTTATCAGTTGTTTACTTACTCTGTTTGTTTCAATGTGATAGCACTGTACATAACCTGAAGGTTAAATAATGAAACACTCGAATGTAAAAATATGTCAAACTTTGCTAGTTTGTAAAATTGTAATTCTATTTACTACGTCATTCTCTGACATTAATTCTACACCCCCTGAACTATTGGATTTTTTGGGCAGTGTTTAATTATTTTTGTGGCATGACTCCAATAAAGAGGTCTCTTTTATTGATGTTTACTTCATATATAAAATGATACCATAATATGAAATTATGAATAAACTCATTGACTGTATCACGTATTATTTTTTTGCTCCATTAAAATGGTACTCATGCTTAACATGTGTGAATCTTTTATGATATTTCTGCTTTCTGGGACCAGGAAGTTGAAACGTGTATCAAACTCGAACGTTGCTAGAGTCATGTATGGCCAACGGGTGAATTTAGAAACATATTTCACTTGAGTTGAGTCAAAATATCAAAAATTATCCAAATAAGAAAGAACATTTTGAAAACGATAGCTTTCAATAGATAAATCATAAGCATTAAGTTTAATCGAAACTGTGATGTTGGCTTTGCTACATATACATTTGTAAGTCTGCCGTTTCAATTTATGAATCATCAATTTTCAGCAATTTCTGCTTCAGGATGATTTGAGAATATGTGAAATGTGAGAAGTTCCTACATTTATAGTTCTCTACCCAAATGTGATAACAAAATCTGAAGCACTGAAGTGAAAGGACAGTTTACTACAACTAACTATGCTAGATTGACAACGCTTGTGTATATTTACCAGGAAACAGTTTGGTTTACATCAGATACTGTCAACAGTATATCCATATTTCGACAAAGATCATTGTGACATTTACATGATTCAGTTTGACGATAATTTCATGATCACATGTTTACTCTGTTGTTGCCAGAACTATAAATGTCTGATTATTAGAATTTGATATTTGATATTTGGCTTGAATCAACATCTTCATTTTTTTTAACTCTCCTTTTATGGTATTAACCTTGCAGCTTTAGAAAAATAAAATTGAAATTGACAACATTATATTACAGTAAAACAACTTATATTTGACTTGATACTAGAACTCTGAAGAGACACTATTCCCAGTCAAGATTTAGATCCCGTGATGATTATTTCCCCTTTGAAAAAGGAATTAGATATGATATGAATTCTCTCAGTCTGATGTTTGAAAAACCTTCCACCCATCATTTGTACATCAGCTTCAATTTGTCAATCATACCTTGGTGTTGTACATATGGATGGCTAACGTTTTAAATCACTTATTCAGGAGTTTTCAAGGAGAATGTCACCTAAAAAGCAATACTTTTTACATGTAAAAATGTTGCAAACACAGTCAGGTGAAATATGGATGCATATGGTTATGTATTTGCCCGGGTGCGTAAATAGTTGGCTTGCAAAATAAATTATATATTTTTTGGATGAATATCTGTGCAGTAGCCAAAACATTTTAACTAGCAACGATGCTTTTAGGTTTCATTTTCATGCAAAAACAATGGTGTCTAAGCGTAATATTATCTGTTTTGTTATGAGTCAAACCTGCAGTAACCTCTTAATCAGAATTTGTTATAAGTGTGAACTAATTTTGTAAACTTTTGTACACGCAAACCATTTCACATCTTACCTCACATTTCAAACAATCTGTATTTTAGTTATGATAAAATATTGATAATAAAAAGATATGATATTGGATAGTTATTAGGCGCACATTTCCATGCTCGTGGCGCTACAAACACTATTTCCCTGGTCTAATCCAAGCTGACATATTTTTGGCTATTAGGCACCAACAGAACTCTTTACCAGGTACCCATTTCTTGCTGGGTGAACATATTCACATTTTGAATAAAGTCTCTTGCTCAAGGTGACACCACAAATCAATCAACTCTTGTTTAATCATGGTACGGGGAATCAATCCTTCAAAACTCTCAGTTGTTATTAAGCAAGGAGTTGGTAACCCACCCATCAAGAGGGCCACGCCCGATGTTGCTGAACCATTTTAATAGCGTTCGACTTAGCATTGCACAGGACCACGTGCAATCACTTTTAATGATAATAGTTTACTTACAATGTGTACATATCTAACTGCGAAGCTGAAAGCACTTCATATTATCATCCTGACGGAATAGTTCTGCACACCAAATTATTTACAACCTTTATTTCAGGAACAAATGTATACAGCTTATTGGACTAAGTTCAATGTGGATAAAGGGACACAACACAGCATGAGTTCAGGTCACTATATGTGGTGTCTACAACGGGATTCGAACCCAAGCCTCACGCTAACCACAATTCTGTGCTACAACATATACCATAGCTGTGATATAGAGTACAGAGGATCAGGTCTTTTTTATAAGGTCATGGGGTTTGAATTTCTCTCAAGGAGATACACTATATACAAATATTTCTTATCAGCCATATTCAATAGTTTAAAATACCATTATCATCTTCATGTAAAGGACCACTTGAGATAAAACTTAATTATGTATGAGGCTTCTCTCTGCAGGGACTCAATTGTAGATTTGTGAAATTGTGGCCTCTGTGTATTTTCTCTTGGCCAATGTAAACTTTTAGATTGCGGAATTGATTTTTAAAACTAGAGACCAAAGAATGCTCACTCTAAAATGAAACTCTAAATCTACACCCACTTCTTTATTTTGCAATTTGAGGGATCTTAAAATGCTTAAATCTTTGACTACAGAGCCACATTTCCTTTTTTCTGTCTTTTGAAGTTTTGTGAATTTGTATTGATATATTTATACTCAAGGAAAAATTGTTTGTTGGTTAATTGTAAACGAATGTAAATGTTTCGCTGAAAATATATTTAAATCTAACAATCTAAACATTGTGATGTTTTACCTGTGAAAATATGTTTCATTTATAAAAGAATGAAATTACGACAGGCCAGATTAGGCATTTTTGCTGTATAAGTAAATATAATTGGGGTTTAAAAAAGCCTGTTTAAAACATTTCCAGATAGTATTGATTTTGTCTGGCATGAACTATGCTTTGAAAGTGAATCTGTTAAAGCAGCTGCCTGAGTTATTATTAAAGTTCTGGGGAAAGATTGATTGATTGTGCTACAGTGTTCACTGCAATAATCGTGCAAGTGAATCATTTTAGCAGCTTAGTTATGATTCGAGTTCTTGGGAAAGATTGCTTGATTGTGCTACAGTGTTCACTGCAATAATCGTGCAAGTGAATCATTTTAAGCAGCTTAGTTATGATTCGAGTTCTTGGGAAAGATTGCTTGATTGTGCTACAGTGTTCACTGCAATAATCGTACAAGTGAATCATTTTAAGCAGCTTAGTTATGATTCGAGTTCTTGGGAAAGATTGATTGATTGCGCTACAGTGTTCACTGCAATAATCGTGCAAGTGAATCATTTTAAGCAGCTTAGTTATGATTCGAGTTCTTGGGAAAGATTGATTGATTGTGCTACAGTGTTCACTACAATAATCGTGCAAGTGAATCATTTTAAGCAGCTTAGTTATGATTCGAGTTCTTGGGAAAGATTGCTTGATTGTAATACAGTGTTCACTGCAATAATCGTGCAAGGGAAGTCGTTTCAGCGCTGTATAAGTTAGGATTACAGTTTTTGTTGCAAGATTGCTTGATTGTGTCTCAAGATTCCCTCTAATAGGGGTGCAATTATTTGCAGCTGTATTAGTTATAATTACAGTTCTTGACTTATTCCTTACCAGTGAAGTTCTTTAAGCATTTGCATAACTTACGATAACAGCTCTAGCTCGAGATGTTCTGTAAATACCTACTGAAATCCTCACAAAGAATCTCTTATTCAGCAAGAAAGGCAATTTGTTACCCATAGGTTTGAAAATAAGTAGTGACATATTTTTCAATATAAGCACAAGGGCACATATCCCATTTTGACTGGCAACGAACTTGTATTGCAAGTTCTCTTTTATTTTCGCCTATGACCTCATAAAACCATTGTTTGTGATAGCACTATAGCCAAGGGAAAATAAAAGTGGATTGAATCAGATTTAAAGGAGCTATTACCCTCTGAAGTGTGTCATATGACTTTTACGAAAATCGTGCAATATAAAAATTAACACTTAATTCATATGATACACTAACTCGGGTAATAACAATAATAATGTACTTAATGATTTTAATAGAAATCTCACATATTCTCCTTTACATGAACTTTTATGGAGTGGATTTTCATATGAATATGACATGCGTTTTAGTCATTAATACCCAAGGCATGCAACTGATTTAGGACAACTTTTATAGATTATTTCCAATATCATTTCAACCACTTGACTCAATACCTTTTCGTGGTATGGTGGTTTATGTGCGACCCTCAGAACAATCACAGATGAAGTTGACATGCTCCTGCTAGGATCAGGCAAGCTGGACAGGTCAAGAGGTGTAACAAGCTGTACCCATTTGAGTCTTTCTAAACCCTGCTGTCTTTCTCCTACTATATCTCTCCTTAAGGTGATGTTGTTGAGTTGCCTTTATTATATGCTTTAAGTTTAACCTGTAGCCTTTTAAAGTTTGTCCCCTCAACTTTTCATCTTGTCATCCTTGATCTATCCTCACCCTTTTGGATTGCAACATCAATATGTCAATATCTGAAATATTGTTGATAACACAAAAATCGCATCTTTTACTCACTTACTTTAGGATGATTTATTACAGCTGATGGTATTTGGGCAAGAAGTTGTTTTCTGATTTAATATTTTTACGTGTTGGATTAAGTTGCAATTGCATTAAAGGTATCACACACTAAGCTTCAAAAAAAAAGTAACCCCTTATGTTTACCTTGACTACTGCTTTAATGAATTTTTAATCTTGATGAAGGTCAAAAACACATCGATTGAGAAAAATTGGCTAAGTACTAAAACAATCAAAGAAACCAAGCTCACATCATATCATTACATGCCACATGAGCTACAGAGTCAATAACTTTGAATCTTCATACATTCAGCATTGCTGCTTCATTAATGTGTATTAACATTATTATTTTCGTTAATGAATATGCAATGAAATAAAGATAAAAAATAAGTATTATATATTATCAAATGACCCATAAGCTACAAAGTCAATAACTTTAAATCTTCATACATTCCGCACATTAGCTCAACTTTATCAACAAGTGAAGAAGAAATCTTTTTTTTTCACGAGTGGTGCATCCACGAATATTTAATAAACTATTTTAGAAAATGAAATCGAAAATGTATTAAAAGAAAATGTCAAATGTTCTATTATTATTCTTCCTTCACATTATAAATGACACTCGTTCTATGGTTGTAGTAGATCATTTCATCGGTTAATGACATTAGGATGTCATTCCATGGTTTCAAGACGTCATTTGATTAAGTCATTTAGAAGATAAACCTAGTGTGTTTAAAAATCAGAAACGTGTTATACTGGATTGATCGTGAGGAAATTTAAAATTGAAACTGAACACGCACTGTGAGGTTTCAATTTAGAAATTAATCGCTATCAATCCAGTATAACATTTTCAAACACACGAGGTTTATTTCCACTATGCTGATTTTAATTATGAACTCTTTGCCTAAGCAAATTGCACTTTGTAAAAAGTGCCAACTTCCGGCAACAAAAATGAACTCGTCTGTGGTGGGTTTTTCTCTCCTTGGTGTTAAGAATAGATTTAGTTGTAAACAAAGTTAACTCTATCCCTGTGTGTCCATCAAACGGATTTATTACTTCCTTCAACATTAATATCGAAATCGTATTCGTCTATAACCTGTTATTATATGATGGACGAGTGATCTGTCTTCTGATTGGTCGAGGAAGGTGGTCACCGACAATGATCAAACCTTATGTTGACCGCGGGAAACGTCACGAGAGGTCAACATAACAATCCAATGACCTGGAGCTAAAAATAGATCGCCACTACGAGGAGCGCAGTAAAGAGTTGCTTCCAAAAAAAATTAAAATAATTGAATAGTTTACAAAATAACTGAAACGTTCATAAATCATATAATAAAACAGTTGTTGACTTCAGTTATCGGTAAATCCAATCGTTTATTGACCTCGGAAACTTATGTTCCGAGGTCAATAAACCATTGGATTCACCTCAACTGAAGTCAATAATTGTATATTATTATATGATGGACAAGTGATCTGTCTTCTGATTGGTCGAGGAAGGTGGTCACCGACAATGATCAAACCTTATGTTGACCGCGGGAAACGTCACGCGAGGTCAACATAACAATCCAATGACCTGGAGCTAAAAATAGATCGCCACTACGAGGAGCGCCGTAAAGAGTTGCTTCCAAAAAAATTAAAATAATTGAATAGTTTACAAAATAACTGAAACGTTCATAAATCATATAATAAAACAGTTGTTGACTTCAGTTATCGGTAAATCCAATGATTTATTGACCTCGGAAACTTATGTTCACCTCGGCTATCGCCTCGGTGAACATAACTGTTCCGAGGTCAATAAACCATTGGATTCACCTCAACTGAAGTCAATAATTGTATAGTGTTGCAGATTGACCACCTTTACTTCATATTTTGTGGTAAATACTCTATCTACCTCAAACATTTTGGTCATTCCTCGTAAACACACGAAAATAAATAATGTTAAACATCTTTTAAAAATATATATTTCGATAAACAGCAGAGAATACCAGCTCTGAAATTTCTTGTCGGTTGTGTCAATGCACTTTGAAGCGGCCTGAAATACAGTATATAATATTCATTACACCCCAATATTTTGTTTGTTACGTTTTTCCTTTGTTTTGAAAATTGTTAAAAATAGTTCCCACCGAATTCAAAAAAGTTTTGAAAACTGGCTGTCATTTTCTGTCGGACATATAACAAAAAGCTGATTGGCTGAATGAGTATTGTCATGCCCCTTTTTTAAACTTGACCTTTGAAGTTATTGTCATTCAAGGTCATTCATTACTTTACGCTTTTCGGGCCATTCATTTATCAATATGAAATTTTATTGAGATTTGTATTATTGGGATTACATCTTTAGAACTTAATAAACATATTAAAGGGATGACTGAATTTTTGCAGAGTGCTTGTTATTCTGTACACCGATTATCGGTTTAACCCTCTCACTACCATCAGACAGAAAAGGAATTTCATGCATAACCACAATAAAAAAATTGGGGTCAAAAGCTATCTATTAGTATTGGAGCTAAGTCCAAATTTAATAAATGTATTCCGCTAAATATTAACATTTGAAATGTCAAATCATGCAAAAATGTTCGTCAGTTGCTTGTGATGTATGAAAGATATGTTTGCACCGCAAATGAAGTCAAACTGCTACCCATGATGATTTTTAGTTTCACACGAAACTGAGATATATCTTCACTGTTTGCAAGGTAAATAAAAATACTTGTTATGTCACAAGATTCGCTAAAATCATATACATTTAACAATCTATGTTTTTTCAATTAACAATACCACATTTTCGGCCCGGTACGGAATAGACAGCTTTCATGTACGGAATTACCAGGAAATTTCGCTGAATTTTCAAACAGAAATATAGCTTCTTTAAGAGGCATTTAGAAGTTGGTAAGATGAATGAGAACAAGTTCTATGGATTTACAACTTCTTTATTGCAGGAGTGCGACGTTTCGGTGTAGGTACTAACACCGTTTTCAAGCAAGTTATATAGAGCATGATATGGAAGTGATTATATACATAATGGTGAATATGTTTATACAATTAATTGGATTGATGTACAGAGTTTTTGCAGTTGATAAGGTTGATGTACATGGTGATTGGATTGTTGTTATAGTACACAATGCATGAGAGGAAGCCAGATGGAGTGATTGTTGTTACAGTATACATACATGAAAGAAGCCAGATGGACGGAATGAGTGATTACTTAGATTTAATTAAGTGGTGATAAGCTGAAGGTAGATAATAGCCTTGATCACGGTTCATCGAGGGATATACCGCTTTCATCCCTCGATGAACCGTGATCAAGGCTATTATATAATATGTAAGCACTTTAAAGGGGCAGTAGCACGTTTTAGGGGGAATATAAGGTGATGTCAGGAAAATGAAAATTTATGGTTCCAATTGAAAGACAATGTATTAAAACTAAATGGAGCAGTAACAATTTAAAAATATAATATAAAGTTAAGCCATAAGATTCCTTTTTCTTAAACAAAATGAATTAAAGGTGTTCACACAAAATGGCTGCCAATTGACTTTATGTGAATCTTCATACCTAGTCCTCTGACTATGGACGATTGGCTTGTGAAATGAGGTTTTTGACACTATCAAAATAATACCTTTAGCGTTAACCTACAATTGTCAGTGAAAATTTTAAAATATATAATTATGAAAAAACGTGCTACTGCCCCTTTAAGATAAACTAATGTGTCATTTAAGTGATACATAGATACTCAGAGCAGCATAACTGAACAGTGTTAAGTACCTCTACTTTGATTTATTTGATATATCGTTTGAAAGAAAGAACTTCAATTCTCTGCTTGCTTTTACAACTTTTGGAACTGTGTTGTAAACAGGCTTAGGTTATAAGGAGAATACATTTATCTTCAAATAATTAATTTATTTCAAAAACTTGATTTCATAGAACATTCTTTAAAATATTAATTGTTCAATAAATCCAAGTCATATAAAAACATGCAGAGAAACAACCTTCTAAATGAAAATCATGCAAGCATTAAAAATAATTAACAAATTCGATTAAAGTAAGTATCTTTTCTTTAAACATCCTCAAAAATGCATTATTTTTAGTACTTTGGCTTACATTATAAATATATTAACAATATGGCAAAATGATGAGGACATCTAAATAGCATTCATTTTTCAAAAATTATCAGAATCATATAATAACAATAAGTAGCATATTACAGGTAATATTAGCTTATTTTGATTGTGATATGTACACAGTAAAATGAAATTTTATTCCAAACTGAAAGCAGCGGTTCGTTCGTGTTCTTTACTGTTGAATTCTCATGTATTCTGTGTAACAGCCCGCTCCTGTATTGATAAGAATTCAATATCGTTACATACTTTCTATACGTATTTTTACTCAGTATAACTAAAACATCCCAATAATTAAACATTTAACAATTTTTGAAGAGATTCAAAAGTATATTTCATTAATAACAGAATCAATGATTTATAGTCAGAATTGATATATTTTCCCAAAATCAACTCATCAAAAAACATTGTAGTGTTAAAAAATACATACACATAACATATACATTCATTCATATACCTTACAACAAAGTGGATACTAAAAAAGACGAAATAAATCATATAGGCAAGTCTTATTGGCTTAGTCTCGAACTCATGGTTGGTTAAATCAGGGGATTAAACATATATCATAGTTATACACACCATCCATCTCAAGTGTCTGGAGAGTAGTAGCCTCCATGTCCTGTCCCACAATCACTTCTCCAACTATACCGGGTGATCTAGCACGGCTCGAGTAGTACACCCGGTCTCTGTAGTAGATCAGGTTCGACATATATACACTTAATCTTGTCACCTCAGTAGTTTTGTTGCTAGCCAGGGATTTCTTCATCAGTGTATACTCATTACCGTAATATAGCACACCTTGTGTAACGTCAAGAGTCACTGCATACATATAATCACCAGTGTCGAGTGTTGTCAGACCTGATCCATCATAACTAACTGAGAAGAGTTCATACTCATTACATACGAAGATCATTCTTGTTACAGGGTTCACAGCAATAGCACTGGGCCAGCCACCATATCTCACCAAGTTCACCAGAGTTGTAAGATTCTTCCCCTGCAGTGTCATCCTGCTGATAGTTTTACTGGGACGACGAGTAGTAAGAAATATAATCCCTCTCTCCTCATCAGCTGCCATACCGTATGTTTTAACATTGTCTCTAAATGTTTGAACCTTTCTACTGTTAAGTTCTGAGGAAATGATCTTGTCAGGGTCCCGCAAACCGATAATAAGAGAGTTAAGTCTTGAAATATAGATTACAGAAGTAATGTATTTCAGATTGAGATACGAATACATGTTTAGAGAATTACTATTTATGTCAACATAACGCAATTGATGCTTATCAGATGACCAAAGTGGAGCAATTAGAATCCGGCTCATTTCTGCTGGTGGTTTAGTTGTTGTCTCTGGGGTTGTTAGAGTTGTAGTAGTTAGAGAGACCGTTGAAGGTGATTGAGTTGTTGTTTTCATCCGTGAAACATTCTCTTTCCCTGATGATTTTAATAAATCACTCTGTTCCATCAGCGTTCTGTTGAGTTCACCGAGTCCATGATCAAGTTCAGTGAACTTCCTGTCAATACCTTCTGACTCTATACACTTGGAACAGGAAATGAGTTCACCTTTCTCTCCCCCAACTCTCAGCAGCAAGTCCCGATACCTGTTGTTGTCAGCCTGAACTCGTCCTAGTGTTTTCTTCATTTCATGAAACTGTCTCTTCATCCGGTGATTGTCACGTTTCAGGTGTCTCGTCTCCGAGATTACCTGAGATTTGATGATATCTTCAACAGATGCACCTCTTATTGTGTCTGAAAGTTCCTTCAGGTCTAGTTTGAGAGTAATAACATATTTATACAGGTCCTTGATGGAGCTTCCAGTTACAGATCTATCAGGTCTATCTGGCAATGAAATGATTTTCTCAGTGATTGTCTGAATATCACTCTTACAACTAGCACAGTAAAGCAATGAAAGCAGTATAATCACAAGGAAAAATCTGGCGCCCTCCATCGTGAATGTAATAGATCACAGAGCTGTTTTCCCAAGCAAGTTGTGCGCAGTTATGCAACTACCGCCTCCCTGTGCGCGTTATAAAGCTGGTTTCCCCTTGACCTTGTTTACAAGACTAGGTAGGATTACACTTCACGCAGATACTGTACAGGCAGTTGGCAGTTATCCAGGTTATGATATAGGTCACGATGACATTGTTAAACACTTTCAAAGAGCCACTCCTTGATTGTCACCACATAATGTTTTCTTTGATATTACCCTATGTGGTATAAGATCAAAATAACTCAATTATTCATTCTCAAAATTCCTTTTTTTCAATGAAAATCTTATAACAGTCACATATATTCACGTATAAAGCCAAATTCATACGTTCAATTTATATGAAAACCAGTTACACAACCTAATAAACATTATCAACACGAAACTGGCATTCTATCTGCTTTAAAAGTTACGTTTCATTGGTTACTGCATGTCATTGTCCGGTTTTCGATCATAATCGCGACTTCAAACCTTCCTCTGGACGCAACTAACCGAGTGGCTCTTCAAATAAATCTCTATCAGCTGTCAGGATAATATTTTACCTATATCATTTATAGTGGATATCACTTGCTCACCTGACTTGTAAGTTTTAAAACTTTCTTCTCATGTGTCAATATAATAGCAGTTTCGTATTTCATACACTCCGTTGGGTGGAATGCTTCACTGAATTTCAGCACAGCACCATCCATGGTTTGCTACCTCCAGCCGATGCTCGCAGGTTTCACTGCAATGCATAGCCACAGTGGTGTTGCAGGATTTCTCTCTGCAATAGGACTAGAAGATGCGATATAAGTGGAATACTGTTGAAAGCAGCGTTTCCAGAACACCATTTGTTTCGTGTCTTGTATCAGTCAGGTCATGTCATGGACCTGGATGCCGGACATTCAGATTATATCCAGAATTTCTCTCTGCAATAGGACTAGAAGATGCGATATAAGTTGAATACTGTTGAAAGCAGCGTTTTCAGAACACCATTTGTTTCGTGTCTTGTATCAGTTAGGTCATGTCATGGACCTGGATGCCGGACATTCAGATTATATCCAGAAATTTGGAAGAATATAGAAACTATTTATCTGGTTTTTCTTGGTCTCTGATCTCAAGCATGTTTTTGCAATGTAGCATTTATCAATTTATTAATTCCATCACGCAGTGGCTCTTCAACACCATTGACTAGGTGTTTGTGCAAGCAGATACTTATGCAGTAACCGATATCTAGGTTATGATAAAGATCACGATGACATTGGACCTCTGGTGTACAGATGTCCCACATGTTCGTCGGTCACTGTGATGATTTGAACATGTCAGGTCTTTTCTCTCCGGTTTCATCCTGAAAGAAGTGTCATCGTGTCAGTTCTAACTTAACTTAAAAATCGGATCAAAACTTCAAACGTTTTTGATTTCTTATGATTTAGAAATTAAATATTTGTTTACTCACTTGTTTATAAACACTTAAGACAATCATTTACAGATTTTTTACGTTTGTTTCGTAAATTCGACTAACATATGTAAGTGTATGAAATATGCCTGAAAGATAGCCAGCCATGAATTGGAACTTTGTAGATTTATAATGGTCAAAATTTGAACAAATAAATAATTCCTGCGTTTGTTAAAGTGTGTGAAACAAGCCTGAATAATAGCAAGCCCAAAAGTTGACTTTTGTCAAATTGAATGAATGTAATATATATACATATATATGTAAAATTCTTTGTCTCATGAATGCATCGCGTGAATGAATATTTATGTTTCCATTTAGAAAAATAAATCAAGGAAACCACATATTTTCAAAGATTTTAAAAACATGTTACAGCTTAGCCTACTGTCAGTAGGAACTGAGAAAACACATTGACAAAGCAGTTTAGACGGAAATGAGCAATTACATGTGCGTTGATACAACAACTGTGAAATTAACAAAATGAACTCGTAAGGATAGTATTTTGAATCACTGATTGTTTCAAATGTGAATTTGACAACTATTTTACGATATTTACATGGCAAATGTTGGTTCCCAATGATATAGTTCGTGAAACTTTGTGGAATTTCGACTACTTCTCCAGAATCATAAAAGCCTAAAAAGCTGAAACTTTGTGTACAGACTCTTTGGTTAGAGAGGATTTTGTGGCCCTGTGACCCCTAAGAAGGACTTCTTCTTCTCCAGAAGCATGAGGCCTAGAAAACTTAATCTGTGTGACCAGACTAGTGAGGATTTCGAATTGTAGCTTTAATAAAGGCAAAAGGAACGTCCTTTAAATGTATTTTCATCTTCTTCTCCTGAAGTATAAGGACTAGAAAACTGAAACATGTCGCCTATATACTTAATATTATGATTGCTGACCCTGTGGCCCCTTAAAAGGGGTAATCACATTGGTCACACACTACAGCATAATTGATAATAAATCCTGATGAGCCACAGAGCCAATGGCTCTGAATTTTGTAATACAAAAAATAAGTTGTTATAGCGAAGGAGGCGTGAGCAAATAGTCTACGTTTTGAGTCAGAGACCAAAGGTGTGTTCGAACCAACGAAATTTCTCATACACTTCGTGTTAATTAGCAATATTACAAGAATAATTTTCACGAATGAACGTGATCACAAAACACATACACGAACAATCACACAATTACAATTAATCTCTACGTTGATTATTTATTAAGTGAAACTAATTAACTCATCAAATGTACATCTTGTGATTTCAATATCTCATTGACAACAATGTTTATCGTAATCGGGCATGTTGAATGTGTTTTTTTTTTAATAACATGTATTTCTCTAATTAATGATCGGTCAATTGAATGAAAATTGTGTCTCTGTAGCCCTGATGATTTCTGCCTACTGGTAGAGATTTCAAAATGAATCAACAAATTACAATTCAAAATAGATATTATGCAACATGGACGTCTATGGGACTTGCGTCACTGCGAAAATACTTTTTGGCCACCGACTGTAGTTGCTGTTGCGGTTGCGGTTGCGGTTGCGGTTGCAGTTGCAGTTGCAGAGATATGTGCACTGTATAATAGATGTGTCGACTGGATTGTGTGTTGGGTGTGCTGAAAAGGGCTCTCAATAGGTTAAGCCAATACCTCTATTTGGGACCGGGCTTTAGTGGCACCTGGGGGATAAAGGCACCTTAACTTGAAAAAGGGTCGGGCCTCTAATAAGAGCCGGGCCTCTAATAATCGTGTTAACTACTTTAAGAATGATAAAGTGGATAAGTATTAAGGCCGGGCCTCCAATAAACCCAGGGGTAAAACCTCTGAAATGTTAATAAGAGCCTAGGCCCCAATTAGAGGAAAACGGTATTTTAACATCATAATATAAATATCTGTCAGTTCTTGACAAACACCATGTTTATCGTATCTCGAGGGGGAGAAATGTTATATATGGTAATAGTAAAGAAAATACAGATATCCTCTAAAATCATATCATAATCATATCTAGAATGTCTACATGTCCCTGCAATTTAATTCAAATGTGAACAATATAGCGGAGCATTGAAAGAATCTAACAGTATATCTTCTGACAGATTAAAGAGAAACAATGTATCGCCTTAAGCCCCCGTCACAACCCGTCGTACGTGCAGCTGCGTGCTGTCTACCGACAAAAACGTGTGGTAAATTGGGGAATTCGTGCGTCCTCTTTGCCGACGCCGTACCGATTTTGGACAAATTTGGAGCACGCAGACTCGTCGTAGAACTTTTAGTGCATGCAGAACTTTCGCTGCGTGCAGTCTACGAACGGGCTGCGAATTTTCCTCCGTACGATCGACGTGCGTGCCCTATACGACAACCGCACGCACAACGCACCGACATCGTGCGTTTTTTTCAAGCTTACCCACTCAAACTTTCTCTACGAACGACGCACGTTGCACGTGCGTACAACGTGCGTTGTACGTGCGTAGTTCGTGCTTACTCGGCACGTCCAAAGTTTAACTATCAAATAATTAAAGAAAACTCACGTCGATCGTATCGAGTAAGCACGTACAACGTACCGAGTAAGCACGTACAACGCACGTTTGGGCACCTTCATTAGGATATAAGCCGAGCCATCATTTGAAGAGAACATGCTCTTGCAGCATCAGGACCCGGAGCGATGGAAAGGGCGGCATCTTATGGCTCCAGCACATGTGACAATGTGTACCAAGCACCTGTCAATCGGGCGGGAAAAACCTCGTTGCACTCGCACGCACTTATAATGTGCGTGGTGTAAGGACACTGTACGCGAGACGCACGGCCCCCGTACGACAATGTGACAATCGCACATCACACGCACGTTGTACGCACGTTGTACGCACGCCACACGCACGTACCACGTGCCAGACGTGTCGACGGGCTACGTACGTACAACGTGCGTGTGACGTGCGTTGGCAAACTCCCTCTCTGTTCTTGATAAATCCACCCTACGTTTTCAGAAAAACGTAGCGACCGTGGCCTCCCCAAAAAACGTACGAACGAATTGCACGCACGATGGGTTGTGACAGGGGCTTTAGATACATATATATTTTACACCGGCGTTTATACTGTTACCGTATTTTCTCGATTACAACCCGGGTTTCGAATACAACCCGAGGGGTTAGGGAGTGCTGAGAGAATTACAACCCCGTAGGTGTAATCGAGGAAATACGTATTATCTACGCCCATATCCCACCTTCCTGGCCACAGTTGAGGAAATAGCTAGTGGAGTTAATGTGGAACTGGCCTCAGTTAGAGGAAATAGCTAGTGGAGTGAATGTGGAACTGGCCTCAGTTAGAGGAAATAGCTAGTGGAGTAAATGTGGAACTGGCCTCAGTTAGAGGAAATAGCTAGTGGAGTAAATGTGGAACTGGCCTCAGTTAGAGGAAATAGCTAGTGGAGTAAATGTGGAACTGGCCTCAGTTAGAGGAAATAGCTAGTGGAGTAAATGTGGAACTGGCCTCAGTTAGAGGAAATAGCTAGTGGAGTAAATGTGGAACTGGCCTCAGTTAGAGGAAATAGCTAGTGGAGTAAATGTGGAACTGGCCTCAGTTAGAGGAAATAGATAGTGGAGTAAATGTGGAACTGGCCTCAGTTAGAGGAAATAGATAGTGGAGTAAATGTGGAACTGGCCTCAGTTAGAGGAAATAGCTAGTGGAGTAAATGTGGAACTGGCCTCAGTTAGAGGAAATAGCTAGTGGAGTAAATGACGAACTGGCCTCAGTTAGAGGAAATAGCTAGTGGAGTAAATGTGGAACTGGCCTCAGTTAGAGGAAATAGATAGTGGAGTAAATGTGGAACTGGCCTCAGTTAGAGGAAATAGCTAGTGGAGTAAATGTGGAACTGGCCTCAGTTAGAGGAAATAGCTAGTGGAGTAAATGACGAACTGGCCTCAGTTAGAGGAAATAGCTAGTGGAGTAAATGTGGAACTGGCCTCAGTTAGAGGAAATAGATAGTGGAGTAAATGTGGAACTGGCCTCAGTTAGAGGAAATAGATAGTGGAGTAAATGTGGAACTGGCCTCAGTTAGAGGAAATAGATAGTGGAGTAAATGACGAACTGGCCTCAGTTAGAGGAAATAGCTAGTGGAGTAAATGTGGAACTGGCCTCAGTTAGAGGAAATAGATAGTGGAGTAAATGTGGAACTGGCCTCAGTTAGAGGAAATAGCTAGTGGAGTAAATGACGAACTGGCCTCAGTTAGAGGAAATAGCTAGTGGAGTAAATGACGAACTGGCCTCAGTTAGAGGAAATAGCTAGTGGAGTAAATGTGGAACTGGCCTCAGTTAGAGGAAATAGCTAGTGGAGTAAATGTGGAACTGGCCTCAGTTAGAGGAAATAGCTAGTGGAGTAAATGACGAACTGGCCTCAGTTAGAGGAAATAGCTAGTGGAGTAAATGTGGAACTGGCCTCAGTTAGAGGAAATAGATAGTGGAGTAAATGACGAACTGGCCTCAGTTAGAGGAAATAGCTAGTGGAGTAAATGTGGAACTGGCCTCAGTTAGAGGAAATAGATAGTGGAGTAAATGTGGAACTGGCCTCAGTTAGAGGAAATAGTTAGTGGAGTAAATGTGGAACTGGCCTCAGTTAGAGGAAATAGATAGTGGAGTAAATGTGGAACTGGCCTCAGTTAGAGGAAATAGCTAGTGGAGTAAATGTGGAACTGGCCTCAGTTAGAGGAAATAGCTAGTGGAGTAAATGACGAACTGGCCTCAGTTAGAGGAAATAGCTAGTGGAGTAAATGTGGAACTGGCCTCAGTTAGAGGAAATAGATAGTGGAGTAAATGACGAACTGGCCTCAGTTAGAGGAAATAGCTAGTGGAGTAAATGTGGAACCGGCCACAGTTAGAGGAAATAGCTAGTGGAGTAAATGTGGAACTGGCCTCAGTTAGAGGAAATAGCTAGTGGAGTAAATGACGAACTGGCCTCAGTTAGAGGAAATAGCTAGTGGAGTAAATGTGGAACTGGCCTCAGTTAGATGAAATAGCTAGTGGAGTATATGTGGAACTGGCCTCAGTTAGAGGAAATAGCTAGTGGAGTAAATGACGAACTGGCCTCAGTTAGAGGAAATAGCTAGTGGAGTAAATGTGGAACTGGCCTCAGTTAGAGGAAATAGCTAGTGGAGTAAATGTGGAACTGGCCTCAGTTAGAGGAAATAGCTAGTGGAGTAAATGACGAACTGGCCTCAGTTAGAGGAAATAGCTAGTGGAGTAAATGTGGAACTGGCCTCAGTTAGAGGAAATAGATAGTGGAGTAAATGTGGAACTGGCCTCAGTTAGAGGAAATAGCTAGTGGAGTAAATGTGGAACTGGCCTCAGTTAGAGGAAATAGCTAGTGGAGTAAATGTGGAACTGGCCTCAGTTAGAGGAAATAGCTAGTGGAATAAATGACGAACTGGCCTCAGTTAGAGGAAATAGCTAGTGGAGTAAATGTGGAACTGGCCTCAGTTAGAGGAAATAGATAGTGGAGTAAATGTGGAACTGGCCTCAGTTAGAGGAAATAGATAGTGGAGTAAATGTGGAACTGGCCTCAGTTAGAGGAAATAGTTAGTGGAGTAAATGTGGAACTGGCCTCAGTTAGAGGAAATAGCTAGTGGAGTAAATGTGGAACTGGCCTCAGTTAGAGGAAATAGCTAGTGGAGTAAATGTGGAACTGGCCTCAGTTAGAGGAAATAGATAGTGGAGTAAATGTGGAACTGGCCTCAGTTAGAGGAAATAGATAGTGGAGTAAATGTGGAACTGGCCTCAGTTAGAGGAAATAGCTAGTGGAGTAAATGTGGAACTGGCCTCAGTTAGAGGAAATTGCTAGTGGAGTAAATGTGGAACTGGCCTCAGTTAGAGGAAATAGATAGTGGAGTAAATGTGGAACTGGCCTCAGTTAGAGGAAATAGCTAGTGGAGTAAATGACGAACTGGCCTCAGTTAGAGGAAATAGCTAGTGGAGTAAATGACGAACTGGCCTCAGTTAGAGGAAATAGCTAGTGGAGTAAATGTGGAACTGGCCTCAGTTAGAGGAAATAGCTAGTGGAGTAAATGTGGAACTGGCCTCAGTTAGAGGAAATAGATAGTGGAGTAAATGTGGAACTGGCCTCAGTTAGAGGAAATAGCTAGTGGAGTAAATGTGGAACTGGCCTCAGTTAGAGGAAATAGCTAGTGGAGTAAATGTGGAACTGGCCTCAGTTAGAGGAAATAGCTAGTGGAGTAAATGTGGAACTGGCCTCAGTTAGAGGAAATAGATAGTGGAGTAAATGTGGAACTGGCCTCAGTTAGAGGAAATAGATAGTGGAGTAAATGTGGAACTGGCCTCAGTTAGAGGAAATAGCTAGTGGAGTAAATGTGGAACTGGCCTCAGTTAGAGGAAATAGATAGTGGAGTAAATGTGGAACTGCCCTCAGTTAGAGGAAATAGCTAGTGGAGTAAATGTGGAACTGGCCTCAGTTAGAGGAAATAGCTAGTGGAGTAAATGTGGAACTGGCCTCAGTTAGAGGAAATAGATAGTGGAATAAATGTGGAACTGGCCTCAGTTAGAGGAAATAGCTAGTGGAATAAATGTGGAACTGGCCTCAGTTAGAGGAAATAGATAGTGGAATAAATGTGGAACTGGCCTCAGTTAGAGGAAATAGCTAGTGGAGTAAATGTGGAACTGGCCTCAGTTAGAGGAAATAGCTAGTGGAATAAATGTGGAACTGGCCTCAGTTAGAGGAAATAGCTAGTGGTGTAAATGTGGAACTGGCCTCAGTTAGAGGAAATAGATAGTGGAGTAAATGTGGAACTGGCCTCAGTTAGAGGAAGTAGGATTTATTTTATGCATGCGTAAATGAAATGTGTTGAGACCGAATATAATATTTTTACACACTTTCACAGAGTTAATGTTGCCAGAAGCTTGTTTTTTTACGTCATACTTACTTCGGCGTGTGATGTAATACCCCCATTTCACTGAGCTACGACTTTGAAAAGTGTTCAAGACTCTTCCCGACTATTCCCGACTTTTCCACTACGACTTTGTTGGCATGAGTCGGGAGCAAATAGAGGTCAAATTATGAAATTTGATATTTCTACGAGTTACTAACGACACTCTTAAGAGTTACCTACGACATACACGACTGACATACGACACAATGAAGAGGAACTCCCGACAGACCTACGAGGCACCCCCGACAATAAACTGAGGAACTTACGACTTATTCAAGCTCAGATACGACTCAATACGACTGAGACCGACTCGTTCACGACTCCAAGTCACCACCACGACTCTGACAAAGACTCATTTCCGACTCTCTAACGACTCACTGTCGACCCACTCACGACCCGAACGACTTATTTACGACTCGTTCACGACAATGAAGACTCCTCACGACACAGAAACGTTTCACGTACGAGTCACAGACGATCCACGTACGATAAAATCGGCAATTTTAGACCGGAATCGGGCATATAAAAGGCCAACAACCGCCGACTTTTTTTTATGATCGTCTTTGAGTATTGGTTAGTCGTAGATGTGTTTGCACTAGTTGGGAGTGAGTCGGCATGTAAATTAGGGAAAGAACCATTCCCGATTCACACCCGACAACCACGTTTCAATCCAACTATGTACGACTTATTCAAGATTCAATATGATTCCATACGACTCAATAAGACTCAGATACGAGCAACATACGACTCAATACGACATCAATGGAAATTCTGGAATTTCCGGTTGAAAAGTACGAAACTCGCCGGACTTAAAAAGTCGGGAGTGGGTTTTTGAACATGTTCAAAAACCCACTCCCGACAAAAATTGACCTCCCGACTTTCCCAGACTCATACAGACCCATACAGACTCAACTACGCTCAGAGGCGACTAAAGAGGACTCAGAGACGCTTAATTACGAGTCAATGACGACATTTGGCCTATTTTCAGTCGGCAACAGATCGTAGCTCAGTGAAATGGGGGTATAACACAGAGTGGATGAAGATGGGTTATGATAACAGTGTTTAAAGATTAAAGAAAATATCATGTTATACTTGTCCTAAATGTTATCCCCTATGATATTGCAACTACAAAAATCATGCTTTGATAAATACTGTAGGCCCTATGTATGATTCACGGCCTGTTGAAGACATGGGACCACATACATCACAACACAAGCAGTAACTTATCACTAGATTTGCATTTGGCATTTATCTAGGACAGAACGCACGGAAATTTCCATCAGTCATTGGCTCTTTGCCAGAGATGTGTTGGCAACTTTATCTTGTTGTAAACAAAATATCGTCACAGAGTTTGCACTTATCAAGGTCAGCTAGATATTTCCATGACGCACGAATTGGCTCTTACCAGATGTAAGTCGTTCATTACATAGACTGTATGAACATGTTTCACTTGGTTATTTTATCTAACTTTTTTATTTTGGAACTGTGTTTGTATTCAGGTTATGCAATTAATTCCAAAAGACCGAAGGGAATTGATGCAACGCTTGATGATATTGGAATTTATTTATATTGCATTGGTTAGTTACAGATTTTAGAGAATCTCAACCAAGTGTATCTGATATCACCATACACTCAAGCCACAAGCACTTGGGGCATAGGTATTGCTTATATATATACTATATTTATAGTATATGAGCACTACCCATGCATCAAGTGCTTGTAACTCAAGCTGATAAAGTTACAAGTATCTGACGCTTGCCGCTTGTTGATATT
Organism: Steromphala cineraria; assembly: GCA_916613615.1. Lineage (NCBI taxonomy): Eukaryota > Metazoa > Mollusca > Gastropoda > Trochida > Trochidae > Steromphala > Steromphala cineraria. Next base: position 55,366,852 of record OU744728.1, on the reverse strand, counting down.
TTTTATTCTAGAAGACACTATGTTCATATTCAATCTTTTGTCCGAAATCACTTTTCATTACGTTTCCGTGAATTAATATCCTCGTCTTGGTTTCCTTTGTTCTAACCGTAGGTGTATTGACCAATACACCTCAACGTTTTAGTACACCTCTACTTTTTTATTGCACACCCACAATAAGTCAGGTGAAGAGATCTTCGACATTGGCAAATCAACGGAGTATATATATGATAAAATAAAGACTTGTTAAACTAACACAACTCGAAAAAAAAATTCAATTCAGAAAAGTTAACATATTTATTGTAAATTTTCACCAAAGAAAGCCATATATTGCAAAGTCCAATTCACAAAATTGTAACGGCCGCCATTTAATAATGATTGAATATGCTTTACGATGAAGCCACCTTCAATTCCTCCTTATAATAACTTGATACAGAAAAGACTTAGTTTGTTTGAAGCAGGAGACAGCTCCAATTTAACCACTTCCTTGAAATCGAGTTGTGCTGCACATATCTTTTGCTACAAGACATCCATTAATTCCGTTCATCTCAAGGAGAAATGAACAACATCCGCGCAGCCTCAAGTAAATCGCTTGACAGACAGATACCTTTCATAGACTGAATATGAATGTTATTTTATCCAAAAAATAAACTTTACTGTGACCTTCTTGACAATTCAAACATCTTTCATACCAGTAAATGATGTTAGTTTTTAGAACTCATTCAACACAGTTGGTAAGTGGCTAAGAATTGTCTGATTGACATCCAAGTCAGGACACGCTCAATCTGCAGGAGGATTGCGTGTTGAGTTCACTCAACCAATACACTTTAACAACAACTTTTAGTACCTTTCTATATGATTATCACTGCTTCCATCAACCCACTATATTGAATATTGACCTTGAGCTTCGTAATTATATGTGATAACCAACTCACTGATCGCTCGATGGTTAATATCAGACATTTACTCAGTCAGGGGTCAATATTTCAACCTTAATATTCTGCTGTGCGATCCTTGTCATCGCTTACAATGTACATAACCCTCCCAGAAAGTTATTATCTGGGCTTACAAAGCACTCTCATCCCATAACATACTGTTTCAAATATCACTAATAATATCTTGAGATGTTAACTTTAAAAAGGAAGATATTGTGTGAAATACCAAAAGATAACTACAAAGTCAATGACCAATATGCAAATGTCTCTAGTCAAAACCCGTTTCGAACCCGAAAACTTATGGACTAATGAATCCAACGGTTATAACACTGCGCAATAACGGCTTTGACGAAATGAGATGACGTCATCCTACAACTTGAATCATCAAACTGATTTTAAATGGGAGATTCTCTTCCATTAATATCTGGGCTAGTTTAACAATTCAAAATAGAGCCATTGGCTCTGTAGCTCATCAGGCTCATATCAATTTTGCTAAGGGTGTGGCAAATGTGGTTCCCCCTTAGTAGGGGCCACAGGATCACCCAATGTATAATTAAAAATCATCCTTATTTAACTTAGTAGTCTATAGTATTCAGCATTCTAGACCTTAAGCTTCTGGGTTAAAATATGAAAATACCGTATTTCCTCTAATAAGCGTCCGGGCGCTTATTTTTTCAGCACCCCTTTACCCCCTGGCGCTTATTAGAGGCCCGGCGTTTATTGGAGACCCGGCGCTTATTTCTTTCAAAGAGAATTGAACTTTGTTTTAAGTCGTCTTTTACCATGAATACCTGTAAAATGTTTACTGAGGGTGCATTGATCTAATAGTTAGGACCGGGCACTTATTAGAGACCCGGCGCTTATAAGAGGCCCGGTGCTTATTTTCTCAACTACCTATGACCCCTGGCGCTTATTAGAGGCCCGGCCCTTATTGGAGACCCAGCGCTTATTAGAGGAAATACGGTAGGTTTTGAGGGTGAGAGGACACAAGCCATAAATTAAATCCTTATTAGTAAAAGAATCTGCACACAAAGTGTCAACTTTCTAGGCCTAAATTCTTCTGGATGAGATGAAAATAAGCAAAGTTTCAGGTTTCTAAGCCTTATGCTTCTGAAAAAGGAGATGAAAATAGATTTTAAGGGAGTGGCCCTCATTTAAGTACTCACGGAAATAGAAATAAAATGTTTTTTGGCGTTTATTTTTTTATTCCTCGACAAATGTAAGTAATTCTTCAAGATGTTCAAATAACTAAGTTTTTCCCGACTAGGCCTTACGAAATCATTGCAAAAATATACTTTAAATTACCTTTGTTTATATAAAACTGCCTAAAATTTGCATATTTTCAATAGATTTCAAAACCTGCTATAGCTTACGTCACGCTCTGAAACAAAAGTTAGGAAAACCCATTGTGAATGAATATTAAGAATAAAAATATCCAGTTAGTTCAAAATAAAGAAATAATCGACAAAAAGCATTTTATTTCTATTTCCATGAGTACTATAGGAGCCACAGGTTCCCAAAAACTATAAATCATAATCCTCATTGGTCAATGTGTCTGCACACAAGGTTTCAGCTTTCTAGGACTTACGCTTATAGAGAAGAAGATGACAATAGGTTTTAAGGGCGTGGCCCCTGAGGCCCTTATTAGGGGTCACAGGTCAAGCAAAGCTATAAATTATTATCCTCATTAGTCAAGGAGTATGTGTACAAGGTTTCAGCTTTCTAAGCCTAATGCTTCTGGAGAAGAAGTTGAGAATGTAAAATTCCATGCCATGTCATAAGCCCATCGGGACTTTCAGGCCAGACGAGCTAAAAAGTAACTACAACGAATATTTTGAATACCAACAGTAATTGACAGCACTCAATTATTTGTAAAAATGATAAGTGAAAGAATACAAAAAACACATAACACCTCGATACAAGATTTATTTCTGTTGAGTACAAAACTGTTCTTCTATTTTACATGGTTCAAACTAACCCTGTCATATAAATAAATCTCAAATTACATATTTATTTTTGTTTTGAGTAGCTATTGAAAGAAATAAGATACTTATTGGTCCAAACATGCTAATTAGAGGTAATTGATTGAGTAAATAGAATTCAAACATCAATGGTGATAACAATATCTAGCAAAAACTTCATAAGATAATATGAGTTAATGGGACGAACTGGATTTAGATATATGATAGGTGATAAAAACATCTTGTATGTTTCCCAAATTTACTAATTGATAACATATCCATTTTTAGTATTTAAAAGAAGTATTTTTTAGAAAAATCTTAAATTATGCAGTATGTTTATCAAATTTCAAAGGAAGGGTCTTCAAACTCAACCATAAAAACATTCCTGATTTTCAATGCTTCATAGAAACCCAAAATGACTGTATGCACTACAGCACCGTATGACAAAGATCAACTTAGCCAACAACATTACCATACTAGCCCAAAGTGGTCAACCAAAAGCCTGGAACTATGGTCTTAGGGTCCCCTTTAGCTATTCATATATCTGATCTGTACTGACTGTAAATAATGCATGACCAAATGTTATGCAAGCAATACCACACAAAATTACAATGAGTGAACTTAGCCCAAGGTGATCTTCCAAAAACTTGGAAATATGGTCTTAAGGCCCATTTAGCTACCAGTATTATCAATCTTCCACTGGCTGCAAATGATGCATAAGAACCTAATTTTATGTATGCAATACATCTGTTTTAACAAAAAATTATAAATTATTGTGCCTCCTTGTAGCTTTGATATGTTTACATTATTTAAGTAATTCTCAATAAACCTTCCCAGTCACTTGTCATGAATATATTTTATAACTTATTTGTATTTATATTCTCATGTACCATCGTTTGATGGTTGAGAAATAAAACTTTCTGTCTGTCTGAAAAGTTATCCTGACATTAGCCTATACATTGTCTGTTTTGAATGAATATGCATTTTAATAAGGATTTTTGGAAACAACCAGTACTGCTATTTTAACATCCTACATTTACATGGTTCAAGTGGCAAAATTGACATTCTCTACATCACTACTACGGAAATGTTGAAATGAGGATTTGAAAGGCTATGGAAGAGAAATTGAATTTTAATGAGAGAATTGATCAAAAAGCTACAGACAACAAAAAACTACAAGCAATGCCTAAATTGAGAAACTGAAGTTGATAGTTATTACATTACACACAAATAAATACCCAATACTGACAAGAACATATATCATATATAAAACACTATAATTTATAGTTTTATGGTCCCCTACATAGATATGTATACATTTGGTTTTCACAGTTGTTGTGTCCCTCAATATTTTGATAACAAAGACATACAAATGTATATTATACACAACATTTCACAAAATATCTCATGACAGAAATCATACATTGAGGAAAAAACTATATTCTTAAGTTAAAATAAAAAGAGGCAAAGTCATGTAAATTATATGGGTCAAAGACTAAACAAAATTAAATACTATATATTTCATAACCTGTAGGAATTACAGGCAGATTAAACATTAATTTAAAGGGGCAGTAGCACGTTTTTAGGGGAATATAAGGTGATGCCAGAAAAATGTAAATTAATGGTTCAAATTTAAAGTCAATGTATTTAAACTAAATGAAGCAGTAATAATTCAAATAAATAATGTAAAGTTTAGCCATGTAGTTCCTTTTTCTAACACAAACTGAATTTAAGGTATTCACACAAAATGGCCGCCAATGGTTTTTATGTTTATCTTTATACTTTGTCCTATGTCTGGATGATTGATTTGTGTTATGAGATTTTTTACACTATCAAAATAATACATTTAGCATTAACTAACAGTTATCAGTGAAATTTCAAAATATAAAATTTAAAAAAAACGTGCTACTGCCCCTTTAAAGTTTTCATTTTCAGGAAATTATCATCTTAAAGACAAGGCTCAGTACCAGGCCCTTCTTAGTTTGTGTGTTGCTCCAGGTAGGTGAAATTAAGGGCGAAGTTTGGGCAAAATATGACCTACATGCGCCCGTGTCTTGCTCCATCTCACAGGTGTAGTTACCTCCCTTTCAACCAATCAGCTGTTAAATTCCTTACTTTCTGAAGTGCTGCACTGCAAAAGTTACTTATTCAGTAACCTATAGTAAAACATAAACAGTTTTCTCTATTGGCATTCATAATGAACCTAGTTTAAGAAAAAGAACAAAGGGGGCTTAGCAGTAGTCAACTAGTATGCATCAATTCAACCAAACTTAGTAATACATACAAGATTGACAATATCATACAACATATTTTGAAAAAAACTTTAATTATTTGCCAACTGAAGATATCCTTGTCTATTAAATCTACTTTTACATTTTGCTTGTTTATAAAAAAATGCTTTAACAGTGTAAGAAAAAGGAATAGCATGACAAAACTTTACATTACATATTTAAATTATTACTCCCCCATTTAGTTTTATTACATTGTCATGAATCATTAATTTTCATTTTTCTTACATCACCTAACATTCCCCCTAAAAATGTGCTACCTTCCCTTTTGAAACATCAATTGTTTACAGTGACTGTTTCCATTAATTTTTTGAAATAAATAACCTTAAAATTCAAACCTCAAATTAGCCAGTCACTTGTAAATCTGTGTTTAGATGAAAAAAAAGAGGAAAATTCATAATAAGCATCCTATCATGTAAAATATCATTCAAGTGTTCATAATTTAATCTTGAAACTTACAGTATACACTTTTAATGTCTTACATAATTTCACCTCTCGGGTAATTAAGTATAAACATATCTCATCTTCAAATAAATGACACAATGAAAATAAATTTTTGAACATAAGGAATAGAGAAAGAAAATTTAAATTCAGGTAACAAAACTTTTCTCTACTATTACATTGTAATATCTTGACTTGGCAATTTCATGCGATTTTGCATATCTTCTATAAAATAACCTGCACGATGTCAATAACAGGTAAAAACCAAAACCATCATGTGTTTTGCAATTAAGTACAGTTTTGCCCTAAACGACATGTATAACACAGATAAACTACTTGCTCTTTTGCTTCATGCTTAAACCAATATATAAGAATTTTTTTACTTTATTGCATAAACACAAGATGGCCGATGCTATTCTAGTTCCCTTCTCTCCCCACAGAGGCAGCACCAGTCATAACATTCTGCTCTACCCTCTGCTGCAATAAGAGCCCTTCACGGGCTTGAGAGGGAGACAATTGAGTAGATGCAATCAGAGATAATTTTCTGTACAATTTGAGTAGGCACTTCATAAGAAATCACTTTGAAAGATAGTCAATTACCTATGCTCTGGGAAAACTAGAATTTATCGGAACATGTCATCTTGTCATAGTTGACTCAATCCAGTCCCAGGGTACGAACATGACGCTAACTCAACTAATCTGAACCCTGGGCTCACAAACTAGATTCGCCCGTGCGGCCTGACTTCATTTTCTCATCGCCTTCTCAATAAAATTTCAATGAGAAAATGATTTGATTGGCTGTATCCAAAGTCGGGCCGCGTGAGCGAATCTAGCTTCTGAGCCCAGGGTACAGATAAGTGAAGTTAGTGTAACGTTCATACCCTGAGACAGGATGAGTTGACTCATTGGCACAATTTGAAAACAGAATCCTGGCATAGGCCAGTGTGACGACAACCTCCCTTTCATTCAAAAGGGGTTTTACAATATTTTGAGATAGTTTCGACTTGTTGCCATTTTTATCTACCGGAACCAAGCAATTATATGCTTATTTGAACAGAGGTTATCAGACTGAGGTACATCTGTAGAGAGAGAATACTCTGTTTCCTAATAGGAGAGGTGATGTGGGCTTTATCGCTGCTTTCAAGAGTATTTCACTTATATCGCAGCTGCTAGTATTATTGCAGGGAGAAAGCCCGCAACACTATTGTGGCTATGTTTTGCGGTGAAACCTGCGAGCATCGGCTGGAACTAGCGAACCATGGGTGGTACTGCGCTGAAATTCAGTGTACCCAAACCTGACTGTGTGTAGAACAGTTCTCTACTGCAGATAAAATTTCCGTGCCCCTGGTGGGATTCGAACCAGACCTTCTGATCCGAAGCTGAACGCGTTAACGACTGCGCTATCCTGCCCCCCTGTTTCCTAATACCAACTAGGAATGGCGAAACAATGAGATGGACCAAAACTGGAAAGGTGGAGTATTACCGAATAAATGCCATATTGAGATCAACAAACAAACAAATAACATGCTACAAACAAACAATCACAAAAACATGTCTTGCCATATAGTATTATCTCCCTCATAACTTTATTCTTTTAATTCAAATTTGTTCAATTCTTATTCATTCAATTCCACTCTTATCTTGATAATTTTTTTATTTGATTAAATTAGATTTTATCTTATTTTGTTTAACCAAGGTTTGCTTGAATTCTGATTTAATATTTATTCATAAAGGTTTTTTCTACTTCATTTAAGCTTAATTGTGTATCAAAACATTTATTAATTAAGTTTTAGACCACAATTTTCAATACAAATGACATGTAGAAGAGTAAATAAAGCCGTAAAACAGTCCTGTTGATTAAAATATCTACATTTGTCATTTGAGACACTTTCCTTAAAAGAGTTTTTAATCACCATTGTAAAAATACCGGTATATCAATTAAATAAAGAGAATTTTAATATCCAAATATGAAAACATGTTTTAAAGATTAAATCAAAGGCTCTGTCTTATCCACTTTAGGTCTGGGATTGTGTTTATCCGGGAAATGCTATGTAAAAATAAAATGCCATAACTTGATTTAAACATAAATTTACTATATGTATTGATGGAATATCTACTCATTTACAATTAATCTTTGATTATACTTGATAACAATACATTGTTGATTTATGATGGTACTTTAAAACAATACATTGTTAATTTATGATGGTACTTTAAAACAAGACATTGTTGATTTATGATGGTACTTTACATAACAATACATTGTTAATTTATGATGGTACTTTATAACAATACATTGTTAATTTATGATGGTACTTTAAAACAATACATTGTTAATTTATGATATTACTTTATAACAATACATTGTTGATTTATGATGATACATTGTTAATCTTTTATTATACATGATAAAATACATTGTTAATTTATGATATTCTTGATAACAATACATTTTCAAGCAGTAGCATGGTTTTTCACACTCGTAGTACTGCACTACTTTTCCTTTTTTTTCTAAGTGTACGATTTTCATAATCAAGAAGTCAAAAATAAAATCAACAAAATTGTTACTCCCAGTAGCATTATTCAACTTTATTGTGTTATATTCCAAGAACACTCCAACCAAAAACTGGTATGTCCCATTGAATTTAGATTCCACAAGAAACACCTCGATAAAACTGTTCCTTTAAAGTATATTCAAGTTTATACCCAACTTCCAGTCTTGTTGCTATGGTTTCCTTTGTTCTAATTGTAGGTGTATAATTGACCGATACACTGTATTTTCTATGTTTTAACTGTAGGTGTATTGACAGGCACATCTGTACTTCTATAATACACCTACTTAATTTAGTAAATCTACACTTAGTCAGAAGAAGAGATCTTCAACTTCTACTTGTAAAATTTAGAATTATTAATTGGTGAGAATTATAAACAACGATTGTGGGAATCGCACTGGGACCTTTAGGTTGCTGAGCAGAGACTCTGTCGAATGAGCTACTGAGGATTGATACAAGCAATGGTACTTTCTGTTGTGTCATGTATATATTGTTTTCTGCCTGTTCAAGCCTATGTATAGGTACTAGTTACCAATTTTTAAAGTAATGAAGTTTGTTTATGATTTCCAAACCGAAATTAGAAAAGTATTATTAATATTTGATTTATCTAGTTAGGTCAACATGTATTTACATATAGAAGGATGGAATAATATTTTTCTTCAAATATAACCTACCTGACCTGAGTGGGGTATATACCCAGATATACCAACACTTCCCTCGGTGTATTGCTCAATACCACAAGGTTTATTGAGTGATACATCTCGGGAAGTGTGGATATATCTATTACTTGTCCATTGCAAGGCAATTAATATCTACATCAAATACTATAGTTTTCTAACTATCTAAAGCCATAACAATGGTTAAACTACAAGCAACTAAAAAGCTATCCCTGAGCATATTTATTCTCAAAAGCTTTGAAATGAGAGTGAAACATAATTGGCTCTGTATTGTAAGTTACCTTTGCTAGATATTTACCTTGAAAATAAGAGGGTATTATTTTAGCAACAGGAAGCAAACCCAAATACACGACAGGCCCAATATTAATTTAACAGTACTAGGTCTTCCAAAGGTCCAAAACATTGGACTCGAGTACTCAAGGGGCCACTGACCAGACGGAAAAATATTATCCTTACACAAGGATTTCCAGATTTCAGATTTCAGATAGCCTAGATATTAGTACATATATTTCAATGTTTGGTTGTTTATAGAATAATTTTGACATCAATGTCACCTGTCTTCAAAAATTACATATATAATATATATATATATACTTGAAAAAAATTAAAAGATGTATAGCCAAGATATTATTACATATATTTCAATTTTTTAATGTTGATCTCCTGTCTTCCCACTAAACATATATAAATATACTTGAAAAATGATAAGATTAACAGTGATATCCACTTTTTGAGTCCTCAAGTCTAAGAAAATGCACTTTGGTTTAACTGGACCTAACTGTAAGTTACTCAGGCTCACGTAGTCTGGTACCCGTGGCTGTTCTATACAGAACCTTCAAATAAGCAATCTGTTTTCACTTTGGACTGAAATAACCGAGGCTATAGATTCTACTTAGATAGATATTGTATGAAATCTTTTACACAGAATATGTTTGCAACATTAAATTCAGATGAGCATTTCTTTCTCCTAAAATTGTCAAAATCCTAGTAAAACTTTGGAAAGACATATTTTTTGGCCTTGTCATGAATTTAAAAGATTTTCAATAGGTTAAAACAATTTTGTGTGTTAGATTTTCCATCTTGAAGACTTTTGCTCAAAACATTTTACAAGAATGATGATGAGATATTCAGATGATAAAAATATTTCTTTGATATAATTCATTTGAAATATGTGCAACAAAATACATAGTTTTACATAATAAGTACAAAGGTATATAAAAAATTGAAAGAATATATCCTAGGTTGTAGGCAATATTTAGGGTTATTTGGAGATAAGTGCTCTGATACAAGTGTCATTACTAAACCTCAACCCCTTCAGAGAAAAGCAAAAAATAAAGTTGAGCCTTGTTTTGGCTAAAACTGTCCCTAATCGTGTGTTCAAAAGTATCAAAATAAAGTTAATGATCATAACAGAACTCAATTATTGATATGTCAAAACAACAGGAGCTAAATATTTTACTCAAAATACAGATATCAACAATTATTATTGGATACAAATATATTGATAAATATTGAAGAAAATATTGATATAAACTGATCAAATATATTGGATTACTGAGGATATGAATATGAATAAATTAATTACTTTTCTATTTCTGAAACATAATATTCATTGTCGATAAAAATAATAATTCACTATAAAACACCAAAGAAAACAAAATCAATTAAAAATTAATTGAAACAAATTAAGGAAACTGAATCAAAAACAAATCATATTATCATTTAATATGGCACCAGGGTATAATTTGCAAGTTTGTCAACCTTAAATAATCATTATCTGTATGCTTTTCAAATTCTAACAGGTTCATTTATAGTAAGTCATGAAAATAAGCCATAATGAAATGCATGAAAAACAAGCTTTTAAAAGCAAGTCTGTGCATCAAATTGCTTGACTTGATTTATACTAAAACATAATGTTGCAACGATAGGTCAGTGAAGCAAAAGGTCAAACACTAAACTTTACTACAGCTAAAACATGGAAATTTATCCTGTGGACCCGAGAGTTACCTCCCTTAATGTTATGCAATATGGATGCTGTTATGAAGCTGCCTGAATTAGCTTGAGGTAGATGCCAACCAAAATACCTATTGTTGCCAGATTGGACTTTGTTGGTCCAAGTTTGTTTCTATTTTTCAATGATTGATAAAAAGATAATATGACACTTCAAAATAAATAAATATGAGAGGTGAGAAAATTCTTCACACTGTAACAGAGGCAGCTTTGTCACATTTGTGCCGGGAGTGACTTTCATCTTGAGAATGTGAAGAACAAATCGGATTTGACACATCTTTTAGAGTCAATAAGGCATTGATTGAATTCATAATATGACTAGAAAGAGAGTTTGTTCTCTGAGACCCTGAATATCTATTTTCAAAATTCAATTTTTGACCCAGAGAACTGCACAAACATCCATTCTCAGAGCTTTGTTTGTTCGAATGCTTTGAATTGGAATCCTTCTTTCCATTTTCATGTTTTGGAGTTGAAGACTTAGGTCTTTCTTTTCCACTATTATGTTTCTTTCCCCCATCCTTGTCTTGTGAGTCCCCTTGAGCTCCATTTTCTTGGACTGGATCAGTTCCAGAATTCTTTTTGTGCGGAGCTGTGATTTGATCTCGCAGAAATATAACAATAACGGAAATATTATCGTTTGACCCATTGTCCCGAGCATAGTTCACAATTTGTTGAGCTACAAGTTGCTTGTCTCCTCCATTCTTCTCAACATGCTCATAGACAATTTCTGGGAGGTCGTCAAAGGTTATTACGTCCCATGCTCCATCACAGGCAAGGACAATGTAATCTTCGGTCCCATCCAGATCAAAACTGAACACCTCTGCATCACTGCACAGAAAAGGTTTCTGGCCAACATCCCCTGAAATAGAGATATCATTAGGATATTATAACAAATAAACTGACATGAATAGATATAGATGAACAAACTTTTATCATCTCCAATTAACCCTTAGGTTGCCGCAGTTCAAATGAATAACAAAAACTTCTGGCGGATTTTTCCAGCTCTTATAAGCTCAATAGCACTTCTGGCGGATTTTTCCAGCTCTTATAAGCTCAATAGCACTGCTGGCTGAATATTTTCTCTAAGCGAATCCTGCTACATTCAAGACATGGCATATTTAGATCTTTCTCCAATAGACACATAATGGCAGGGTGATTCCTGTGAATGGTGCCCTTACTTTGTACCACACAACCAAACTTAGACTTGGTGGCACAATGGGGATAGTTCAACCACATGGCCACTTTTCACTCATTGACAAATTTTTTTGTCAAATATTTTATTTGTTGTGTTTTTTGGCAATTTTGGATAGAAACAGATCGTTTTAAAACATTCGATATATTGGATATTTTCAGAAGTGTGTATCGATTAGTATCACGTTGTTCCTGTATTGAAATATCCCGATATATCGATAATACCGCACATCCTTATTTACTTACCTATCGCCCGTGATACTGCAATGTTACCATTCACTCGCCATGTTCCGTAATGTAACACACAACCTCCCAGATTTTCAATCCTTTCTTTTTCATCCTTAAAAGCAAAAAAACATTCATAAAGTATTGAAATCCATAATATGCATATTTTCATTTTTATCATTCATAATTGGAAACATAGTGCATATTTTCAGCACATGTGCACATATTGATTTTGCATTTGTCATAAAACATTTCATTGTGACATAACTATAGTATGTTACAATGTTATATTTGGGATCACACTATCTTAAAAAAGTACAGATTCTTGTACTTTTTCAGGTTCGAGTCCCATGCAGGATTCGAACCCACACCCTCAGAGTCAGGCAACACCGCCAGCAATTTAATAGATAATAAAAAGCTTTGAGAAACCCCTTTCAGAGACACAAATGATTGAAAGTATAGAAAAAACAGGTTTTGCTTAATAATTAGTAATTTATTCTCCGAAAGGAATTAATAAGGATGAGTTATAAAAAATTTGACCACCTGAAGATAATACGTTAAGCATAACTAAATTTCATTTGAGTAATTTGAGGAAACCGATTGCCGTAAGACAAGGTATTACCCCTTTAGGCAATTAAAGCCAAGTCTCTTGCATAACTTGAAGTCTATCTTCAGAAACTTTCTATCTCAGCTGGCAAAGAAACACTTTCTGAAACAATCTATCTCAGCTGTCAAAGAAACACTTTCTGGAACAATCTATCTAAACTGTCAAAGAAACACTTTCTGGGTGGCAAGCTTTTATCATATTTTGGACAGTTGGTTGAACATATTTTTTTATAACATTCCATAAATCACCAAATTACAGCGTCTTTCAGTTTGGCCCTTGTCAGGTATGTACACTGATTGTGCTATAAGATTTACAAACCTTACATCTTAATGACCAAAGAGTGTTAATTCAAAAACACAGTGATGATGGAAGGGAGATAATCATAGAAAATTGTAGAGAGTAGTCCAGATGTTTTGATGGAAAGGATAATATTTCTCAAAAGGGAGCCCTTTTGTTCAGGTTTGTGGGAGTTCATGACACTTTTTTCTACAGTACTGACCGGTCGTTGAGGTTTGTGGGGGTTCAAAATACTAGTTACTACAGTACTGACGGGTCGTTCAGGTTTTATGAGGGTTCATGATACTCGTTACTTCAGTACTGACCGATCGTTCAGGTTTGTGAGGGTTCATGATACTCGCTATTACAGTACTGACCGGTCGTTCAGGTTTGTGAGGGTTCATGATACTCGCTACTACAGTACTGACCGGTCGTTCAGGTTTGTGAGGGTTCATGATATTGCTACTACAGTACTGACCAGTTGTTCAGGTTTATGAGGGTTCATGATACTAGCTACTACAGTACTGACCGGTCGTTGAGGTTTGTGAGGGTTCATGATACTCGCTACTACAGTACTGACCGGTCGTTTAGGTTTGTGAGGGTTCATGATACTCGCTACTACAGTACTGACCGGTCGTTCAGGTTTGTGAGGGTTCATGATACTCGCTACTACAGTACTGACCAGTTGTTCAGGTTTGTGAGGGTTCATGATACTAGCTACTACAGTACTGACCGGTCGTTCAGGTTTGTGAGGGTTCATGATACTAGTTACTACAGTACTGACCGGTCGTTCAGGTTTGTGAGGGTTCATGATACTCGCTACTACAGTACTGACTGGTCGTTCAGGTTTGTGAGGGTTCATGATACTCGCTACTACAGTACTGACCGGTCGTTCAGGTTTGTGAGGGTTCATGATACTCGCTATTACAGTACTGACCTGTCGTTCAGGTTTGTGAGGGTTCATGATACTAGTTACTACAGTACTGACCAGTTGTTCAGGTTTGTGAGGGTTCATGATACTAGCTACTACAGTACTGACCGGTCGTTCAGGTTTGTGAGGGTTCATGATACTAGTTACTACAGTACTGACCGGTCGTTTAGGTTTGTGAGGGTTCATGATACTCGCTACTACAGTACTGACCGGTCGTTCAGGTTTGTGAGGGTTCATGATACTCGCTACTACAGTACTGACCGGTCGTTCAGGTTTGTGAGGGTTCATGATACTAGTTACTACAGTACTGACGGGTCGTTCAGGTTTGTGAGGGTTCATGATACTAGCTACTACAGTACTGACCGGTCGTTCAGGTTTGTGAGGGTTCATGATACTAGTTACTACAGTACTGACCGGTCGTTTAGGCTTGTGAGGGTTCATGATACTCGCTACTACAGTACTGACCGGTCGTTCAGGTTTGTGAGGGTTCATGATACTCGCTACTACAGTACTGACCAGTTGTTCAGGTTTGTGAGGGTTCATGATACTAGCTACTACAGTACTGACCGGTCGTTCAGGTTTGTGAGGGTTCATGATACTAGTTACTACAGTACTGACCGGTCGTTCAGGTTTGTGAGGGTTCATGATACTCGCTACTACAGTACTGACCGGTCGTTCAGGTTTGTGAGGGTTCATGATACTCGCTACTACAGTACTGACCAGTTGTTCAGGTTTGTGAGGGTTCATGATACTAGCTACTACAGTACTGACCGGTCGTTCAGGTTTGTGAGGGTTCATGATACTAGTTACTACAGTACTGACCGGTCGTTAAGGTTTGTGAGGGTTCATGATACTCGCTACTACAGTACTGACCGGTCGTTCAGGTTTGTGAGGGTTCATGATACTCGCTATTACAGTACTGACCGGTCGTTCAGGTTTGTGAGGGTTCATGATACTAGTTACTACAGTACTGATGGGTCGTTCAGGTTTGTGAGGGTTCATGATACTCGCTATTACAGTACTGACCGGTCGTTCAGGTTTGTGAGGGTTCATGATACTCGCTACTACAGTACTGACCGGTCGTTCAGGTTTGTGAGGGTTCATGATACTAGCTACTACAGTACTGACCGGTCGTTCAGGTTTGTGAGGGTTCATGATACTAGTTACTACAGTACTGATGGGTCGTTCAGGTTTGTGAGGGTTCATGATACTCGCTATTACAGTACTGACCGGTCGTTCAGGTTTGTGAGGGTTCATGATACTCGCTACTACAGTACTGACCGGTCGTTCAGGTTTGTGAGGGTTCATGATACTAGCTACTACAGTACTGACCGGTCGTTCAGGTTTGTGAGGGTTCATGATACTCGTTACTACAGTACTGACCTGTCGTTCAGGTTTGTGAGGGTTCATGATACTAGCTACTACAGTACTGACCGGTCGTTCAGGTTTGTGAGGGTTCATGATACTCAATACTACAGTACTGACCGGTCGTTCAGGTTTGTGAGGGTTCATGATACTCGCTACTACAGTACTGACCGGTTGTTCAGGTTTGTGAGGGTTCATGATACTAGCTACTACAGTACTGACCGGTCGTTCAGGTTTGTGAGGGTTCATGATACTCGCTACTACAGTACTGACCGGTTGTTCAGGTTTGTGAGGGTTCATGATACTAGCTACTACAGTACTGACCGGTTGTTCAGGTTTGTGAGGGTTCATGATACTCGGTACTACAGTACTGACCGGTCGTTCAGGTTTGTGAGGGTTCATGATACTCGTTACTACAGTACTGACCGGTTGTTCAGGTTTATGAGGGTTCATGATACTAGCTACTACAGTACTGACCGGTCGTTCAGGTTTGTGAGGGTTCATGATACTCGTTACTACAGTACTGACTGGTCGTTCAGGTTTGTGAGGGTTCATGATACTAGCTACTACAGTACTGACCGGTCGTTCAGGTTTGTGAGGGTTCATGATACTAGCTACTACAGTACTGACCGGTCGTTCAGGTTTGTGAGGGTTCATGATACTCGTTACTACAGTACTGACCTGTCGTTCAGGTTTGTGAGGGTTCATGATACTCGCTACTACAGAACTGACCGGTCGTTCAGGTTTGTGAGGGTTCATGATACTCAATACTACAGTACTGACCGGTCGTTCAGGTTTGTGAGGGTTCATGATACTCGCTACTACAGTACTGACCGGTTGTTCAGGTTTGTGAGGGTTCATGATACTAGCTACTACAGTACTGACCTGTCGTTCAGGTTTGTGAGGGTTCATGATACTAGCTACTACAGTACTGACCGGTTGTTCAGGTTTGTGAGGGTTCATGATACTCGGTACTACAGTACTGACCGGTCGTTCAGGTTTGTGAGGGTTCATGATACTCGTTACTACAGTACTGACCGGTTGTTCAGGTTTGTGAGGGTTCATGATACTCAATACTACAGTACTGACCGGTCGTTCAGGTTTGTGAGGGTTCATGATACTTGCTACTACAGTACTGACTGGTCGTTCAGGTTTGTGAGGGTTCATGATACTAGCTACTACAGTACTGACCGGTCGTGCAGGTTTGTGAGGGTTCATGATACTAGCTACTACAGTACTGACCGGTCGTTCAGGTTTGTGAGGGTTCATGATCCTCGCTACTACAGTACTGACCGGTTGTTCAGGTTTATGAGGGTTCATGATACTAGCTACTACAGTACTGACCGGTCGTTCAGGTTTGTGAGGGTTCATGATACTCGTTACTACAGTACTGACCGGTTGTTCAGGTTTATGAGGGTTCATGATACTAGCTACTACAGTACTGACCGGTCGTTCAGGTTTGTGAGGGTTCATGATACTCGTTACTACAGTACTGACTGGTCGTTCAGGTTTGTGAGGGTTCATGATACTAGCTACTACAGTACTGACCGGTCGTTCAGGTTTGTGAGGGTTCATGATACTAGCTACTACAGTACTGACCGGTCGTTCAGGTTTGTGAGGGTTCATGATCCTCGCTACTACAGTACTGACCGTTCGTTCAGGTTTGTGAGGGTTCATGATACTAGCTACTACAGTACTGACCGGTTGTTCAGGTTTGTGAGGGTTCATGATACTCGCTACTACAGTACTGACCGGTTGTTCAGGTTTGTGAGGGTTCATGATACTCGCTACTAAGTACTGACCGGTCGTTCAGGTTTGTGAGGGTTCATGATACTAGTTACTACAGTACTGACTGGTCGTTCAGGTTTGTGAGGGTTCATGATACTAGCTACTACAGTACTGACCGGTTGTTCAGGTTTGTGAGGGTTCATGATACTAGCTACTACAGTACTGACCGGTCGTTCAGGTTTATGAGGGTTCATAATACTAGTTACTACAGTACTGACGGGCCGTTCAGGTTTGTGAGGGTTCATGATACTCGCTACTACAGTACTGACCGGCCGTTCAGGTTTGTGAGGGTTCATGATACTTGTTACTACAGTACTGACCAGTTGTTCAGGTTTGTGAGGGTTCATGATACTTGTTACTACAGTACTGACCGGTCGTTCAGGTTTGTGAGGGTTCATGATACTTGTTACTACAGTACTGACCGGTCGTTCAGGTTTGTGAGGGTTCATGATACTAGTTGCTACAGTACTGACCGGTCGTTCAGGTTTGTGAGGGTTCATGATACTCGCTACTACAGTACTGACCGGTCGTTCAGGTTTGTGAGGGTTCATGATACTAGCTACTACAGTACTGACCGGTCGTTCAGGTTTGTGAGGGTTCATGATACTAGCTACTACAGTACTGACCGGTCGTTCAGGTTTGTGAGGGTTCATGATACTCGCTACTACAGTACTGACCGGCCGTTCAGGTTTGTGAGGGTTCATGATACTTGTTACTACAGTACTGACCGGTTGTTCAGGTTTGTGAGGGTTCATGATACTAGCTACTACAGTACTGACTGGTCGTTCAGGTTTGTGAGGGTTCATGATACTCGCTACTACAGTACTGACCGGTCGTTCAGGTTTGTGAGGGTTCATGATACTAGCTACTACAGTACTGACCGGTCGTTCAGGTTTGTGAGGGTTCATGATACTCGCTACTACAGTACTGACCGGTCGTTCAGGTTTGTGAGGGTTCATGATACTCGCTACTACAGTACTGACCGGTCGTTCAGGTTTGTGAGGGTTCATGATACTAGCTACTACAGTACTGACTGGTCGTTCAGGTTTGTGAGGGTTCATGATACTAGTTGCTACAGTACTGACCGGTCGTTCAGGTTTGTGAGGGTTCATGATGCTCACAGCGGCTCCGTTACGGACCAACACAGCTTGAGAGTCCCCCAGCCATGACACGTGTAGTCGACTTTCCTGTATCAAAAGAGTCACACAGGTTGTTCCACTTCTCAATTTCTGAAAGAGAATTCCATAATTGTTATATACTGAAAAGGCATGATTGTTATACTAAAAGATAAATCCACAATTTGACAATCTAGAAGACAGTTCACAATTTACTTAAACTGAAAGAAAGATCCATGACTATTCTATAAACTGTAAGAAATATCCATAAATGCTATTTACCTAAATTAGTGTATGGTCTCACACGATAATAATCATCAAATGTTTATCTACTGAATCAGATAGAAAACATGCCTACCCTCCATAAAAGACAATAGTTAGATTGGCCAAAACAAATTTATAATTTAGGGTCCACATGAGTCATGCTTGTTTTTTCTAATAAAGAAATTAAAAAGTGCATACAGTTTACTCAATTCTGACCTTATTCATTTCAGCTATTTCTGATGTCACAAACATCTCACAATCACCATTTCTCAAATAAAAATAGCATAGCATTTGTTCGTGTCAGTGTTTTCATTTTCTGATTTCATCTGCAATTTGCATTATTTATCACTTATTTCTCATCACATGTCAATGGTGAATTCTTTCAAGTGATTTATAAATGATGAACAGGAAATATGATTTATTTTTCGACAATTATAGATCTATCGACCTTACCTTCGCAAAGTGTGAACAGAAGCTATTCCATGTACCTCCCTCGCTATCACATATGTCAGTCAATGAGCAAGCTTACTTCCTAGTTGCCGACATGACGAAATGTAACAGCCAAACTTGTTCGAGGGAACCCTAAATATCTTTTTTGAATTCTTTGCTTCACCTATGTATTTGATATGATAAACATATGATATTTGCTTTCAAGTGCTTTATAAATCATATATGACTTTGTGAATAGTCCGTTTATCCCTAACTTTATTATTATATCATTCATCAGTATTATTTGGAAAAATTGTAAGGAAGTTCAGAGGCACCATAAAAAGTAATCGATACACCATATCGTAAGGGTAGGCATGTCTAAGGTAGGGTCTTTACACTAAGCCAAACTTACAGTTATAATACCTTGTTAACAATAATAGTGCTCATTTATCGACGTTCATCAAAACAAAGTCTGATGCATCATGTTTTTTATTCAAATAGTTAAGAAATAAAATATTAGTTGATTGAACAGTATGTTAACAATTAATTCAGAATAAAAATTATCAGTTTTTACATTGTCATGCTGCAGTAATGCGTTTCATACTCGTAGCTTAACTGACTTGGCACTATTTCTCAATGCTTCCTTTTCTTGCATTCTATCCTTTGACAAATTAGTAATGTTAACAGTTTTGAAAAACAAAAAGTTGTATTTCAAATAGACTTTCATCATTATCATTATAAGGTGCAGCTTGATAGGCTGTGAGCTTGTTGCCTGCAGTTTGTGGTTGAAAACATCACACTTTTTTTCTTTCGCATAAGCCGACCCAAACCTTTGAACAGTACCAATGACCTATTGACATATCTACATTTTTCAAGTTCCTCAAAGGAATTTCAAAGAAGAAATAAGAGAAACATCTCTTTATTTTATAACTTGACAAGTAAAAACAAGATTTTATATTCATTGTTTCTATTTGTTACTTTGTTTCTCAGATTTATCAGCATACTTTATTGCTATCTAAATTTGAAAATTTTAGGCCTTCCTCATTTGTAACCTTATCAGTCAGATGGTGATTATAGGACACTTCACTCACTTTGATGAGTTTGAAGGATGTAGTCGATGAAGGTTAAACACCATGAACAAGTTCCACAAAAGCAATAATGACCATTTTATTTTGAATGTGGTGGAATGGCCTCAAACAATATTCCAACATTTCAATGACATACTCAGAAAATAACTTGAGCAACACAAATTTTCACCCAATTCATAAAACTTGACCTCAGTTGCTCATGTACAAAACCTGATAAAGCAAATGGCTTATTGGTACTTAAACTTTCTAATCGAGGCCAAGAAGAATTCAAAGTCAAGTTTTTACCTCAGTATTCTATGACCTAAACCCAAAACCCCTTGGTTCTATATGACACCTTGGTTTTATTCAAAGCCGTGTCCTCGTTTTTATTACCCATATGATATGGTTGAAAATAAGTAGTGACATCTTTTCAATATGAATGCACAACGAATGTTGTAGCGCGAGTCCCCACATTTTCTCACCTGTGATGTCATAACACCATTGTCACTGTATCAAAGAAATTACAAGTGCTCACTTACAGTGTTTGTTGTTTGTTTTAATTTGATAACATATCATTCTCATAGATTAACGACGTTTTGTCAACATATTTCGCTTCATGATGTGTTTACGAGGAAACGAGATATTTGTTACAAGTCTTTTCATTTGCTAAGAAAATATAGTCCACCAATCAGCAGATTGTGTGGTGGGCATTAAACTGAGAATTACCACAATCTGCTCAATCCTGAAAAAATGGGGAGGGGATCTTTTTGTTCTTATGCTCTTGCTCTTTCGGTCTTATACCCACGAGGATATGTTCTAATCAATGTTGAGTTCTCAATGTGTATTTACAACATGAGTGCACGACCCAAAATGTTACATTGTAATCATTGGTCTTACACAAAACTCTGGTCATATTCAAACTGGAGTTCTCTACGTGAATTTATCTCATCACCCCACAACGTGTGGGTCCTATTTGAGTTTGGTACTCACATATTTCCTGGCTCGCTCCAGGAAAAGATCGTCAGTCTGGGTGTACGAGTTCCTGATGGCGTCTGGAACATCGGTGATGAACTTGCTGTCTCTCAGGAAGTTAGTGTGGAGATGAGCGGCGGCGTATGTAGCAGCTTCTGTCCCCCCATGTCCGTCAAACACAGCATAGTAAGACTGACTAGGGCAATCCTGAAAACAGAATCAGTAAACCATTTACTTATTTGATCAACCGAGTATCCTCTCGTAACGTAATCAAACAGATTAAAAAAACATTAAACAATTTTTTTTTCTTCTATTACCCAATAACATATATATATATATAGATACATACATTCAGCTGTTACATTGAATCTTCATAAGCGTCAAAATATAATTATAAGAGAATTAAAAGAGAAAAAAATGGCTTCCGAAAATTCCCCTATTTTCTTTCATATATCTTTCCATGTTGTACTTGTACTTTCCTGAAAACTCACAGCATAGCTATGCTATCAGCAGTTACTACTATAGTAAAATTTGGGCCCGATGCCAAGTAATTATACAATATTTGTCTATTTTATAATTGGATGGCCAACAGAAATATTCCTACTCACAGCCATTAACAAATTTTCAATAACTTCAGTCTTGCAATTACACATGCTGCTTTTATTTCCGTCATTAGCAGCTTTTCTAAATTATCAGTTCTTGTTTTACACTTTTTATAACTATAAATTATAATTAGCATTGTTCCTAAATTAACAGTCAGTAATTGTTCAACATGGCGTTTATTTCAGTCATTAGTGGTGTCACCACGTCACTACATAAACAGGAAGCAAACTTCAAGTAATTTTCAGCATAGGCAGCTTTTCCTGATAATCAATGAACAGGATATTGTAATTTCCGTCATTAGCCGTCTTTCTGAATTACCAGTAAACAAATGATTGTTTTCATTTAAGACACTGTTTTATCAACTTCCTGTCTACAATAATGTTGATCAAATTTCAAGGCTGTGCTTCGATCAATTCGATTATTGAAAATATATTAATTTTATTGGTAGTATGTGTGCACATTCACAAACGATTTATGTTAACACTTTACAACATCACCTTATTATGCCACAGCACATCCTGTAAACCAGGCGTCTTTATTTCTTTCGCTTCGCTTCGAAATAGACCCTGTAGCCATACCCTTTATTTTCTCCGACACGGCAGCTACCAATCACAGTAAAGTCTATGGCTTATCTACAGATCCAATGAAAGCGTTCCTTGTATAGACGTGTGACGCCCCGTTTCAAATAAACTTACTCTCATTACTCATTAATCAACCTTTTCCCGCTTGTTGTTAATGTATTTTTTAAACACAAATATGTCGATATCTTGTTTTAATAAATCATTGCATTTGTTTTCATTATGGTTCAGTGCTGAATTTAATTTTGACCATTGTACATTTGTTTTACGCAAATGATCTAAAATGCACGAATGTTTGTCCTTGAAAATACAAGACTTACAAATTAGAGGTTTGCTGAACATACCATAATCGCAGCATTTGAGAGTAATATCAATGTACGATAAGGATGAAGAGGCCCAATGAAGAATATGAATTGTACTTCCAGAAGTCATGTTAATCATTTATAATACACTGGAACACTTTTATTAAAGACTCTTGTCAACTTCAGGTCTTCAAACTATATCTAACACACTTATCAAACTTTTGATATATCAATAAAATAACATCGATTTATTAGATAATATACATAGTACAGAAAGCATAGACTAAAATTCTCGAATCGAGAAGGTTATTGCACCGTGTATAACCTCCAGTTAGTAGCTCCTTGCATCTAAATGAGACGCGTTTCTTGATTGGTGTACTAGTAATAGAAATGGACTTTCCATTTTGCTGAATTGGCGGATATAACGGGTATAGCTACAGGGTCTATTTCAAAGTGAAGCGAAAGAAATAAAGACGCCTGGTTTACAGGAAGGCCACAGCAAGGCTTTTCACAACCGTAGCGCCGATGAATGGGCTCAGTTCTCATATTTGTTGTTTTTCACCGAGTGTTCAATCTTCTAAATAAATTTATCAAATTGAATTTATCAAACATTTTACCTTGAGTTTCTTGTTTCAAATAGGTTGAGTTATAACAATGTACATCCAACGTTATATCCATAAACTGAAATGTCCCCTTGAATTTTGTTTCAACAAAAAATACCCTTTAATTGTGTTTTCCTTAATTATCAGTAATTGCTAAGGCTGCTTATATTTCAGTCATTAGTGGTGTTCCTGTGTTACAATATCAATGAGCGAATTTCAGGCAATATTTTCTTAATAATCAAGGAGTGAGTTAATGTTATATGCTGCTTTTATTTCACTAATGCTTGGCGTTCCTACGTAACCAATGAGCGAATTTCAGTCAAACTTTCAGCTATATTAGCAACCACTTAGTGCACTGATATGTGCACTCTGTAAATGGTCATATTATCATTAGCATCAGCCATCTTTCTAAATCATCAGTAAATTGATTGTCTTTTGCTGCCTCAAGTTTTCAATCATTTCAGTAAACTGTCAAGCGAGGCATAATTTACGCCAGCTAGACGGAAGCAAACCAACACCTTGAGGTTGAAGAGTGAGTTGAGGTCTGGCAAGATCACGTGCTTGTCTTCCATTCGTCTCCGAGTATTTTTGATGGCGTAGGAACACACTTGTAGTGAGCGCTGAGGTAAAAGTAGTGCAGGGAGAGAGTGCTGCCATTGTTTACAGACGTCGTCAGCGACAGCAATGACCTCTTTCAGGAGGCGACGGCTGTCAATGCCTGAAAACAATTCACAATGGATGAGTAATTTATCACTTGCTGATGAACATGACATAATAATGCTTTGATGTTATAAACATGCAGTGTCATAATGTAATGGAGTAACAAATTTGAGGATGTCACGCCATTGGTAGTATAGAAAGTGTAATTATAGTGAAGGGAGTTTTTGAAAAACACCAGAACTTTATGGAATTAATTTCCCAGGATGATTATCTAAGAAAACGAAATACAGTTAGGACCAACCAAAACAGCTGATCAGCTGAAAATTACCATATCCAAAAAATATCAAAACTCTCGTTGATAAAAGTAACAATATATATACATACAAGGGTCTACTGGCTGTGAGTTCTGGGACATTCCATTGTCTTGTTCTGATGCTGCTGTGTCCTCATTTTCATCTACATCGTCAGTGTCATCATCGTCGTCGTCATCATCATCGTCATCCATGTAGAACTGTTGCATGTCAAGTTTGGATATCCGCACAAATGTTGCCCGTGCTATGTGTGAACCCAAAAGAGGGGGGCATTCACTGAAAGAAAGTTAGATGAACATGCGTTAAACCATTCACAGAGCCACAACATTACTTAACTGCCAGGCAAATCAAAGTACACACTTTAAGTCATTATCTAGTCTGAATTATTAGATTAGTTTTAAATATCTACTATTTTCCACCTAATGTCAGATTGAACTTTGAACATAAAATCGTCTATTCATCAAATCTTGTGTACTTTGTTAAATTATTACTTGTATATACGTGTTATGTCTGGAAATGTTATTCTTACATGTCCTTTTTCTGTATGGAGTTTTGAAAAATAATTTAAAAAAAAAAAAAAAAAAAAAGTACGCACCTCAATTTGTTTAAATGTACTTAATATCTAAAATTATCTAATATCAAGATAGAACATATCTTTGTTGATAAACATTTGTCTCATATCAAAATAAATTGTGAAACAATTCATTTACAAAAAAATCCATTTTTGAAAAAACAAAACAAAAAAAAACACTGTCAGGAATAACAACTTTTGTTTCCATCACAGGTGGGCTTTAATTCGTCAAGTTTACATTTGGCAAACCGCATGGTTGCATACAAAACTTCCGGTCCTTCACTCCTAGAGAGCAATCCAAGGGAAGCAACTCCAATAGGCTTGGATAGATCATAGCTAATGATTTTACAGGCCGCTTCAATACCGTGACAAACACATTTCAGTATTTCTTGAAGTATGGTTTAACTTTAATTCTTATCAACATATGACATAAAATACTTGAAATATTAGTTATGGAAAATCTTACTTATGATGAATTCAGTGTGTACCTTCTTTTGCCTGTCAGTTTATTTCATCTAGGAAAATAATACAAATATGAAACAATCACAATTATTGTTAGTAATTATAAGAAAACTTACCTCTAAACCAACATTGACTTATTTCTCTCTTTTCGGAGAGATCGTACAGAGTGTGAAAAATAAAATTTTTTAGTGGTCTGCGTGTTCCTCTTCCTGATTTACCTCCCTTGGGAATTATCTCCCTTGAATTTTCAAACTCAGCTGTCATTCTTTTCGATGAACAGAGAGATGGATAACGGGGAGGAAGGGAGGGAGTAATTCGTTGGTTTAGAGGTAAGTTTTCTTATAATTACTAACAATAATTGTGATTGTTTCATAATTATTGCGAAAACCCTTACCTCTAAACCAACATTGACAGAATACCACGTAAGGAGGAGGGTATCCATACCTCTTAAAATGGTATTTAATTAATCAATCGATCCCAACCTAGCGAGAATTTCGCTTTTATTTAGGTGAATAAGGGATGATAATTTATAGGAATAACGGTAAATTCTTAAATCTTTGTCCAAATTCCTCCGAATAACGGTAAATATTACCGATCTAGGCGGAAAAGGAGACTAAGCAGACCAAATTATGATAAAAGGAAGGAATAAAAGATCGTTTTTTCCCTATAAAATAGCCCGTAAAACGGGAATTAATACCGAAAAAACGTAATTTCCAGAACCTGTACTCTCCACTCCGAACATGGTTACGGGAAGGGAGGTGATGAGGAGGATTAATATTTAACTTAACAGATTTAGTTCTTCCCAAAGAGTGATTATACCACGTCACTCGCCACCACAACGAAGAATAAACACTATATTAATACTTCCAATCCCTTAGTAATGTGCAAGACAAGTTTCAGGGAATTATGCCCACCTTAGGAAGTGGTTGAAGTCCACCATCTACGTTGATAGGTCGGGAACTAGGACCACGCACCCTCAGGAAGCGTCCCCCCCCCCCCCCCCCCCTTTCTCCTCCTCGGGAGGGGGTCAGGCAGATAAGTGTTGAGCCGCCACCAACGGACCCAGAGAAGAAAGTCCATCCAACGAGGCGGATAGATCTCTGAGATAAGCCCTGGTGAAGGAGTTGGAGGACTTCCACTGGCAGGAGGCCACAATCTGGTCGATGGAAACAGACTTCCAGGCCGCTAATGAAGTAGATAGCGCCCGGATCTCGTGAGGAGAGAACTTGGCGTTGGTCGATTCCTGGTCCGTAGTGGAGTAAGCTAAGGCGATGGTCTTACGGAGCCAAGATGCGATCGTATTTTTGGATATCTCTGAAGAAAGCGCTGGCTTGCAGGGAATAAAAAGACGTCTTCTACCCTTTCTGATAGAGTGAGTTCTGTCGAGGTACCATCGTAGAACTCGAATTGGACAGAGGAGGCGCGCTTTATCCCTGGCGTCTGCGGGAACTGGAAGGGCCGGGAAGGAGTAAACTCTGGCTCCTAAAGGTCCTGAAGCCGTAGATTGGTTTTTGGCAAGAAACTCAGGTAAGGCTCTAAAAGACACAGCGGTGTATCTGTGGGCAAAGTCAATGGAGGAAACATCTATCGCATGAAGTTCTGAGATTCTGGCAGCAGAGGCGAAGGCGATCAAAAATGCGGTTTTCCAGGCCAAAAACTTGAGAGATGAAGCATGCAACGGTTCGTAAGGAGCCCGTTGTAAGGATTGCAGTACTAGAAGCAGGTCCCATTTGGGGAAGGTATTAGGAGATTTGATGTCTTGCAGTTTAAACGATTTTAACAGTCTTGTGAGGGTTATGTCCGATCCGATAGACAAGCCTTCCAGCTCTGAAACTGACGCAATAGCAGATCTATAGCCTTCGATGGTACCAGCTTTTAAGTTGCGATCTTGTCGTAAGTGGTTAAGAAAGTCTGCAATCATAGGGGTGGATAACGGCAGATTAGCTAGTCCTCTATCTCCTCTCCACTGCTGGAACTTGATCCACTTGTGATCGTAGAGTGCTGAGGTACTAGGTCTAATGGATCGGGAAATAGCGTGAGAAGTGTCTTGTGCATAGCCTCGTTCCTGCAACGCTCTCTGGATATTCTCCAAACGTGAAGATTGAAGGCTTGGAGATTCACGTTCTCCGGTTGCCACCTTGGTTGTTGGAGGAGGTTCCACCATAGAGGAAGTTGGAGCGGCTGCTCTAGAAGGAGATTTAGTAGGGATGGAAACCAGGCTCTCTTGGGCCACGCCGGGGCTATCAGGTATACTATGCAATTGTGCTGGCTGACTTTGTTGAGGACTTCTGGTATGAGCTTGAAAGGGGGGAAGGCGTAGGCCACCAGGTTCTCCCAAGATATTGACAGGGCATCCACCGCTACTGCCTGAGGATCCGGGACCGGACTCACGTAAGTCGGAAGCCTGTAGTTGAGTGCTGTGGCGAACAAATCTATCTGAGGTCTCTCCCATCTGTCCGTGATAAGATCCAAAACCTGGGGGTGGATCGTCCATTCTGAGGACACGATTAGCTTCTGGCGGGAGAGAGAGTCGGCTAGGAAGTTCAGTTTCCCCGGAATGTGTCTTGCTTGGATTGTTATCGACCAGGCATCTATGAGGGCGTAGAGATCCCTGGTAAGTTGCATCAGCGGGGCAGATCTCGTTCCTCCCAGTTTGTTTATATATGCCACCACCGTGGAGTTGTCCGTGGCTATCATTATGCTCGAGTGCTGTAACTGAGACTTCCAACTGTGGATAGCGAAGACTACTGCTTTTAACTCCAAGAGATTTATGTGAAGCTGGGAATCGGGTAGGTTCCAAGAGCCGCTCAGGGTGAACTGTTGCCAGTGAGCGCCCCAGCCCTGGTTCGACGCATCCGTGTAGATGGTGTGAGACGGAGGCGGAAGGAGGAAAGGGCAGCCGGTCATAACATGAACTCGTAACGTCCACCACTGGAGCTCCTTGCGAACTATGGGTGTGGGAACGATCTTGGAATCCAAGGGTTGTAAGCGGTGACTGTTCACCCAGGACTGAATGAAACGAAGGTTCAGGCGGCCTCTGGTGGTGAAGGACTGGATGGAAGTAAGGGAGCCTACTAAGGACATCCATGTCCTGAGAGAGTAAAGTTTGTTGTGGTCTAACAACTTCTGGATGAGAGTCTGAATGGCAATCCAGCGGGATTCCGATGGGGCAATAGTGGCTGACTCCGTGTCCAAAATGGCTCCCAGGAACTTGATGCGGTTGGTAGGCGTAAGCTCCGATTTGTCCTGATGTATGATCCATCCTAGATGTGAGAAGACATGTATGACCAAGTCTATGTGGTGGTACAGAGTGACTAGGTCCTGATGGCGGAGCAGAAAGTCGTCCAAGTAGCCGTGGATGAACACCAAGTGGAGATGTAGAACCTGTAGCACCGGCGCCGTAACTTTGGTGAACAGCCAAGGAGCTACCGAGATGCCGAAGGGAAGCACTTGAAACTGGAAACGGCGTCCGTTGACCGCAAACCGTAGGTACTTCCGTGACTTTGGATGGATCGGAACATGCAAGTAAGCGTCCCTCAAGTCGAGGCTGGCGAACTTGGAGTGCGGAAGTATCAGCTTGCGTATGTTCTTGAGCGACTCCATAGTAAACTTGGGAGGCCTGGACAGGAATGACTTGTTGAGCACCTTGAGATCGATAATCATTCTCATCTCCGTTGTGTCTTTCTTGGGAACCAGGAAAACGGGAGAGAAGAAGCCTGGAGATTCGTCGGCGGGGTCCAGCTCCGTGATAGCGCCCTTTTCCAGTAGCTGCTCGATGGCTGTGAGCGCGGCTTGAAGCTTTTGGCCTTGAAGGAAAAAACGCTTCCCTTGAGGATGGACGGCAGTTGGCGGAAGTGAATCCCACTGAAGGATGTATCCCGATGATATTATTGACAGAATCCATTGGTCGCTGGTTACTGTCTCCCAATTCTTCAAGTATGACCCCAGGCGGCCCCCCACGGGCGAGTGGGAGATCGACTGAGGAAAGGGAATCCGTAAGGATAAGTCCGTGGACGGAAGCGGTCGTAAGGGGGAAGGCTGAAGACTTGAGGTGGCGTGGGAGTCATCGCTTAAAGCCTCCTTTAGATCCCCGAAAGGGCCTAGACTGGTCCTGTCTGAAGGATCTTGGCTGTTCCCTTGACTGCGGGGGGTGGAAGTCCCTGCGGCCCCGGTGGTTGCCCCTGAACTGCGAGGAAGACGATGTTGAAGGAAAGGACTGTTTCGGCTGAGGGTTAAGTCGAGGGTTAGGGTTACCGCGACGCTGTCCTTGGAAGGAGCCCCTGCCTAGTAGAGCCTGAGTCAATTTCAGATTGAGAGATTTGGAGGTCATGGAATCCTGAGTCTCGCTAGCTCGAGTACACTCTCCATTAAACAAAGACGGAGCTTGGATAGGTTGGCACAGAAGAGAATCCTTGACATCCGCTGGCACATCCCGGATCTTTGAGATATGTTGTTGTCTTTCAGTCAGAACAAAGCGCGCCATGGTGTTGGTAGAGACTGCGGCTAAATCCTGAGAGGCGACAAAAATAGAATCCAGGAAACCATGGGCCATAGCAACGTCATCGGCTCTCATGGTCTGAAGTGTGTCTGGGGTCACATCCTCATATGTTGAAAACTTGGGGGGTAGCATCTCTCTGATACCCGCACAAAACCAGTTCATGTATGACAACATGTCCAAGGAAGCTCTAGTATTCCGTTCGATTTCATTACCATCTGTCTTGGAAATGGAAGGAAAATTAGAAGTAGAGGCTTTAGGATTCAACCTAGCAAAATCCTTGTCCAAAACGGGGGGATCCTGAGACACGAATCTGTTGTGGACTAAGTAAGCCGCCTTGGCTCTGAACTTGGGTACTCCTACTTGTCCTGATTGATTAGAGAGCTTGTCATTGATGTTGTTACAAGCTGTCTTGATCACCGAAGAATGAGGCAAAGAAAGTCTGGAAGGTCGGGAGGGAGGAAGCGTCCCCGAATCTCCTAACTCCTCAGGCCTAGGAGAGGCCGTCTCCTCTGACACAATAGGCACTGTGCAGGGTTTCAGTCGATGAAGGTATTCCAATTTATCCGGAAAAGACCAGTCAGGGATAAGAGGAAAAGAGGATTCATCAGGATGAATAATCAGTTGGCCCTCCTTGGCGCTAACACCGAAATCCAAGGAGTCCGTATCCGTGGATGAGTGACAAAGTCCAGCTTGCACTTTGACATCGTGTAGCACGGGAATAATAGGCGGATCCTGAATGCTGATGTAATCTGCCTGTGGCTCACGGGCCACCCGAGCAGGGGGCTGTAAGCCAGCATCGTCAGCCGGAGCGGTAGGACCCGTGCTACCCGTGCTAACGGGCCGCTTAACGGGATCCACCTGCTTGCCCTGAGTCCCAAGCGAAGCCCGTGTGCCGCTAGGCACCGTGGCATTCGACAGTGGGTCACGGAAGGTCAAGCTACCGGGCTCATGCTCGCTTCGTGAATCAACGGGACCTCGGCCCGTGACCCCTTGGCTAAGCTGATGAGCTGAGTGGACCGCCCGCTCCACCGACTCACGGGTCGGGGAGGCAGGCCGCATACGGCTCGATGACTGGCTGGCTTCCAAGTCCGAGAAGCGCTTGGCTGTCTGCTGCTGCATAGAGGACATACTTGAGGAAAGCTTGGCAAGCATGGCCTTGATTTGCTCTAACTCGGAGGGCTTGGTATCCGGAGTGGGCTCAACAAGAAACTTAGATTTCTTGAGAGAAGAAGGGGTAGACTTAGCCGTGGCCTTGCGTTTAGGAGTTTTGGGCTTGGATCTATTATTATGCATAATCTCCCATTCGTCCAGAGAAAGATGATTACACATGAGACATCGTTTAGTGAGATTACAAGAAGTCTTATCGCAGCAGGCATAACACAGTGAATGAGGGTCGCCTTTACAAAGATAACGTTGACATTCAACACATTTCTTTTGAACAGCAGCCATCTTGAATTTTAGAACACGTTAAGAAAATTCTCACCCAAGAAGAAACTTCCAAAAAACTCAGGTAATCCGTTCAGAAACACAATAATCCAAGAGAATCACAGTAATCCGAAGGAAAAACACAGTGAGTATCCAATAGGAAGCAATCCAAAACTTGAGTGACAAGAAGATCAATTCACACAGAGTACGACCGTTCTCGCGGCGTACAGAGAAAAGAATGACAGCTGAGTTTGAAAATTCAAGGGAGATAATTCCCAAGGGAGGTAAATCAGGAAGAGGAACACGCAGACCACTAAAAAATTTTATTTTTCACACTCTGTACGATCTCTCCGAAAAGAGAGAAATAAGTCAATGTTGGTTTAGAGGTAAGGGTTTTCGCAATAATTATGGGCACTCTGAGCTTGCTTTAATTGTCATTAATATGAATCAATGATAGGTGCAAGAAAGCTTTTATTATTTTAATAATTCACATAGAGGATATCTTTTGTTTTGAGTGTGAAATCACTTATCTCTCATCGAGTGAGGGGGTAGAGCCAGTATTTTCACTCAAAACAAAAGATATTCTGTTTATTATATGCCACTGTGGTCGAAAAAGTGGTAATTTATGTCCAAAAGGGTTTGACTCGAGAGTTTTCTGACGACGTCATACCATTGTTGATCGTAACTTAGCGATGACGTCGCGTTGATTGTAAAAGTGACGTCAAACCATTGTACACATGACGTCATCCCCTCTGTGATATTTTCACTAACTTGAAAAAGTGATATCACACTCAGTGGCGAGGACACTTTTCTAGAACTGAGAAACCTCAGTCTCTCACCGCTTAGCATATAATAAATTACAACAAACTGCCATTGAAAGGAATCAAGAGGAATGAGTTATTGTTTTACGCTGCTTGCATGGGCAATATTTCAGCCATAAGCAGTGCAAGAGGAGAGAAAACAAAGTGACATGGATTAAATTTTGCTCTTGTTCAAATTTCTCCGTGTTCTTAAAAAGAGGTTTTGTTATCACAATTCATTTAAAGTTCAACTGAATAATTTTGTGTTGAAACATGTTAAATCATTGTTAGGATTAATATATAAAGTTAAGAAGTATTTATCAAAATCGTAATGTTATTTTTGTCATGAAATCATTGAATATAAATACCTCCAAATTCAGACAAAAAAGTTGAGAGATTTGAGAGATTTGAGATCTCCAGTCTTTAGGGGATTCCGACTTAGATACACAATCTTATTTTCTTTAAGGTTCACAATTTGGATATTCAATGTAGCTCTTGTTTTGTAAGCAAATGTATAAAAGTCATGTTTATTCTGTCAACGAATAGCGACAGAAGCTCTTTATTGCATGTCATTGTTTACATCTCCATGACAATTTCCATTGCTACATTTTGCTCCTCTTCAATTATTGATGGGTCAACTGTTGATTCTTTCAATGTGCAACCATTCATGCACTTCACACACTCTGTAACCATAGCAGTCTCTCAATTATTCATTTAAATCCCATTAAAAACTTTCTTGTCTCTCATTGCCTATCAAATCCACAATAGTGAAGGGACAGTACTAACCTATGCTATAGAGATAGAAAAGGATTGGATGCCAAGGCTGCAGATCAACTGAATGATATGCAAAACATTAAGTAGGGGGGGGGGGGGGGGGGGGGAGGGGGCTTTAAACCCATAGATAAAACACTCGGATCAGTTTTCACATTCAATAGTGACATTTCGGGGCGAGTTGGTTAGCTGTTAGCTGTTAGCTTCAATGATAACAAACAGGAACTTGCCAAATACTATGAATTAACAAAAATATGCAGCAACAATATCTCCTGATGTTAATAACTTCAACAAGTTTTGGTCAAGCGGTCATTTGTTGTTCAGATAAATTCATAATAATCCTTTGATGTATGTGCAACTCTGTAAAATGCAACAAAAATAAAAAATTATTAAAAAAAGAGTTTCTGATCTGATCTTAATGCATTAGCCATGTATACCGTAGATGAGCGGGTATAAGCCGAGAATTTGACACCAGAAATTAGGGGGTCAGAGAGGAGGGTCGGCCTATACCTGAGTTATATATTACAGATGAAAAAAATCAAGAGACCAAGCACTGGAATTTAGGGGGTTGAGAAATGGGGTCGGCTTATATGCGGGGTCGGCTTATACCCGGTCATATGCGGTAAGTGAATCTAGGCCAGGTGTGATTAAACTTGTTGTAAACAGCTCTGAACTAATCCAACAAGGGACTCGTCACTTCCATATCAGTAATGTACGTGATTCCAGTCAGACAGGTGTATTATCCTGTTACCCAAAAATCTTCACTGCAATATATAACCCCTGAGAATTTTCATCAGGTAAAAACATTAGCCACCCATGAATCTTGTTATGAAGGTGTGAAAGATGTTATGCTTATTTTACGACTTTGTCTTGTACAGCAAAGGCTCAGGAATTTGAAATTGAAATTGTAAAGAAAAACTTCCCTCTTGATAGGATGTTTACATGAAAGTGTGAGCTAAAAGAAGAAATTTCAAACTAGTTTCCTCAACTCAACTCAAAACAAAAGAGTGTTTCAAAATGTTCTTTTTTTGAGATTCACAGGTACACATGACAAACAGTTTTATGGGCTTAATCAAAGAAAAGGTTGGTTATATCAGAAAAGATTTTTCTGATGAAAATTCCAAGGGTTGATATTGGGAAAGTGTTTTAAGCCTTTATAGAGGTTCACAGACACAATTGACAAAGCAGTTTCATTGGGTGAGTACTCAATACAAGGGAGAGTAATTTCAGTAAAGATTTTTCTGATGAAAATCTTAGGGTTTAAAAAGATAACTGGAACTGGTAACAAAAATGACCTGACGTCATCGACAATGCTCTGACGCAATGACAGTCTCTCCTTGGAGCTGACTCAACGTAAATGGGCTTCAACTTTAATAGAAATACCACGATTAAATCATAGAATAAACAGAAAACTTGTGTTTTCTTGACAAATACAATGTTTATCTCATCTCGTGAGGCAGAAAAGTTGAATATTTTCACTCTTGGCTGCGGCACTTGTGAAAATATAAACTTTCTTCCTCACTCATTGAGATAAACATGGTATTTTTCAAGAAAACAAATATCCTCTAATTATTATCTTTTAACTGATTCAGTTTTTCTGACATTTTATAGATATCATTACATACAGTGAACTCATATAAGTACAACTGCGGACAAAATATGGTCTAACAGTTACATGTTAAAACACTCACAGATCAAATAGGTGAGGTGAGGTCATTTGGGGATTAAAGCCACTTTTAAGAATGTTTCACTTACATCACTGGAAAAAGCCTTTAAAACTATTGGGACTATGCATTGAGGTGAAACTTGCGAGTATTGGTTGGAAATAACTAACCAGGGTTGGTACTGCGCTTTAATTCAGTGTAGCATTGCACCAAAACCTTACTACCTGTAGAACATTTCGCTACTGCAGACAAAGTTACCCAGCCCCTGGCGGGATTTTGAACCCCAGACCCCGTGACCTGAAGCTGAACGCGCTTACCAATGCACTGTTGCGCCCCCCAGGGATTGAGTTGAGGTGACATGGTGTTTATCGCCGCCTTCAAGAGTCTTTCACTTATATCACGGCTACTAGTATTATTGCAGGGGGAAAGCCTGCAACACCATTGTGGCTTTGTAAAGCGGTGAAACCTGCGCGCATTAGCTGGAACTAGCCAACCCGGGGCAGTACTGCGCTCCCAGGGATTGAACAGGACAGGAGAACATTTAAGAGTTTTTAAAAATTATCCCAATCTTACATCTCCTGTTCAACATTATACTGTAAGTTATCAAATGAAAATAACGATCATGAACTTAAAAGCGTATCAAGCGTGTTTTGTCAATTGAAAAGGAGAGGAATTCTTGACAAGGTGAATAGTTTCTGTATTTTCTTAATCATAGCATGGTAATAAGATCATCATAAGATAAGATCATAAGATATGTTATTTTTCATTAAATAGAATTTACAGAAGCAATAAAAAGACCCAACAAAAACAGGTAAGAAGATTGCGATCTTAAAATGAATTTTCAACTGATGATAATAAAGTCACTCCAAAAGGTCAAGGGTATATATAGCTTTTCTTCAGTTCATACAAACAGCATCAGAGATAAAAATAACACATTTGCAGGAGAAAACATACATCCCCCCCTCCCCCCCCCCCCCTCAAACGCTTCCTGCAGAGGTAGAAAAACAAACACTTATCATGATGTCTTTATCTGTGTATCTTGTAATAGCCATGTTTACTGCAGATGTTGAGATGATTAGGTGTGAGGTAAAATCAACAACCTGTTGTTGTATCAGCCCAGGTGGCAATAGCATCTACTTTCAACCCGTTAACGTCGTTAATCATGCTGTTCTCCACATGGGTTCCTCATCTTTACAACAAGTCTTATTTTCGTCTTTGTCCAAACTCCAATGAAACCCCAACTCTTCTAATCGTAAGTAACAGATTTCAGGCTAGATGGGTAAGACTCGCTTGGTTTCATAAGAAGAAGAGAAAGAACAAGATGTGTTTGTGAAACACGAATGCCCCCGGATGCATATGTCAAGTATCAAAGACCTAGCTCTGACCAATCAAAAGTTATGACCAAGGTTAAAGTTTTTGTGGACAGACGGACAGACAGACGGACAGACAGACGGACAGACAGACGGACAGACAGACGGACAGACGGACAGGTGAAAAACAATATACCCGATTCGGTGGCATAAAAATAATACTGTAATTTCTCTATTAATTTGACCCTAAAATTTCAAAAGATTTTCAGAAAATATCTATGGTCAAACTAATTTCAGTTTTGGTGGCTCTTTTGGTACTATGGTTGAAGTATTAGATAGATATCAGGAAGTTATATTATATATAATTAATACATAGTTTCCATAGATGAACAAATGAAAATTAGTTATCATAATGAATATAATTTTCTGCAGCAGAGAAAATTACACATTGCAATCATTAATTTTATGTTTGCAAATTAAACCATTAAATTTTCAGCGGTAGTTGAATCAGAGAAACATAAACTTTTGGCAGTTGGTTGAATTTTTAGCTGTGATTTGAATTTGTTACCTCAGGATAATAGTACGTGGTCGAATTATTAGAGATGTCGAATTAATAGAGAATTTTCGTAATTCATGTCAATTGATACATGTATAAGAGACAAGATAAAATGCAATGTTAAACCTCATGAGCCAACCTGAGCCAATTTGACACAAAATGGCTTAAATTCACATTTACACATACCACAAGAATCATTTTAATGCAACTTTGTTGTGATAAATTGACTGAAAATTAAGTCTTTACTGGGATTTCTTTTCTCAACTTCCAAAACATCATGAACATCTTACGGTTCCACAAAAATCAAGACAATTCCCTATTTGTGTTTGATTGTATTATTAATTGAAATACAAATGAAGTATTTCTAAAAAAATGTTCCGTTCCGTAACGTTTTTAACCTTCACTCATTTAACTCTTACATCTGTCCAGAAAATTCAGTGAGAAGTAATCTTCTTGGCAAGGTGTACAAGAGGATTTGGTGCAAGATTAATGAGTTAACCATGATGAGGTAAACCATAATGATGCAGTTCCTGTGTGTATAAGGGCACCTGCCGCATCTCGTTAACATCAGGTAATTAGGTTAATCAACAATCAAGCAATCAAGTTCAGTGCAATCTGCAAGGGAAGCACAGGGAACACATGAGAACACAATTTAATGTGTAATGCATCTCTTACTTACTCTATGCAATGCTTGTTTAGAAAAGATTATCTTGAAAAATTCATCTTATGTTTACCAATTTTGATAAATGTTTAAGTGACACAGAGTATCTTTCTTAAAATTTTATTTGGTTTTAATAAGCTACAAAATATCTAATATGCTGATTGAAATTCATATCTCATCACTGGACTTGGAAATATATCCATTTATGCATAATATCTCTAAAATTCTTGATTTTATGGAAAAATCATGAAAACATCTCAAATACGTTTAATATTCGAAATTATGCATCCAATTAATCTACCAATTAGTTACAATACCTTATAACCACTATCGAATCGAAGTATCTTCCTGTCAGCTTATGACAAGGTTTCAAAATTATGTTTGGCGAATTTGCGCGCGCCACTCGAGCCACATTGTCCGTTTTTCGATCAAATGTACTGATTGACCTTTAACTTGTTATTTTCAGTAACAGTTAGTGGTTCGGGATGTAATAACATCAATTTCAAAATTTGACATATGTGATCCTATCAACATACTCTGTGTCTCTTTGAGAGAAGTTTTTCTTTTTGCCAAGTGTTTTTCGTTGTTGTGGTAAGGGTGGATTCTCAAGAGAAGATATTTTAGTTTTATTTGTCAACATGAGATTTTCTGTGGTAGAAAACTCAGAATCTTTTGAATTTTGTCTGGGTAGATATTTTAGTTTGGTTGATTTTAGTTTTTCCCCTTGGCATATTAAGCAGGGTGCAGCGCCCTGCCCTTTTGAGTATGCGTCCTTCCCTTTTTCTGTTTGTCCCTGCCCCTTTTCTTAAATGTTATGCCTTTTCTTAGACACTTTACAAAGTTGCAATGGTTTTTTTCCATGTATAAAATAAGAAGAAAAATATTTAAGATAAGAATGGATAAACCCTTTGTTTCAACAGGACGGTCTACTGACCATTATGATAATCTAGTTACAGGAACAATAGGGGGATTAGTTACCTAGTGTTGGATGGCGGATACAGAACAATAATCAAACTAGATTAGCGTTTGCGGGATACCGCAAAAGCAGAGCAGCCCCGGAACTTTGGGTTTCGCCTTACCCTGTTCCGCCTTTTACAGGCCTCACCAAATTGGGAATTTTCTCGTGACCTTGACCTTTGACACTCAAGGTCACACAATCAATGAACACATTTCATTGAGTATAACATTATTGTAATGAAATAAAGTGTTAAAAATACAATTAATCCATTTTCTCCATATATGTTGACCTTGCTGTGACCTTGACCTTCGACAGTTAGTACCCAAAACTTTTTGAAAATGTTGTACTTCTCAAGAGATAATATATACAAAATCTAAACTTCATAGCACAAAAACTTTTCAAGTTATTATGTTTACAAGGAATTGCAATAACTCATATCTAATGACCTTGACCTTTGACCTTCAAGGTCACACAATAATTGAACACTTTTTATTGAGTATAACAATCATGTATTGATTAAAAGTGATCATAGTTAAAATTAAGCATTTTCGCTAAACCATGCTTAAGTCATGACCTTGCTGTGACCTTGACCTTTGACAGATTGTAGCCAAAACCTTTTCAAATTTTTTTACTTTTCCAAGGATGATATATACCAAGTGAGAGCTTCATAGCACAAAAACTTTTCAAGTTACCGTGTTTACAAAGAATTTTGTGATTTTATAACTCGTGACCTTGACCTTTGAACTTGAAAGTGAACATGTCATAATGATTCCCTGGAAGTATTAACATTTAGACATGTTCATGAGTTCTGAAAAGCTAAATGGGATAAAGTTATACCCCAATTTAGTGCATTTTGTAATAACTCATATCTCATGACCTTGACCTTTGACCTTCAAGGTCACACAATCATTGAACACTTTTTATTGAGTATAACAATCATGTATTGATTAAAAGTGTTCATAGTTAAAATAAAGCATTTTCGCTAAAACATGCTTACGTCATGACCTTGCTGTGACCTTGACCTTTGACGGATTGTAGCCAAAACCTTTTCAAAATTTGTTACTTTTCCAAGGATGATATATACCAAGTTAGAGCTTCATAGCACAAAAACTTTTCAAGTTATCGCGTTTACAAGGAATTCTTAGAGTGAATACATAGCTCGTGACCTTGACCTTTGACCTTGAAAGTGAACGTGTCAAAATCGTTCCCCCGAGGTATGAGTAGTAAGGTATGAATAAGAGTTCTAGAAAGCTTAGGGGAAAAAAGTTATAGCTATTAGTACGGGTGCGGGTGCGGCGGCGATGGAAACTTCACAAAAACTGATAGCAGCCCCGTCCTTAGACGTGGCTGCTAATTACCAGTATATTTATAAAGTTTATAAGTAAGGCATATGTCCCACGGCAACGCCACCAAATAGCGGAAGAAGACGTTTAACTTCAACCAACAACAACCAGTATATTTCAGTGTTTGTTGTCAGTGAAGTGTTTACATATAACGGAAGGTTTATTGCCGTACACCTATATATTTTATGCTGTACTATATTCATTTGAGAAGCGATTAAAAAAGAACTTCTATGTATGTGCCTTTTTCTGAGAACTTGTGCCCTTTACAAAAAGTATTTGCTCTGCCCTTCATTCAACCTAGGGAAACACTAGATTTGGTAAGGTTAATTTGGTTAGGAACAGTTATTTTTTTGTGTTGACAGGGTTGTATAGGGTATTATTGACGGTAGTTATTTTTGTTTATCCCCCGTGTTAATTTGTCTGAGATAGATATTAAAGTGTTTTGGGATTTTGGTTTGGGAACAATATATTTTCTGGATTTAGACTTTTAGATTTTAGTCTGGTTAAAGGGAATCAACAACCTAGCTTGTGAAACCTAATTGACCATCATAATGAGAGCGTCCAGACAGGTAAGGGGGAGTCAAATGAGTCAAACTTGGTACTGGTTGTCAGCTGTAAGCAGTTTGTAACCAAAGGATTTCGTCCCTACTGAGCATTTAAGACTATTTCGGGGCCCTGCTAATAAAACTCTGGAAGTTAGAAATTCAGGTTACAGACCCCCTTTAAGCCAATAAACAAGTCTTGACTGATATAAACAAGAAAAATATCCAAGGGCAGGAGTTGTTGTGTAATTCTGTCTGTGAGAAAATAATGTTTGAAGTGTAATGGATTTCTTGTAAGTGATGACAATAAACATTTTGTCTCTGCACGTTGAAGATGAGAAAAACATCCTTGTTCTGCTTGGTTTGTCTTTCTATATGTTGTCTGTTTTGCTAGCCTTTCTCAAAGTCGCTAAATGGTGTTTATTTTCAGAAAGATAATTTAAATATGAGAGAACAAGTCAGTAGTGCCTCCTTTTCATCTGTCGAACTAAGTCTGATTGATGATGGTGATGGTGAGGGTGATGGTGATGATGATGGTGAGGGTGATGGTGATGGTGAGGGTGATGGTGATGATGATGGTGGTGATGATGATGATGATGTGAGGGTGATGGTGAGGGTGATGATGCGGGTGATGGTGAGGGTGATGGTGATGATGATGGTGAGGGTGATGGTGATGGTGGTGATGATGGTGAGGGTGATGGTGAGGGTGATGGTGATGGTGGTGATGATGATGATGTGAGGGTGAGGGTGATGGTGAGGGTGATGGTGATGATGAGGGTGATGATGAGGGTGAGGGTGAGGGTGATGGTGATGGTGATGATGATGATGATGATGTGAGGGTGATGGTGAGGGTGAGGGTGATGGTGATGATGAGGGTGATGATGAGGGTGATGATGAGGGTGATGATGAGGGTGAGGGTGAGGGTGATGATGAGGGTGATGATGAGGGTGAGGGTGATGGTGATGGTGATGGTGATGATGAGGGTGAGGGTGAGGGTGATGGTGAGGGTGACGGTGATGATGAGGGTGATGATGCGGGTGATGATGATGTGAGGGCGAGGGTGATGGTGAGGGTGATGGTGAGGGTGATGGTGATGATGAGGGTGATGATGAGGGTGAGGGTGAGGGTGATGGTGATGATGATGATGATGATGATGTGAGGGTGATGGTGAGGGTGAGGGTGATGGTGATGATGAGGGTGATGATGAGGGTGATGATGAGGGTGAGGGTGAGGGTGATGATGAGGGTGATGATGAGGGTGAGGGTGATGGTGATGGTGATGGTGAGGGTGAGGGTGAGGGTGAGGGTGAGGGTGATGGTGAGGGTGACGGTGACGGTGATGATGAGGGTGATGATGCGGGTGATGATGAGGGTGAGGGTGAGGGTGAGGGTGATGATGAGGGTGATGATGAGGGTGAGGGTGATGGTGATGGTGATGATGAGGGTGAGGGTGAGGGTGAGGGTGAGGGTGAGGGTGATGATGAGGGTGATGATGAGGGTGATGGTGATGGTGATGGTGATGGTGATGGTGATGATGAGGGTGATGATGAGGGTGATGATGAGGGTGATGATGAGGGTGAGGGTGATGGTGATGATGAGGGTGAGGGTGATGATGAGGGTGAGGGTGACGGTGACGGTGATGATAAGGGTGATGATGAGGGTGATGATGAGGGTGAGGGTGAGGGTGAGGGTGATGATGAGGGTGATGGTGATGGTGATGATAAGGGTGATGATGAGGGTGATGATGAGGGTGAGATTGAGGGTGATGATGAGGGTGATGATGAGGGTGAGGGTGAGGGTGAGAGTGAGGGTGATGATGATGGTGAGGGTGATGATGCGGGTGATGATGAGGGTGAGGGTGATGGTGATGGTGATGATGAGGGTGATGATGAGGGTGAGGGTGAGGGTGAGGGTGAGGGTGATGATGATGGTGAGGGTGATGATGCGGGTGAGGGTGATGATGCGGGTGATGATGAGGGTGATGATGAGGGTGAGGGTGATGGTGAGGGTGATGATGCGGGTGATGATGCGGGTGATGATGAGGGTGAGGGTGATGGTGAGGGTGATGGTGAGGGTGATGATGAGGGTGATGATGAGGGTGATGGTGAGGGTGATGATGCGGGTGATGATGAGGGTGAGGGTGATGGTGATGAGGGTGATGATGCGGGTGATGATGAGGGTGAGGGTGATGGTGATGAGGGTGATGATGCGGGTGAGGGTGATGGTGAGGGTGATGGTGAGGGTGATGGTGATGATGAGGGTGTTGATGAGGGTGATGGTGAGGATGATGAGGATGATGAGGAGGATGATGATGATGATGATGATGATAATGATGATGATGATGATAATGATGAGGATGATGATGATGATGATGATGATCTATCCAGATATCAAAAGGCAACAATGCAAGTAGTCTGATTTGATGAAATATTGAGCTGCTAATGGCTGAAATATTGCCCAATAGGCGTTAAGCACAAACTCATTCACTCACTCACTCGATGCAATATTGAGATTATATAGAAATCTGTGTTTTCTTGACTAATACCATGTTTATCTCATCCAGTGAGGTAGAAAGTTCATATTTTCACGAGTGCTGCAGCCACGAGTGAAAAGATTTAACTTTTTTTACCTCACGAGATGAGATAAACATGGTCTTTGTCAAGAATTGACAGATATTCTATTTATTATATGATAAAATCCTTCTAATTACTTCCAAAAATAGAGCCATTGGCTCTGTAGCTCATCAGGCATCATATCAAGTTTGCTTTATACAGGCAAGATGAGCTAAAAATGAAACTGATGTTACCTATTGCAAGAAAACCTATAAAAAAATTACAAAACAAATGTATAATTATTCAACACTTTCTAGATCGCCAATATCAGACAGTGAAAGAAGTCCACACTAAAATATCCAAGGAGAAATAAATTTGTCAAAGACTGTCATCTAATGGAGAAAAATAGGTTTTTAAGATTGTGACCCCTGTGACCCTATTTGGGGTCATGGGGTCACAAAACCTACAGTTTAGAATCCCAATTGGCCAAGGAGTCTACATGCAGTCTTTCAGCTCAATAGACCTTTAGGAGCTAAAGATGATGATGAAAATAAGTTTTTAAGGTTGTGACCCCTGTGACCCTATTTGGGGTCATGGTGTCACGAAATCTATAATTTAGAATCCCCATTGGCCAAGGAGTCTGCACATATAATTTCAGCTCTCTAGACCTTTTGGAACTTGAGAAGAAGATGAAAATAGTTTTTTAAGGTTGTGACCCCTGTGACCCTATTTGGGGTCACAGGGTCAACAAAGTTACAAATTAGAATCCCCATTGTCCAAGGAGTCTGCACATATCAATATTAACTCTCTAGACTTTTTGGAACTGGAGAAGAAGATAAGAATTGGTTTTTAAGGTTGTGACCCCTGTGACCCTATTTGGGGTCATGGGGTCACAAAATCTACAATTAAGAATCCCGATTGGCCAAGGAGTCTGCACATATCATTTTCAACTCTATAGTCCTTTTAGTACTGGAGAAGAAGATGAAAATAGGTTTTTAAGGTTGTGACCCCTGTGACCCTATTTGGGGTCACAGGTTCACCAAAGTTACAGATTAGAATCCCCATTGTCCAAGGAGTCTGCACATATCACTTTCAACTCTATAGTCCTTTTAGTACTGGAGAAGAAGATGAAAATAGGTTTTTAAGGTTGTGACCCATGTGACCCTATTTGGGGTCACAGGTTCACCAAAGTTACAGATTAGAATCCCCATTGTCCAAGGAGTCTGCACATATCACTTTCAACTCTCTAGTCCTTTTAGAACTGGAGAAAAAGATGAAAATAGGTTTTTAAGGTTGTGACCCATGTGACCCTATTTGGGGTCATGGGGTCACGAAATCTACAATTTAGAATCCCCATTGGCCAAGGAGTCTGCACATATCGTTTTTAACTCTCTAGTCCTTTTAGAACTGGAGAAGAAGATGAAAATAGGTTTTTAAGGTTGTGACCCCTGTGACCCTATTTGGGGTCACAGGGTCACCAAAGTTATAAATTAGAATCTCCATTGTCCAAGGAGTCTGCACATATAATTTTTAACTCTCTACTCCTTTTGGAACTGAAGAAGAAGATGAAAATAGGTATTTAAGGTTGTGACCCCTGTGACCCTATTTGGGGTCACAGGGTCACCAAAGTTACAAATTAGAATCTCCATTGTCCAAGGAGTCTGCACATATAATTTTTAACTCTCTACTCCTTTTGGAACTGAAGAAGAAGATGAAAATAGGTATTTAAGGTTGTGACCCTTGTGACCCTATTTGGGGTCACAGTGTCACCAAAGTTACAAATTAGAATCCCCATTGGCCAAGGAGTCTGCACATATCATTTTTAACTCTCTAGTCCTTCTGGAACTGGAGAAGAAGATGAAAATAGGTTTTTAAAGTTGTGACCCCTGTGACCCTATTTGGGGTCACAGGGTCACCAAAGTTACAAATTAGAATCTCCATATGCTAAGGTACTTGTACACAAAATTTCAGCTCTCTAATGTGTATGGTTCATGAGGAGAAGTCGAAAGTGTCAAAAGTTTACGGACGGACGACGGACGACGGACGGACGCCGGACGACGGGCCATGCCATAAGCCC
This sequence comes from Steromphala cineraria, assembly GCA_916613615.1. NCBI lineage: Eukaryota > Metazoa > Mollusca > Gastropoda > Trochida > Trochidae > Steromphala > Steromphala cineraria. The sequence continues at coordinate 55,322,516 of OU744728.1, read as the reverse complement.
ATCTGGACTTTCAGTCCTGATGAGCTAAAAAGGTCAATTTCATGTTGAGCGCCCGCTTGGAAGAGCCCGTCACTGCGGTAACAGTGTGACGTCATATGAGAATTCATGAAGTCAGACCATTGTTACATGACGTCAAACTCTTGATCTTGACGTCACTCAAGTGGTGATAAAGTTTATCACCACTCAGTAGAGGGACGACAAAGGTTATCGCCACTGTAGCCAGATAGAGGGTTTATTTCACTGATAGAACAGAGTATCTCACCCTCAATCATATAATAAAAAATTATCCATAAATACATGAATTAAAATACAGAATTTACTTGCAATGATTTTACATAGATTCATCCTTTGAAAAAACTATTCTTATATATCTATCTATTATCATTGTCACTTGGTTCAAACAGCTAGCTATAGATACAACAGATATAACTATAGACATTTAATCAGGTGTGTAATACAGGTGTCACGGGTTGATAGCATAGATTATCCGTGTCTATAAACATATAATTATCACAATTTGAGTGTTGCATGTCATTATCATAGTCTCGTGTCACCTGTATTTAGCCTTGCAGTATTTGCTAATAACTGGTATTAACCTAACTTGAGTGTTGCGGATTATTATTATTAATAACTATCTGACATTATTATCTCATTTCTTAACCTCTGGAATGTGGGAAATTCAGTTTTCTCATTATTATCAAACTGAGATATTTAAAAGTTTTTTCTTGTAACAATGATGACATTTTGAAACTCTCAGCTTTCTCTGCTAGGTTTTTGAGGAGTTTTTAAATGTTTTTTATGTTTGTTTTTCTTTGGAGGGAGGTGAGTTAAGAATTCAGTCACAAATCTGACAACTTGAATTCCCTTTTAAATTTCAGGTTTGGGATGTAGCAGCTCTGGAAAAGATGTAAAAAAAGTGAAAGGTTCGACAAAACTCACTAGACAGCCAACAAACGTATTGCAGAAACTGAAGGTGTTTAAAATAGATACATTCTCATCATAAGTACAGTGATAAATTTAGTCCTGAGTCCTGCTTCAAATTCTCGCAGAATTTTGAAAGGACTCATAGAAATTTAAGCTGCGAGTCACAGGAAGCAAGGTTGAAGGACACCTTTTACTATACAAGGACTCAAAAATAATTGTGTCAGCGAGTCCCAGAACTCAGCTGGTCATATTTGTAGATTGATCACTGTAAGTATGTCACTCCCTGGAACAATTGCAGTCTGATGGATCATCATTTTCAAACTAATTCTGCACTGAACATAACAAATGCAACCCAATTTCGAAAAAAAATTTTTTTATATGAATAAACCTGCAAGTGGGAGCAGTTTTCAAATAAGCTGTATCATTTCATGACTAAAATATGTTTCGAAAAAAATAATTTCATATGAATAAACCTTCAAGTTGGAGCAGTGTATAAAATAGATTGGAAACCTAGCCTGTCCTGAAAATTAATTGATCCATTCCTTAGGGGAAAATAAAGAAAACTTTTGAAAAGTCACCAGTAACTGACCAAAATGGAACCAGTCCTGGCAAAAAGTAGCCAGTCAAGGACTGGCGGACCGGCTATATTTTAAACACTGGTTGGAGCAGTCTTCAAATAAGCTCTTCGGAGCTTGTTGGCGTATCTGTTCCTGTATCATTTCATGAATAAAATATGTTTAAATCAACGCAAAGTGTTTTACAAGAGCTTACAGCCATGAAGGACACAGTGTATAAATAATCGGGAGTCCAGATATGTACTTAACCTACTTCCCCTATCACAATGGCATTCCTACCCCTATAAACAGGATTACAGTGCTAAGCTGCATATGATTGCGTGGCTCAACACTTAATCTTATTACTAACTACCACAAGGTGTGTTTGTTGAACTTGAGTGTTGAATAAGTGGACCACACCAACATTCTTCATACATGGCTCTTTGTAGATGCGGACATTTACGGGATACAATCATTGATGGGAGAGGGTTCATCTCTCTCAACAGAGTTAGCAGATATATCTACTGATATACATACATTCATGTGTATGTGTATATTTTATTTTGTACATGTATGTATATTTATGTACATATACCCTATTTCCTTTATTACACGCCTGCCTTGAATATACGCCTGCCTCGAATAGACGCCCTTGCATAAGACTTTCTGAAAATAATAAACGCCTGCCTTAATTAAACGCCGCGTACACCAAGTTTAATATATAAAAACGCTTCATTTTGGTTAAATTATCTGATTTTTTTACAAAAAAGTCTAAACGGTTTTGCTTTTTACAAAATAGACGCCTGCCTCAAATAGACGCCTATGATGTAGACCTTTTGAAAATAATAGACGCCCGGCGTGTAATTAAGGAAATACGGTATATATATATATTGCTTTCAATTGCCTGATGAAGCAGGTACATGATGCAATGTTGCAAAAAATCAATTCAACTTTATCATCTTAATCTATAATATAGATAGTCTTGACAATACCAACATATTGGTCGAAATGAATTCATCGTATTAAAGAAGATTGATCCAGTCTGAATCATCCGATGTTTACTCTTTCCCATATACAACCTTTCTTCATATGAGAAACCAACTCCCATTATTTCTGATATACACATATATATATACCGGTATATATAATCAATGGTAAGTTCACAATAAAGAAGCCATTTGCTTGAAAACCTCATTAACACTGAAATGTTGCTCTCCTGCAATAAAGAATTGAATTTATAGAATAAAGAAGTTGTTACCCTATAAATTATTTCCTATTCTCATTTAAAGGGACCATTCGAGCGGGGTATTTTTTGTGGAAACGAAATTCAGGAGGACTTTCCTGTTTACAGTTATAAATGATTTTTACATGATAATTTCACACTTAATTTCAATTATGTTTGTAAGGTTAGCATTGCAGTTGTTAAAGATTAAACAATTTGCCAAAGAATAAAGTGTATCACTCGAAAATTAAAAACATCGTGAAATGAAGCCAATCTTCGAAGCTACGATCGTGAAATGCATTATTACGACAAAATGGTGTTGTAACTGGTAACTTTTATTATGAATTATTTGTGAATATACTCCTCTTATATCAGTCAAGTAATCATTTCTTTATTTTATTAATGAATAAGCATAATATAGCACATTTGTTTTCTCGGAATGCTAACGTTTCAAAATGGCGGACGAAACGCAGTCGAGTGGTGCCTTTAAGCAATAATTACTTTTCAAAAAGGTCAGCAAAAGAACAAAATCGATGTATAAGTTTCTTCATCACAAATATCTTTTTAAAACCCCATTAATGGAAAATGCAACACAGAATCTACATTATCAAAACTTCTCTGAGGTTCCTTTCAATTTTTCTTTCTTAATCTTATAATTAATAGTTTTGAGAATTATTATTTTTCATGGACTGAATATTAGTCTTTTGACATTAAGATTATGAACACAAGTATCAGATCCTGATATAAAATCTTGACTTTGGACATGAAGAATAAATCCACGACTAAACAGCTCAATCCTATTAAAGGATATGTGATCTCACTTGAACTGACGATTAGATCATGTCATTCCTGATACTTCAGAAGAATAAATCCTCGACTTAACAGCTCAATCCTATTAAAGGATATGTGATCTCACTTGAACTGACGATTAGATCATGTCATTCCTGATACTTCAGAAGAATAAATCCTCGACTTAACAGCTCAATCCTATTAAAGGATATGTGATCTCACTTGAACTGACGATTAGATCATGTCATTCCTGATACTTCAGAAGAATAAATCCTCGACTTAACAGCTCAATCCTATTAAAGGATATGTGATCTCACTTGAACTGACGATTAGATCATGTCATTCCTGATACTTCAGAAGAATAAATCCTCGACTTAACAGCTCAATCCTATTAAAGGATATGTGATCTCACTTGAACTGACGATTAGATCATGTCATTCCTGATACTTCAGAAGAATAAATCCTCGACTAAACAGCTCAATCATATTAAAGGATATGTGATCTCACTTGAACTGACGATTAGATCATGTCATTCCGGATACTTCAGAAGAATAAATCCACGACTAAACAGCTCAATAATATTAAAGGATATGTGATCTCACTTGAACTGACGATTAGATCATGTCATTCCGGATACTTCAGAAGAATAAATCCACGACTAAACAGCTCAATCATATTAAAGGATATGTGATCTCACTTGAACTGACGATTAGATCATGTCATTCCGGATACTTCAGAAGAATAAATCCACGACTAAACAGCTCAATCATATTAAAGGATATGTGATCTCACTTGAACTGACGATTAGATCATGTCATTCCTGATACTTCAGAAGAAAAAATCCACAACTAAACAGCTCAATCATATTAAAGGATATGTGATCTCACTTGAACTGACGATTAGATCATGTCATTCCTGATACTTCAGAAGAATAAATCCTCGACTTAACAGCTAAATCATATTAAAGGATATGTGATCTCACTTGAACTGACGATTAGATCATGTCATTCCTGATACTTCAGAAGAATAAATCCTCGACTAAACAGCTCAATCCTATTAAAGGATATGTGATCTCACTTGAACTGATGATTACCGTAGATCATGACATTCCTGATACTTCAGCATATATATATATTTTTTGTGTTTAGCTCCTACATATACCCTGATTCCCATTGGGCCAAAATCTAAATTTCCCTCAATAAACGTGTAACATATCTCATTGAATATGTCATCTTGTTTAGTTGAAATGTATATTCACATTTGTGTCTGTGCAACTTGATAAAATACATGCTTAGCGAGATATACCTCTAAACTTTGTATTTAAGCAATTATTTTCAAATTTCTAACATTTCATGGGAGAAATATATGATCTGAAATTACTCTTGGCGTTATTTCTAGCGGAGGAAAGTAAAACAAAACTTAGTTCTTTTGTTTACTTCTAGAGTATGACGTCTGTTTTCTCATATATGACAAATTAGTCCTCCAGGGTTTCATTTTAACAGTAACATCTATATAATTGCTTCAAAGGAAACATGATGTTGTAAGGCGTTGTAAGGCCAATCCTTTCTTGCTTATATGTAGTAATATGGCGCATGCGTTGTTATAATTTATTGAATAATTGCGGTCGAAATGAAGACAACTTTACTTTCAATATCGAAACCGTTCCACGTGTGATAGAAATTCCATTGAAAGTTTGGGATATGTAATGGCCATGTAGTTGCGGGATTGGCGACTTAGAATTTAAGTTACGAACTTTTTTATCCACCCTCTGCAATGAAAATATGCCATGTCTTGCGTACTTGCTTTGCCACAGAAAATAATTCAGCCAGCAGAGCTAATAAGCAGATAACAGTGGCTGGCACTGTTCAAGAAAATTCAGCCACAATGCCTTGTCGAGCATATAAAGTATGTAGCGTCGTGAGGGTTAAAAAAAGAGAGTAAAAATTCAACTTTCGTGTTGTTGTCCATAACGTCAGTCGTGAAAAGTAAACGTCTAATCCAAAGTCAGTTGTGAAATATTTCAGATTTCATTAAACTTGACCCATACAATATCTCATTATCAATTTATAACGGCATTGGATATTGCGGTTGAGGGGCCAAGAGGGTTTGGCTGTGGACCTAGGGCTGATATGGGAGTCTCAGTCTGATGTGGGGTATGAAATATGACAGATAGAGTTATTGATATTCTTGTTGAAGACCATATGCCATGACACCTCGTATTTAAGCCCTGCCATTATTAACCCCATGGCCTCATAAATGAGCTAAGCTTCTTGGGCTTAAGTTTGATTTTCCAAGAATTTTTGGATTTCAAAATTTTCAATCCACAGAATGAACTTTATTATCCTTCAACTTCTAGAATGACAGTGAGTTCTTAAGGAATGGTCAAATCCTTTAACGGATGAATGGTAAACAAATAGTGATTGTTTGATAATGTATAATTACAGGTAATTAACATGTGCCAATCACTTGTCAATACCAGCTGATTACTATGTGATCCCTTGACTAAGTTAATCCTCTATCACAGGAACAACACTTGATCACTGCACATACAATGGTGTAGATTTCAAGGGGTGTACAATAAAACTGCTCAACTTTATCATGGCAGGTAGAGGATTACATTTCAGGGGGAGGAAAACAGAACTGCAGAATTTCAACTTGTATTTTTTGTGTTTTGTTTGTATTCATGCAATGAGAGACACAACTACTGGATTGGTTAAACAAGCTCAAAAACAATAAAAGATTAAACCGCTCAGGTTGGAGGGAGGTGGTAACCATAACATGTGGTATTATATATCAGTGAGATACAAATCTAAGATAATCCTTAGGAGGCAAATAAAAAACAGTGAAAATGCAATAAATATTGGTTATACCCTCATAGACGAAGAAATTAATTTTGAAAAACTATAAGTAGTTAAACAGATTTGGACGTTGAAGTCCATAAAGTTACAGTTTAATATGAGCCTTGAAACCAATTACCTGTACTTTTAGGAGAGATGTTAAAGAAGCGTGCGAAATAACGGACACAATAAAATCTAATGGATGAAAACTATCTTTTTTTTCAAAAAGCTACCCTTTGTAGCAAATCATGCTTTAAAGCAAAAAATACATAAAGACATCAAAATAACAAAGCACATCAAAGCATTTGAAATAAAAGTACCGAGGGTACAGAAGCTCACCTTAAAATGAATGATGTGGTAAAATGGTTTGTGTAACCATCTTTTATATGATAATTGATTATGGCTGCCATCATGATTTTTTTATCTTTTAAAATGCTATTCTTCTGTTGGAAACCACTAGAGCTTGAACAAACATTAATACAAGAATGATATAATAATGATTTGTTAACAAGCAGTAGGTTTTTGTATAACTTTGTTGTATATCTATGGCTGAATTGGTGACTATCTTGGACTTTTTAATCTTCAAAATGCTACTTTTATGTGGGCATCTGTATTAATTTCATTATGATATCTTGATTGGTTTAGGAGTATTCATTTAGTCACACTCTCAACTTCCAAAGAACTAAAAAGATGATGCACATAAACATTTGGAATATATCCCTCTGACACAAATCACAAATTCAGCTAGTGATATGTCTCATGTAATTCTAACTGAAGATTTCTGAATATCTTAAATCTTGACATATGTTAGTGCAATCTGATTGGTCAGAATAGGCTAGCAACTTGGGGGTTTATGCTAATTACTAGATATGATGACCTATGATGACCTCTTGCACCTGCATGTAGCTTATGTAACTTATCCTCTTATGTAAGTTACTGTTATTCCATATAGTGAGTGTTCTCCCCTCATTTCAATATGCAATACAGATACTCTTTAGAGGAGAGTTGCAGGAGAGGGGCTGGAAGGATAGGAGGGGAAAGGGGGGGGGGGGGGGGGGGGGGGAGGGTGGTTGGGGAGGAGCGGAGGATAGAAGAGAGGTTTGCAATGGAAGGACAGGAGAAAAAAAGGGAGGTGGGAAAGGGGGGATAGAAGGGGTGGGGGTAGAAGAGAGGTTTGCAATGGAAATAATCTGGAGGTCAACTCAGTAATATGTTTATTGAAGTATCTTAACTAACAGAGAGAATTGGTGAGAAAGACTTTGTAAAAAAAAGAATTGTTCAGACAGCTGTTCAATTAGTTTTGAAGATGAATATTAAATGATATCTTTTATTAGCATATCAAAAAAAATAAAAGATAATTTGTTATTCATTAACCAAAATTTTCAATTTGGAATAAATTAATTGCATGGGAACAAAGGAGTAAAAAACCTAACAGTTAGTGTTAGGAGTGAACAAATTTAATCATTTTAAATGCTTTTGAAAAGGATTTGTTTGAATTGAATGATCATTATAATTATCTAGATAATCATTGTTCAGACCGTAATCAGATATAGATGATTAAAAAATGTATATTTATCCCTCACTGGCTATGTTATTTGCCATATATGAAGTGTCAGGAATTATGTAACCCACTGATGGAGTGAACAACTTTTATCATTTTATGTTTTATTAAAAAGGATTTATTAAAACAGTCATGCTTCAGGCTGTTCGCAGATAAAGATGATTCATACAGTTTTTTGTAACTGTATTTATAGTGTTGATAAATATTACAACAAGCGTATCAATACAAATATAATGACATTGATTTGATTGATCAGGAAATGTATTCTTTTCAATGAATTTCATGAAATCTAATTGAAAATTCAATATAATTGACATATTGACCATCTTGGATTCTTGATAATAAAATAAATGCGTCTTTGTCAGGAATCACTATATAAAAAAATACTCACTTTTCAGAATGATATCTTAATTGATTTAATAGGAGTAGTACTAGGCCTGAAATCTAATTGAAAAATAATGACTTCTATGATGACATGTTGTTCCCAGAACCCCTTCAGCATGATACAATTATCATTTAGTTTTACAGGTATTTATCAAACACATGATATTGGAACTGGAACCTGATACAAAATACCTCTATTATTAACTTATCATGTAGATTACAGTACATAAAAGCAGATTCTTGACTTGTTAATATTAACTCATCGTGCAGATTGTTGTACACAAAAGCTGATTCTTGACTTGTTTAAATTGTTATTTGTAAAAAGTATTACTTTTAATAGAATACAAGTATACTTTTCATAAAGACAATTTATATACTTTCCATAAAGTCCATTATGTTCTATTTATCAATTAGGTCATGATTACTATGCAATATACAAGCAGGCAGGGCTGCTAGCCCCAGATCCTTAAGGAGAGTGTAGCAATTTGTGTATTTGGCTTTGTGTACGTATATTTGGAGAAGCATCCTAGTGTGCTGAGCATGTAAACCTGAACTCTGGCTAAGCCCTTATGTGTGGTATTAAAAGACTTGACATGAGAGAACATGAATTGTTGTGAAAAATATATATAATTTCACAAAATATAGTTAGCTTATGTCCTAAATTGATTTTGTGTCAAGAAGAACTTCTGTTAGATATAGAAATGGTACAAATATGAGTAAAACACAGGAACTGGAACCTGATGCAAAATAACTCTTTCCACATCAACTTATCATGTAGATTGCTATACACAAAGCTTATTGTTGACAAGTTTTGTGTAAGTTGTTATTCTTAAAAAGAACATATCACTGTCATGAGAATACAAGTCTAATTTCCATAACTCTTATTGCATACACATGGCCATATAGCATAATGCTCTATCATATCAGGTCAGGTTGATTATGCAACAGACTAGCAGCTGAGACTGTGATGCTAGCAGCCTGTATTGGGATGTGTATTAGAAAAGCATAGGAATATCTGAACTCTGGTTGACCCCTTTTGTGTGGTATTTAAAAGGAATATAAGGGAGATACCATTGTTTAAAATTCAACATGATGTTTAATGTCATTGGGTTTTTGCAGCTAGTTTATGCAGCCATAAATATTTTAAACAAATTAATTAATTATGTTTGTCTTTCATCTTAATGTTTTAGAAACACTTAAAAATATAGAACAACTTGCATGACAATCTTAAATATTTCATATTCAAGATAATATTATGATTAGTAAGTTCAAATTAGTGAATTTATATAGTGCGAGAGATCACTTGATGAAAGCTTAAAATTTAGTAATAATGATGTGTCATCTGCAGCTGAAAAGTCAATATGGCTGCTATCGCGGCCATCTTGGATTCTCAAAACTGAAACGGCTACCTTTGTTGGATTAATCACTATAGGTATAACATACTACAATATGAAAATGATATCTAGATTGGTTTAGGAGAAGTAGTCATTTTCATGAAATCTAATTGAAAATTCAATATGGCTGCCATGGCGGCCATCTTGGATTCTCAAAACTGAAACGTCAACCTTTCTGTGAGGAATCACCATAGGTATAACATACTACAATTTCAGCATGATATCTAGATTGGTTTAGAAAGAGTAGTCTTTTTCCTGAAATCTAATTGAAAATTCAATATGGCTGCCATGGCGGCCATCTTGGATTCTCAAAACTGAAACGTCTACCTTTCTGTGAGGAATCACCATGGGTATAACATACTACAATTTCAGAATGATATCTGGATTCGTTTAGGAGGAGTAGTCTTTTTCCTGAAAGTTTACGGACGGACAGACGGACGGACGGACAGACGGACAGACGGACAGACAGACGGACGACGGACGAAGCGCCACGACATAAGCTCACATTTACTTTGTAAAGGTGAGCTAAAAACTGGCAAGTCATGTTATCAAGCAAAAAGGCCAGTTGAACTATACAGAAAAAGAATCAAATTTTTCAATATTTCAAGGTGAGAAATATTTATAAATAACAAAGATTAAACACTTAGTGTGCATATCAGGGGGAGGTGAATACAACAGCCTAATTATGACATAGCCGTGAAACATAATCAGCTGTCTGCAATCCATGCACATGAAACTCAAAACATGCCGGGGGCCATGTAGACTGAAATCTAGTGCGACCTCTTTCATGGGTCAAGGGATGTGCATACAGAGATAACTTACTCAAGCACATGCACCTCACGTATTTTATCTTAAAGTGGGGCTGCAAGGGGAACCTGATGTCTAGCTTTTGACAAAATACGTCGATTAAAAGGCAATTTTTGTATATTTATGAAACAAGAGGATATTTTCAGAAGATATTGAAAGAACAGGTTTTATATTGGACATAATAGTTAGAAAGGGGAAGCGAAATTCAACTAAATTTTTTCTTCAATCAATTAAGGTCTGAAATATTCAGATCTTGTCAAGCAGTCTGACAATATCTGATGCTTGTTGTCAAGCAGTCTGACAATATCTGATGCTTGTTGTCAAACAGTCTGACAATATGCAAATTGTCAACAGATTAACAATATGCAAATGTTTGACATCAAACAGTCTGACAATATGCAAATGATTGTCGTCAAAGAGTCTGACAATATGGAAATGAGTGTCGTCAAACAGTCTGACAAAATGCAAATGCTTGTCGTCAGACAAACAAAGGGTATATAACAAGAGTCCCTATACAAACAACAAACTTGTTGACTCTTTTGACAGTTTATGAGAAATTACTCTTGTACTATTTAGATCAAGTAGCCTCATAAAAGCGATTTTATTTTTGTTCATTGACAATAAATGATAGAAAGTAAATACACTGTCAGCAATAAGATCTTAAAAAGAAATCTTTCTTGTGTTCAGCATAACCTTTACTAGAAACTAAACAAATCTGATACAAAATCTCCAATAAAACCGGTTTTCACTTTCAAGGGTTCTTGATTTTGAGGAAAGACAAACACTTCTCTTCAGATTTACTCGTATATAAACCACAGGCGACCTGACTCTCAAATATCAAACTATAATGATATCCATCAAGGGCCATAACTAAGTGAAAAATTTATTTCGGAAAGTGTTTTAACAGCTTTCCATCTTGATGAGCGGCCAATATATCTTCATTTACCCAATGTAACAGCCAAAGCCTAGCTCCAGAAGGCGAGTATCTGTTCTGTTACAGCACCAATATACGCCCTGTCGTCAGAAGACATTTAAGTGACAGTCCTATCGGAGTATTTTTGTGGAAATTTGCTATTTGGCTCTTCTGTATCAAGCTGTCAATTCAAAATCAACAACCCCAAGTAACATGTTGGAGCGGTATTGATATAAGCATTTGATATAAGCATTTGATATAAGCATTTGATATAAGCATTTGCTTGTTTACCAATCCGGTTCCTGCTTTTTTGGGAAATAAATATGTTTAAACCAAGTATAAACATGTTTCAACTTTTTTGTGTTTTATCATGTACTTAAAACTTTATTTGCATAAACTGAAATGTCCACTTTGATTTGGGTTCCAAATAAAAAATCTTGACACTTTTGACAGGACTGTCCCTTTAATTCTACTGCATGCAACTAAATAACGATGCCGCGCTCAAGAGTGCGAAGTCCTTACTCGTAAGTTTCACAATACAACTCCAAACGACTAAAGAATAGAGTTTGACAAACCAAGTTTTCCGTGATTGTACCAAGCAATCAGCTACTTATGTCTTAAAAACAATAACTTTTAAACCATGAACACCAACTTTCCTCATATTCATGTCTAACATTTAAAATTTACTCTCAAACTGAAGGTATCTATCAACAGCTGTCAAGTAAAGACGAAGTTGCCCCACGATAAAGATTGGAGAAATCAACCAATGACATAAGCCCTAGTATTGAAAGAGCTGACCTAACAAGAGAATTAGTGAGCAAGCTCACTTTTTATACCCCCGCTTCCCTTGTGAAGAAACTAAGATACTACACTTAGTAAGGGTTTCTACAAATTTGCAAAACTGTTTTAATTTGTTTAAAAGTCAATGAAAATGCAGATATCTATAGATTTCCTGATTACATGTAAGCTATATAAGCTCTTGTGAAACTAACAATGTCTTTTCAGACATTTATGATACTTATATTGTCACTATTGTATTAATAAAATCTTCAATGTCCTTTCAATGTGACTGTATCATAAGAAAGAAGTTAACCATAAAAATATACCGAGAATACATCAAATGGCTCATCTGAACAAATAATATCAGAGTTAAGAGCGGAACAAAAATGACTCCTTCAAAGAGTCACTTTTACAAGAAAGAAATCAAAATCTAAAAATAATAATGAGAGTGGTCTGACTGAAATATACAAAAGGGACTAGGGACTAGGGACAATAGCCATTACATATATACAGTTTTATCACATTGGAAGAAATAGTATCAGAGTTATGAAAGGAACAAAAATGACTTCCTCAAAGAGTCACTTCTACAATTAAGAAGTTGAAAATCTAAAATAATGATCATGGCATCTGACCGAAATTAACAAAAAGCATATCTAAAGACTGTAGGGATTACATATATAAAGTTTCGCGACATTTGAACATATAGTATTCCAGTTAAGAGCGGAACAAAGGATTTCCTCGAACAGTCACTTCTACAACAAAGAAGTCAAAAATCTAAAAAAAACAATGAGACCATCTGACCAAAATTTCCAAAAGGCACATCTAGGGACTACAAATATGAAGTTTTGTGACATTTGAACAAATAATATCCGAGTTATGAGCGGAACAAAAGTTTGACGGATGGACACACGGACGGACGCGCTGACCGCTATATACCCCTGACTACTTCGTAGCGGGGGTATAACTAACAATCCAATGAATAAGGATGGGTATTGTTCCTATTTTCTGTATTGCAATACATTGTGATACAGAAAAGCATTTTTGCAATACGTATTGCAATTTATCATATAATGGAGGGTGTTATCGATGCAATAAAGCTATCTGATAATCTTGGTATCCAATTGTCTCAAAATCTGATAAAGATGCAAATTAGGTCAAAACACGAAACTATTTTGCTCCATGCATGTCATGCGAGTCCTAATACAGTCGCTAACCAATGATAACCAGTCGGGAGTTTTCAGGTTGTGTTTTTGATCGAATAAAATTCGCCAAAAGCTTGCATAATACAAATTTTATTTCTATTTTATGATATTAATGATACGGAAACACACTCGGTAAGTAATCTCTATATATTGGTACTTTTCAAATTCAAGAATATACCGATAATACCCCACATCCTAACCAATGAACTATCAGGACAGTTAAAAGTTTGAATAAATTATCCTTTAACTGTAAAGTGATTACTAAAGTTTAATTGAAATGAATTTAAATATTTGTAAACAATTTATTGCACATCGATGGAATCTGTACTGAAACATGCCTGGTTTATCTGGCGTTTATTTAAATAATGCCTCTCATACTCACAGTATTATTAGTCTAATATTAGACCAATAAGAATAGTCCACATCAAGTTAAGAGAAAGTTTCCATGATAATTGCTTTTCATACAATAATGATACAAGGAAATAAGAAAGGCAGTGTTTCAGTTTCGTTAAATGTTCAACTTGACACCAGTGTAGCAACTAAAGATCGGTATCTTTCCTATTTTGTGAATTGCAATATACTGCGATATAGAAAATAGCATTGCAATAAGTATTTCAATATATTCGTACTTTCCAAATTCAAGATCTTCTCTGAATGAGAGCAATGATAAAGGTCATCATTGTTCAGCTATCAGCATATTTGAAAAAGGGGATTTTTCCAATCATTGTTTATGACTTTATACATACCGCTACATGAGCTATTTTCAAAAGACAAGTTCACAATTTGTTCAGAACTTTCCGTAAAATCATGTTTTGTGTGGTTTGGATGGAAATGGTCTTTTTTAAAACATTCAATATATTGGATATTTTCAGAACTGTGCATGTGGTTTCTGTATTGCTATATACACCAATACAATACAACACCTGGAAAGCCGTAGAGACAGTAGCCCAGGATAGAACTAAATGGAGAAATCTACTGCCTGCCTTATGCTCCACAAGGAACGAAGAGGATAAGTAAGTAAGTAAGTATATACACCAATATATCAAAAATACATAATCTTTAGTAGCAACATGTCATTTATAATCCTAATTCTTTTCTCAATAATATCTGTAAGTCTCAGTCAAATTATCTTCTTGGCTACAAAGCAAAGACAGATTTTATTCAAAGACATCCCCAAAACATTTTATCGTATGAATGTTGTTCTATATGCCACTCGTTTCATTAAAATGTTATTAATCGGGACGCTGTTTAGTATTTTCTATGTATTAAAGCAATCATCATATCAATTAGCTAACATATCGCTCTCTGTAACAAATGAAAATTCTGTACGATATAAATATAAAGGGCTTGAGAATTTCTTAAAGAAACAAACATGTAATGCTGGAAAAGCACCAAGGATAGAAGTTTAAAATCATTTCTTCCGATTCGATGATGAGGAAGGATAAAACAATTACCAAGATTCCTGGTTTTGAAAGCCAACATAATATTCAATGAGTGTAATATTTGAACTTCCTGCCATCATGTCAATCAGGAAATAATGATCTAAACATCAATAAATCAAAAAAATAAATCCATGAAACAGACAGACTTCAACATTTCTTGATCAATAAGCATAATGTTGCTTTTTTAAAGTTGGAAATAATTTGTGGTTCAGTCATCATATTCTTTCTCATATTCTAAACTTGCTGTACTGTTTGCCTCATGGCCATTTATAAATACGAAATAAAGAAACTGAAAATTAATTCAAATTGATTAAGGAACTGTAGCAAATCTATGTTTCATGTTTATTTTTCATGTACCTTCCATATTAATTACAATTTATGCTAAATTTAGAATGTAAAACATTATTTTATAAACCTAATTATCTGTAGCCTGATTAAAGAGACAAGTTGAAGTTTACTTCAATAGCTATGAAGCATGATTTAATCAATAATGAAAAAAACTTCCCTTATGAGTTCCTTAAGGAGCCTAAAGAAGCTTCTATATAATCTGTTTTCAAATCTTATTTCCTGGTTTTTTTTCAGGAAATGAAATACTCTTTAAATCATGCTGTCAAAAAAGCTGTTCACTTGACTTGTTGCCAACAACTGACTAAGGATTCATTCTTGCCTTAAAGGGGCAGTAGCACATTTTTAGGGGGTAAATCAGGTGATGTCAGGAAAATGAAAATAAATGGTCCTAATTGAAAGACAATGTATTTAAACTAAATGGAGCAGTAATAATTCAAATATATAATGTAAAGTTAAGCCATGGGATTCCTTTTTCTTACACAAAATGAATTAAAGGTGTTCACACACAAAATGGCCGCCAATGGTTTTTATGTGAATCTTCATTCTTCGTCCTCTGACTATGGATGATTGGCTAGTGTAATGAGATATTTGACACTGTCAAAATAATACATTTAGCATTAACTTAGAATTATCAGGTACATATTTAGAATATAAAATTGTCAAAAAATGTGCTATTGCCCTTTTAAAGAGACACTGATTATCTTTCTTCAAATTTGTTTGTTTGTTGATAAGTTACAAAATATCTTATTTGCTGATTGAAGTTCATATCTGATCACTGGACTTGCAAATCTACCCATTTATGGTTAAGATCTCTAGAATTCTTGATTTTATCAAAAAACGAATAAACATCTAACATATGTGTAATAGTCGAAATTACAAATAAAACATACAAATGATGTAACCGACTTAACTGATTAAAAACTTTCGCAACTTGAGTACAATACTATAGCAGAAAATTACAACTGATTTTTTTTAGTATTATTCCATATATAAGATTAAATATAAGACATATATAAAAGTTTATTTGGTATCCCAAATTTAAAGAGACACAGAGTATGTTGATAGGATTATGTCAAATTTTGAAATCGATGTTATTATCGGGCAACACTAACTGTTACTAAAAATAACAAGTTAAAGGTCAATCAGTACATTAAAGCGAAAACAAGGCCATTCAAAAATGTATTTGAGATCTTTTCTTGATTTTTAGAGATATTATGCATAAATAGATATATTTGCAAGTCTAGTGATGAGATATGAACTTCAATCAGCATATTAGATTATTTGTAGCTTATCAAAACCAAATAAAATTTTAAGAAAGTTACTCTGTGTCACTTTAATGCAGTAGGAGTTAAAATTCTCTCAGTCATTAACACTTACACTTTCCATACTTATTACATTGGATATTATTTGAAATAAATTGTATGTTTTTATGATAATAATTGTTATACTTTGTATCTTATATCCCATGGCAACATATATGAAAACACATGATAATGCCATCAATTGTCACAATTTGTGTGACAGAACTGTCCTACATTTCATAACAATGTTTAACATGTAACTTTTTTTTATGAAACCACGCTGTAACATAACGTTTTGGTTGAAAAGCTCATTATTTATCAGAATTTATTCAGTGCAGTTTGGAAAAGACTAGACGTTGAAAGCTTTGACACAATAATAGATTCATAGCGCTTGACAATTTTACATTCCAAAAGATAAACAAAACTATCATAACAATAATTATCTGAGAAATTATCTTCACTATAAAGGCGGAAATATAATAAATTTTGGCCTTAACTATAAATGAGTAAAGGCAGTTTTGATATTAACTACGAAATTAATGGAATGGTCTACATCTTATTCGCAGGTGTTTACAAGACGCGAAATACTGTGACAAAGAAACCGACCAAGGAGCTCCTGTGCACAGCAAGTTTGACTACAGCACTCAGGTTTCTTGCATTTCCTTCCCTGCTGTGCCCTGTTGCGACAATTCATGACTGGCGACATGTACATAGATTCTTACAACTGTAGCGCAGTCACCGTGAAATGTACACACATGCAATTGATTAGGAAAGAAAGAAACGTGAAAGGACGAGAACGTAGCTACTGTACTCACTACATTGACAGATACTGTAGCACCCAGTACAGGCATTCGCCTTCGATTTCAGATGACAGCACATAATCCCAAATCGGTTTGAATGGCAGTTCATCGTCGTCAGTTGTAGAAGTGTCTATTTCACTACAAAATTTATCCAAGAACTTCCTAAATGCGGAGAGCAATTCATTTCTCTGGGACCCCTCCATCCCGTAAACAAGCGACTATCACACCATACTAGAAAGCGCTGCTTCACAAAGTTGTGCACATATTTTGATGACGTCACTTCCTCATTCGGCGCCATTTTCGAAACTTGACATGTGGACAGGAATGTAAACAAACCGAGAAATCAGCTGATTTACTTACTAAAACAGAATGACATTTCGCAAAAGTTAAAAGAGGTTTGTTATCAAAGGTTAGACCCAGTTTGATTGATACAAGAACATGGCAATCGCCGTTAATACCCCCATTCCACCGAGCTTACGACGTCACTGCGACCGATTTTTGTCTCCCGGTCGTGTACACCCTCACTCACTCCCACTGACATCGCACTGAAATCTTGGAAAGATCTCAATACTCGCACAAATCTTCCTCCCTCTCCATGGATCGCATATTGTCGCAGAGGTGTTTGCGAGTTCGATTGTCTGTTTTCAAAAATCGCACAACTTCTGCGATCGCCGTTAATACCCACATTCCACCGAGCTTACGACGTCACTGCGACCGATTTTTGTCTCCCGGTCGTGTACACCCTCACTCACTCCCACTGACATCGCACTGAAATCTTGGAAAGATCTCAATACTCGCACAAATCTTCCTCCCTCGCCATGGATCGCATATTGTCGCAGAGGGGTTTGCGAGTTCGATTGTCTGTTTTCAAAAATCGCACAACTTCTGCGATCGATGCGACTATAATGGCTAACTCACAAATTCAGTCGCAATGAGGCCGCATAGGTCTCACTGAGGACTTTGTAGGGTCGTTTGTCAGTCGCATAAACTCGCAACGTGATCGTGTCGAATCGCAGTAGGGTCGCACCTTTGCTTCACTGGCGACCAAATAGTGCAATCAGTGGCGAGCGCGCCAAGACCCCAGTCCGATCCCACTAAGACCCAGTGCGATCCCGCCAAGATCCAGTGAGATCACAAGGCAACTACGAATTTCGATCCGACTTTTGATGCGACCAATAACGAGCGTTCCCGCGCTTATGAGTGACCAATTGCGAGCACTTCTGTGAGCGCACCACGAGCGACGCCAGCTCTATAAAAACCCACATGTAGCAGTTTTTTAGCAGTCGCATTAGAATCGCCTAGCTGCAAACAAGAGTGCTGTGATTATGACACGGACGAAAAGATCTTCAAGGATCTTCTTACATAAAAAGGATAGTTATATCAAAGATAGAAAAGACATTCTTGTTTATTCATTCTATTTTAGAAGTACATTGGTTATTTTTACCATACCCTGGAAGAACTCTCCCTTTAATGTTCTATGAAATTGATACGCTTGACTGTAATATCAGGCTTTTAAGAGATTTGCTGAATTATTGTTTGTGTGTAACCAGGCAAAGGACTCGATCGAAAAGGTACAATAGTTTTACTTAGAACTCTACATCTATTCATAATCAAAGATGTTATTGGCTGACTTAATCTTTGCTTGTCGTAACCAATACGAGTACTGGCAAATCTAATATCAGTTTAAGTAGTATTATAAAATACACATAAAATATGGGTGATAACTTCTTTATTTGTTTGTATCAAACTAATAAAGAAGTTGTCTTCTATCATATTTGACTTTGTACTACTACTGAAAATGATATGCAACAGAGATTACATATTTATTCTTGTCAATTTCGAAGTTCAATTTATAAAGTGATTGCATCATTAAATTGAAAGACGACTACTACAGCCACATTATTCACCAAGACTCACTCAGTTTACAATTAATGACAAACAAGCCCACGATAAATTTCAGTATTTATTAATGTACGTATTAACCAGGGCAAAGATATATATCCCATAGACAGCCATTTATTAGTCAATAATGGGACGATGTGTTTATCACACCACATGCTAGAAGGTTCATGACATATCTTAGTCTTCCTGTACTAGTGTCCGTCTGAGGGTCACCATCCTGTCCTGCCACGGCACTGCCCCTCTAGCTGTGTCATTGAAGTACCGTAGTCCTTGAGGTACTATCTCAGATCTTTTGCTACTTTATGATCATACTTTGAGGAACACGGAGGAGTCGGGTGTTCATCTAGAGAGATGTTTTGTCACCATGAACCTAATACAATGCATCCTCATGTAGTTCCTAAACAATTGTGGATCTTCTTGTTTCAACATTTGGACGAGATGATAGTACTGACAGTGTTCTTGTCTCTCCAAAGGAGTGAGCCACTCTCGTACCCACACAGCATGCCGTCGACGCCTTCTCCGTTTTCCTCGACAGTGTCTCATAATAGCCAAGGTGCAATCGCCTATATATTGCAGTTCTTGGTTAGTTCCAAGAAGAAAAGCCACTATCAGGGCCTTTTCATTTTCCATCTTCTCTGCATGCTAGTCAGATTCAGAATGACATGGTATCAGTCGCTTGCAGTTATATTTATACTTTGGACCCGACCAGTCTTGCACAAAGTTGTGATGAGGTCGCATATATCTCAATGCAGTCGTTTAAGATGTCGCAACTATCGTGACGTGGTCTCAAAGGATTTCATAAACCCTCGCACTAGTCTCAATTGCTCGCACAAAGTGTCGCTGACCTCTCAAGTCGGTCGCAATTTGATCGCAAGGCAATTGCAAAAGCTGTCGCCGTGGTCTCAGCATGATCGTAGCCACTCGCATAGAAAATCGCAAATTCGGTCGTACCTAAGTACGACCCTGTGGAGACAGATTTGCGATCTATGCGACTAATAATATCAGTCTCACCTCTGTCTCAACGTGCTCGTCATGAAATGTCACACATGACCAGAATTTGGTCGTAATGCGATCGTATAGCCAGCTTGGTGGAACCGCAAACTCAAAAATGTAAAAAATTTGTCGTCTAAATGGGTACGACCGCTGCGACCAACTTGATCGCGAAGGTCGCGTACTGTCGCATATAAGTCGCGACTCGGTGGACGGGGGGCATAATATAGGTACTGCAGTATAACTTATCACTGCATAACATTATGTTGTAATCTAATATTCCAACTAACTTCACAAATATTGGGGACTAGTTATCGTTGAAGATTCGGGAACAGTTATTGACACTACCTCGTTGTTTGACAATTGGGTAAGGTTGGAATGTTAATTGGCTAAGGTCTTGTCTAAAATATGTGAGTACGCACATTCAGAAATCAGTTTTTGTGTGTAGTAGGCAGTTCATATCAGTTAGTGATCCTGATGAACACATTGACTGTCAAAGAAAATGTGACCTATGATGTCAATTTGATTATAAGCAATAATCTTCAACACATGGATATGTTTGTGCTGTCTCAAAATTATCTACAGATAACAAAATTCCTCTAATAAGGGGGGTCAAAACGGCGACAAACCAAAACGTCGACTGGTTGTACTCAACACGTTGATAAATTAGACAGAAAGGCGACAAAAATAGTCAAAACGGCGACAGCATAGTATTAAAGTGTAAAAATAAAAGACAACAGAAAACAGGATTTGTCTTTTAATTGATAAATGTTTGTTTATTTATTGGAATTATGTTAGTTGTTTACCATATCAATTCTATTCCCTATTAGAATATACCTAATGGCCGACAGTGTGTGTTCTATGTAATTATTGTTAGTATCATGAAATAAAATGCTATATATGGTGTTAGACATCTAAACAATTGATTGATAGATTGAAAGATGATGAGAAAATTTCACAGTATTTCATTGATTTCATTTCAGTGTCACGTGCTGTTGCAAGAAGTACATGTGTAGCATATTAGGGGCAGTAGCACGTTTTTTTTGATAATTTTATATTTTAAAATTTTCACCGATAATTGTACATAAAGGCCTAAATTTATGTAGTATTTTGATAGGGTAAAACTTCTCATTACACGAGCCAATCACCCAAAGTTAGAGGACAAAGTATGAAGATTCACATAAAATCCATTGACGACCATTTTGTGTGAATACCTTTCATTTTGTGTAAGAAAAATGAATAGCATGACTAAACTTTACATTATATATTTGAATTATTACTGCTCCAATAAGTTTAGATACATTGTCTTTCAATTGGAACCATTAATTTTCATTTTCCTGACATCACTTTATATTCCCCCTAAAAACGTGCTACTGCCCCTTTAAAACCATACAGACATAAAATCATTTCATATGGTCAGAGTATTTATAAAATAGTTATGTTAGGCGCCATTTACCATTAAGCATTACCATTTATACCAAGCTGTAATAATTTATACCATTAGCAATGACTTTCACTGACTGACTTTATCTAAAAAGATCTTGTGTACTAAGGAATTGGTTATTGTTCTTTAGTTACTGATACTGTGATTCTTTATTCATTTTCAATTGTTACAGTTGTTCTTTCCTATACAGTTATTCTCAGCAGAAAAGCTGCATTATCTTAGTATTAAACTTAGTTTATTTAGAATCAATATGTCTACTGAGTCAAGTGTTTTTTCAAACTCTATTAAAAATACTAATATTCAGGTAAATTTAGATTTTGCTTTTTAGCTCATCTGACCTGTAAGGCCCGATTGGCTTATGGCATGACATGGTGTCCGGCGTCCGTCCATCCGTAAACTTTGTGGAATTTTGACTTCTTCTTCGGGAGGCATAAGGCCTAGAAAGCTGAAACTTTGTGTACAGACTCCTTGACTAGTGAGGATTATAAATTGTAGCTTTGGTAGCCCTGAGGCCCCTAATAAGGGCCCCAGGGACCGCGCCCTTAAAACCTATCTTTATCTTCTTCTCCAGAACCATGAGGCCTAGAAAGCTGAAACGTTGTGTATAGACCCCTTGACTAGTGAATATTATAAATTGTAGCTTTGGTGGCCCTGGGGCCCCTAATAAGGGCCTCAGGGACCACGCCCTTAAAACCTATTTTCATCTTCTTCTCCAGAAGCATAAGGCCTAGAAAGCTGAAACTTTGTGTACAGACTCCTTGACTAATGGGGATTATAAATTGTAGGTTTGGTGGCCCTGTGGCCCCTAATAAGGGCCCCAGGGGCCACACCCTAAAAACCTATTTTCATTTTTTTGTCCGGAAGCATATGCCTAGAAAGCTGTAACTTTGTGTATAGACCCCTTGACTAGTGAATTAATAATTGTAAAGTTTGTGACCCTGTGGCCCCTATTAAGGGAGGAACCACATTGGCCACACCCTAAAAAAAGGTCAAATGTAAAGCCTGATGAGCTACAGAGCCAATGGTTCTATTTTTTTTCCATTTTGGGTTTATATTAAGTATGATTTTTACTTACGGAGAATTGTTAAAATGGTTGAAACACGGTGCTTTTTTGACACCCGTCACTTATAACAGGCCATGTGCTTATTGTTTCAACCATCATCAATAACCCGGCACTTATTAGAGGCTTGACGCTCATTTGAGGCAATAGAGTACTACTTGTCAGTTATTAAAGTTAAAATATATCTTGGTTTGTTTTAGGTCTGGGTTCTGTTGTTCAGTTGAATGATACAATAATCTTTAATTTATTTATTTAAGGCGACAAAACAATGCCAAACCCAACTTTTCCCAAGGGTCTGGGGACAAGAACTAATTGTTCAGTTGAATGATACAATACTCTTAAATATGTTTATTTAAGGCGACCAAACAATGCAAAACTCAAAGGATGTAGTGAAATTTCCTATTTGTCTTGTAGAATAACTAAACTAATCTTTGTTTATTCCAGGAAAGAAGACAATGCCAAACCAAAGGGATTTGGGGACATTTCCTATTTGCCCAGCAATCAAGGGCAAGCTTACATCAGCAGGCTTCTTGACTGTTGCTGATCTACAAGACATTAGACCATCAGAACTTGCTAAAGGTAAAAAAGTCACACAAACAGTATTTGTTGCATGGACATTTTGTTTTTGAAAATATCTCTGCCTACTCACCTAGTCATTTTCTAGGACCAGAATTTGGTAGATAGAAGAACTGTAACTTGTTCAGAACAACTATCAAAACCACTTTAGATTCGGCACTTGTCCCCTATTCTTGTGCAGTCCCGAATGACAAGTGACCCCATGAGTTTTATTCAACTTATTTTTCATTTTGTCCAATTCATTGCATAAAAGAATATTCAATTGAAATTTATAAGGTTGCACATGTTTTCTCGGTTATCAGGAGACGTGCCATGTAGATTTAAAGCTTTTCATGCATGTTAATGTCTTTTTTTCAACAAACTTCAATATGGTGAATAAAATCAGAGATTTTGTTCCAAACACTACAAACAATAATTGTCAAATTTTGCATATATATTTGTCTTGCATACCTGTAATAATGTTCTATCCTATAAGAAGAGATGCAGTGTCATGTCAAAGTGTTTTGATATATTCTATTAAATGTTGACTGTAATCTGAATGATTTAATCCAATATGTGCACCCCCAAAGGATTTTTTAATTATAGGTCTAATAACCGCCCATGTACCAGCGGTACTCAAATAATATATTCAGTGTAGTCACTTCATTTCATGAAGAATTAGAGGATACTTTAGCGGCAATATGTGTTATTGTCTACTCAACAATGTGTAAGTATGTTTTGAATGCCTGTGTCAGTTATCAAAGACAACCTAAACACAGTCCGATTCAGTAGTTTTGATCGTCATTTACACCACTTTAATTTTAATTACCCAAGTCAATGTTTTAAGCACCCTGGGCGCTTATTAGGTCGAATACGGTATCTGTGTTGTTCAAATCTGCTGCTTGTCTATATAATGAAATATTCAAATAATTGAGAGTTCCCAGTATTTTAATAATTTGCTGAGAATAATTTGTAATATGATTAAAACAAACAACAAACACCATCAGTGAGCACTTGTAATTTCTTTTCATTTCCTTTAGTGATATACGTCTAAAGGAATGTCATTTGATGATTCATGAGCTTTCAGTTTCAATGCAACTCGCATCATATCGACTTACAGTCTTGCAATATAGAGCTGCCAGGAGGGGGGTCGGCCAATACATGAGATACTAGGTTTTGACTGGAATTTGGGGGGGTTGAGAAAGGGGGTCGGCTTATACCCTGTAGTCTCTGATGATGGTTTGGGGTATAATTAATCTTATTACACGCCCGTGTAAGATACCGCAGTGTTATATTTTTACGGCAATATTAAACTAGTGTAATATCACAATGCAAGTATGACGTCACAGAAGTGAGATGTTGTGACGTCACAATGTAAGCGATTCGTCACAATGGGTGCCGAGTCGTGGAAATGTTAGTTTCAGCACATTTTAGGCAAGTTTGCGTGATTTTTAGTGCAAGTAATAAA
Organism: Steromphala cineraria; assembly: GCA_916613615.1. NCBI lineage: Eukaryota > Metazoa > Mollusca > Gastropoda > Trochida > Trochidae > Steromphala > Steromphala cineraria. The sequence continues at coordinate 55,297,839 of OU744728.1, read as the reverse complement.
CAGAATAAGATAAGATAAGATAATGTCTTTATTGTCCCAAGGGAAATTTGTTTTACATCATATATACAGTTCTCCAGTTACAAACAAAGCAAACTAAATGTACATGATAATATTATTATGCATAAGATTTGTCTAAATAAACATGAACACATCCGATTTAGTCACACTCACATTCACTTGACTAAAACATATATATAACATTAATCAATAAACTGCTCATTGTAGGAACGAACACTGTTTGGAATAAAAGAGTAGCAAAACCTGTTTGTTCTCCCAGTCGGCATGCGCAGTCTGCGTCCTGAAGGTAGCCAAGAATATTCCGAAAAAAGAATATGTGATTGGTCACTTAAAATTTTATTTGTTTTCTTGGAAATTTGCTGCTCATAAAAATCGCCGATACTTTCAATTGGAAGTCCAATAATTTTTGAAGCTGTTTTAACAATTTTTGAAAGTTTGTTTTTATTCTGAACAGACAGATTTCCGTACCAGCTCAAGAAATTAAAGGTCAAGATACTTTGAATAAATGTTCTGTAAAATAACCTCAATATAGTTTGAGACATTTTAAGATAGATCAATCTCCACAAAAATTGCAAGCGTTGCTGTCCTTTCTTATAAATTTTGTCAGTATTTTCGTTCCAAGAAAGTTTTGAATCCAAGACAGTACCCAAATATTTGTATTCTGTTACTCTTTCTATTTCACCATCATCTATAGTCACAGCATTTAATGTAGACTTCTTTTTCCTAAAATCTATGACCATTTCTTTGGTTTTCTGCACATTCAAAAACAAAAAGTTTGATTTACACCAATCTACAAATTTTGAAATTTCAGTTCTGTAACACAGTTCAGATTCTCTTATCAGGCCCACCAATGCTGCATCATCGGCAAATTTGATTGTCATACAAGTTTTTGCATTGGATACGCAATCATTGGTATACAATATAAACAAAATCGGTGAAATAACGCAACCTTGTGGAGCGCCAGTGGATGTACTTACAGTTGAAGACTGCACTTGGTTAACCCTAACAAATTGTTGTCTATTAACTAGAAATGAGTTGATCCATCTAATGATATTAGAATTTACATTCATTTTACAAAGTTTGTCAGTAAGTAGATGAGGCTGAATAGTATTGAAAGCAGATGAAAAATCAACAAACATAATTCTTACATATGTACCATAGCTTTCTAAATGCTGATAGATATTGTGTAGCAGAGTTATTGTTGCATCTTCTACACCACGCTTTGCCCTGTATGCAAATTGTAAAGGATCAATAATAGGCTGACTTCACAAAGCAATAAGTTCTTCATGATGCGTTCCAAACATTTCATTGCAACAGAGGTAAGAGCCACTGGTCTAAAATCGTTATTAACGGTTGGATTTTTCCTTTTGGGCACTGGGATAATTTTAGAGGTTTTCCAAAGAGTGGGAACTTCATGAGAATTTATCGAAATTTGAAATAGCTTTTGGAAGATAACAGCCAGCTGCATTCTACACTCCTTAAGAACAATTCCAAACAAGTTATCAGGCCCACAAGATTTGTGCGGCTTAATCTGAGCAAAAGAACTAACTACATCTTCTGTCGTAATTGGTACCATTTCGCCAAGTGGAAGCGATTCCATTACACTTTCCCTTTCATCCGAAAAATTTCCAGTGTCAAATCTGGAGTAGAAAGAGTTTAATTCATTTGCAAAGGATAGATCATCCATGGATTGTAACTGCTGTGGCCTACTGTGTGAGCCAATAATAGTTTTAATACCACTCCATGCGTTACGTAAATTGTTAACCGAGAATTGTCTTTCAATTTTCGTTTTATATTCATCTTTACATTTCCTTGTTAAACATACAATATCTTTCTGAATTTGTTTTACTTTTACTTTGTCGCCTGCACAAAAAGCCCTTTTCTTTTTATTTAAAACTGATTTGAACTCTTTGGTTACCCACGGCTTGTTATTAGGAAATATTTTAATGCATCTAACAGGTACAATGCTTTCTACGCAGAAATTAATGTAATCAGTGACAATGTTTGTGAATTCATTCAAATTCTTACAAGCATGATCAAACAAATCCCAATCTGTGCATTCAAAACAACCTTTTAATTTCTCTAAACAATCATTTGTCCATGACTTGACATATTTTACAACTTGTTTCTCTGATTTTAGTTTTTGACGATAAGAAGGTACCAAATAAACAGTATTGTGATCAGAGGTACCCAACGGAGCCTTTGCGTAGGATTTATAGGCATTTTTCACATTTCCATAACACAAATCAATAGTTTTCCCAGATCTTGTCAAACACTTAACATACTGATGATAAGATGGTAATACATGTTTTAAATTGCATGAATTAAAATCACCGAGTATGAATTTTGGTGCCTCTGGGGAAAAACCATTAAGTTTGTCAATGTTCATATGAATAATGTCTGCAGCTCGCTTCACATTAGTGTCCGGTGGAATATACACAGTGGTGACGAATATCTGTCCGAATTCCCTTGGGAGATAAAAAGGCCTGAGAGAAATTGATATGAGTTCTATGTCCTTATTACACACCGTTTCTCTAATGACATGTTGCTTACACCAACGTTCGTTCACATATACACATAAACCGCCGCCAACATTTTTTCCTGTTTGAACTGCATCTCTGTCGAGTCGTATCGGTGATCCAAAACCACTCAGCTCCAAACTCGCGTTGTCCACACTTTCATTTAGCCAGGTCTCTGTAAAGCACAAGAGGCAACTTTCACGGAATTCATATAGATTCTTGACACAGGCTTCTACTTCAGTGAGCTGTCGTCTCAAGGATCTTACGTTAGACAGTATGATTGATGGGAGGGGCGGTCAATGCTTCCGGGTCCTCAACTTCTGTCGTAGTCCACCTCTCTTTCCTCGCTTCCGCTTGCCATTTCCCTTGTTCTTACTGTTTTCATTGTTCCAACACAGGCATTCCGGGGGCAGGTCAATTTCCAAGTCACTCACTTCTTTAAATCCCTGGAATTGAAGGAGCAGATCTCGGTCGTACCGAATCGCGTCGTAACGGCTGTAACGGCCATGTTGGTTTCCAATGACGCCATCGGTCGCTACGGAAGTGATAAGTTGAAAAAACCAGGTCACTGCCAAGGCGGCGCAAAACCAATGCGCTTGTTCGTCTTCTCCATGCTGTATGATTCAAAACATATAACTTTGTGGTATGAATACCCACTAAATACTAAAATAGCAAACTTTTTCTGGAGAGCTGTAACGATGTGTGTCGCCACTGAGCAGCGCCACCTATCGAATTTATCGAATACTAAACTTCCTTCCATTTAATACTATTTTTATTAAACTTGTGAATGATTTGGTATCAAACTCGCTTTCGCTGGTTTTATACAAAATCATTAACTCGTTTAATAAAAATAGTATGAAATGGAAGGTCGTTTAGTATCCTCTATCACTAAGTTTGTGTTGTTCCTAGAGGAGGTCCTGGTGAAATGTCCCTACCCTTTAGGCTTGGTGTCCCTTACTATTATGGATATCATGTATTCTAGTATTGTTCCCGTAAAAATCAAGGTCACCGCCCAACCTTTAGTTTGCAATATAGTATTGTTTTTGAGCGACGTCACAAAACAATGGCCCATGACGTCAATAACAACTGGCTATGACATCACTAGGTATGGCCCTGATCGAGGATGTTCAATTTGCAACCCGAAGTGATTTACAAGATATGTTTATATTTGGAGTAGAAATAACTTAAACTAATAAAAATCTACATACTTGAAAAGTAAAAGAGAAGCCCTGACCATCATGTGTTTTGCAATGAAGTATAGTTTTGCCCTGAACTATTATAATGTCAAACCATTCGGCCTTCGGCATCATGCTTATCTATATTAGTTCAGGTCAAAACTATCCTTTATTGCAAAACACAAGATGGTAAGGGCTACTTTATTTCTTAATTATGTATGATACTTAAACCATTGCAAAGGGGCCCATCTGCTTTAAATTTGCCAAAATGACCCCCTCAGCTTATCACCTAGGAACAATATTCCACGCTGATCGTTTTGTTTAATTCAGAGTTAACCATCAGTGTAGAGGAAGCTCTTGAAGTGCTGAAGACCGTATTCCCTGATGAGTCTGGGACTTCCAGGAAGACCTTGGCGCCGAGTTTGGTATCAGCACTGAGTACCTAGGAACAATATTCCACGCTGATCGTTTTGTTTAATTCAGAGTTAACCATCAGTGTAGAGGAAGCTCTTGAAGTGCTGAAGACCGTAGTCCCTGATGAGTCTGGGACTTCCAGGAAGACCTTGGCGCCGAGTTTGGTATCAGCACTGATCACCTAGGAACAATATTTCACACTGATCATTTTGTTTAATTCAGAGTTAACCATCAGTGTAGAGGAAGCTCTTGAAGTGCTGAAGACCGTATTCCCTGATGAGTCTGGGACTTCCAGGAAGACCTTGGCGCCGAGTTCGGTATCAGCACTGATCACCTAGGAACAATATTTCACACTGATCATTTTGTTTATTTCAGAGTTAACCATCAGTGTAGAGGAAGCTCTTGAAGTGCTGAAGACCGCATTCCCTGATGAGTCTGGGACTTCCAGGAAGACCTTGGCGCCGAGTTCGGTATCAGCACTGAGTACCTAGGAACAATATTTCACACTGATCTTTTTGTTTAATTCAGAGTTAACCATCAGTGTAGAGGAAGCTCTTGAAGTGCTGAAGACCGTATTCCCTGATGAGTCTGTGACTTCCAGGAAGACCTTGGCGCAAAGTTCGGTATCAGCACTGATCACCTAGGAACAATATTTCACACTGATCATTTTGTTTCTTTCAGAGTTAACCATCAGTGTAGAGGAAGCTCTTGAAGTGCTGAAGACTGTATTCCCTGATGAGTCTGGGACTTCCAGGAAGACCTTGGCGCCGAGTTCGGTATCAGCACTTGAGATGCTGCAGCAAGAGCAGAGTCTTCCAAGCATCTTCTCCTTCTCAGAGAAATTGGATGACATTCTAGGAGGCGGGGTCCCTCTTGCCAAAATTACTGAGTTCTGTGGAGCGCCGGGCATCGGTAAAACTCAAATATGGTTAGTGAGGCTTATCTCAATCAAATATGGTTAGTATGGTGTTGGTTAAACTCAACTAAGGTTAGTACAGGCCTTGACTCAAGTCAAATATGGTTAGTTCATGCATCAGTAAAACTCATATGGTTAATTAGGCATTGTCTAAATCAAATATGGTAAGTATAAGACATTGGTAAAACCAAAGTTTGGTTATTAATTTAAGGCATTGCTAAAACACAGATTTTGGCTTCAGGTTTTGGCTAATTCAAAGTCAAATATGGTTAGTAAGGCATTGGTGAACTCTAATATTGTTAGAACAGGTTATTTGCTAGTATAAAATTCAAAGATGGTTTGTAAGGCATTGGTAGGACTCAAATAAAGTTAGTACAATTTTGTTGTTAACTGAAAGTCAATGATGTTAGATAAGGCATTAATAGGAGACAAATATGATAATAAAAATAAAATAATAACTCTTTACTGTCCCCAATACCTGGTACATTGGAAATTCATTTTGTTCATTTTTCACCTGGCAGCCCGGTGCAGTGCCAGTTAATGCGTTGTTCTGCCTTTACAATGTTGAGTGTCTTTTGGTATGAGTCCGTATGACGCAACTTGGAATCGAACCCCGGTCTTACGGGTGACGAGCGGACATTCTACCACTTAGCTACGTCCCCGGTTGTAGTTCAGCCTGCAAATTGCTGGTAACTTTCACATGAGGCTTGTTGGAGAAAAAGCCAGCTAGCTCACCAGGGCTTGTCAATTTTATAAGAGGACTGGTTTCAGGGCTCCAGATAATTATTTTGACACATACATATTTCATTCATCAAATTTTAGATTGAGGCGTAAAATAGCACATGAAAACGGTCAGGAGTATTTCACTTATGAAATTAAAATTAAAATTTAAAAAAATGTGCTTAGAATTACGGCCGACTTAAGATCATAACTTGTGCCCTGAACCTGCTGATGACAGGATGATTGTAACGTTTATTCGGGGCTTGCTGTAATCAAAAGTGTTCCCCGAACATTGATGATAAGATCGATGGCAGCAGACTCATTTCGGAAAATTTGAAATACTCTTCGTGAAAACTAACCATTCTCTTCCAGATGTAACAAATCGTATATGTTGAACCAAAACAATATTTGACAATTACACATGCATGTAATCTGACTCGTATTCTCAGAAAGTCATGCGTATCTGTCACGCATTGATTTCATAATTCATGCGTAAATCTAAATTGTCCATGCGTATCTTACGCAGATACACATCTTATCTGGGGCCCTTATTTTTTTTAACAAACTATAGGGATTGGGAAAGGTAATGGCCATGACACTTTTTTCACATTAGAACCAATTAAAATTTGAAGGTTACTTTTGATATGAGGACCATTAGACATTTAAAATTCATAAAATTGCCTAAAAGTCTGAAAATGATCAAAAGATGTCCTTATCCCTTAAATATATGCCCTGCTAGCCTTTAGGAACTAAAACACATCTTGAACAATGCAATGTTTATTCATATTTTGTATTTGATTCTGCCAGTATGCCTGAAAATTATCAAAGACGTCTTTCTCAATCTCTGAACTGCAAGCCTTGCTAGCCTGTAGGAACTAAAACACATCTTGAACACTGGGTATAATGTTTATTCAAATTTTGTGTTTGATTCTGCCAGCATGCAGCTAGGAGTTGATGTGCAGATTCCCGAGTGTTTTGGTGGTTTGGACGGGGAGACAGTCTATATAGACACTGAAGGCAGCTTTATCGTGGAGAGACTGGTTGACATTGCCATGGCAACTGTGCAACATTGTGACAAAATTGCTGAAATGGATGATTCTGATGGTATGTTGCACTTTATCAATTGCTTCGTTTAAACATCATTGAAACTAAGGTCGTGTCAATGGCATTGGCAAGTTTGAGCACACCAAAATTTTACCAAAAATGTGAGCTAATGTTTATGCCATATTTTCGTACCTTTTTGGAAGAAATCATAAGATGTTATCAGAAACCAATACGTGCAAATTTTAATACATCCTTATCATCACTCCATATTGGTTATTGGATATGCCATCCATTGTATCTAACTGTACTGAAAATATGGAAATGAAAAAACAAATTTGTTGTAAAGACACTGTGCCAACAGCTTTGAAATTTAGTTTGATTATTGGAAGTTTTCGATAGTCCCTTGTGTTTATGCAATTTAGTGAATAAAGATTCTGTCGGCTCAGAAACGACCATGTTCAAAGCTTATACTGTATTGATTATATTATATATTATATGATTCCTTTCCTTTAAAGTATCATATCTGTGTAATATTTGATGACAATTTCAGAGGTCAAAGAGGCAGCAAAAGACTTCACTCTTGAGAAAGTTCTCTCAGGAATTCATTATTTCCGTTGCCATGACTACGTTGAGCTTCTTGCAACAGTTCACCTGCTACCAAAGTTTATATCAGAACACAAAAAGGTAACCGTATGGACATTTTACTGCTGTTTGTAGTAAAAAAAACCCAGGAAATTATTGAAATGTAAAAAGATGAATTCATTGGTTGTATTTTAACTTCTGAATGCCTTGCAACAAGACAAAAAGACCCATTTTTATAGTTCTAGGTGAAGCTTGTAATTTTAATTTGCCCAGGTTATTCCTTGCTGAGTGATTTTTTAATTGCTTAACACAGGCATTTGATTTTTCGCCTAACTTTCATCGTCAGATATTAAAAAGAAAATTAAAAAAAACAATTTGGTAAAAAAATCTGATTTTGTTTAAAAATCGACCAAGTTTTCGTATTTCAGAAGTAGAAATGAGACGGAGCATGCGATTGGTTGGCCTCTTTCTTTCGGCCAATGAAGTTATGCTAAGGCAAAAATGATTTTATCATTCTTTCATTCGAAAAAGCCTTAAAGTCGTAGTCTTAGTTTAAAGGCAGGGCAATTCTAAAGGCATGCCAGACAATAAGTTATCCCTTACATCAATCTTTCCCAATTACAGTTGTTACATAATTAAGGATAATAGAGAATGCCAGCTGCCCAAGGGAGTGACCAAGGAAAAGGGGTTTAGTCTGACCAGCAAGGACATTCTTTGACGGAAAGTCTGAGGAAGAGGTTCTTCTCTTTCTTATATACCGACTAGTATCACAGGTTGTCATTGGTCTCAAAGTTCTATCATGCGTGGAAAAGAATCACCCATAAAATCTTGCTTTAATCATCTAAGCAAGCCGAAGTCATCTCATTTCACCAAGCTGTTGTGGCCCAGTGGTATAACTGTTTGATTGAGCATGCAGTAGTAAATAGGACGTTCAAGACGCTCTATAGCCAAAAATGTTTGCATAATAGTATTTTACTTTGGATTTGTTTTTTCAAAGACTTGTTTATTTAATGCACTACCTTTCTTCCTTAAGTTGACATCCAACATATTGATGTGGATATTTGAACAAGGAGGGCTATGTAAGCCCAGATAATGACTGGCTGACAGGGCTCAGACCTGCCCGGGAACTATCTGGGCGTACAAAGCCCTTCCATTCATAGCCAGATCCTCCACTCGGTTAAAACTGAGTCAAAAGTGTGTTAACACATTCGAGAGGTATATAATCAGGTTTCATACCTCAAGTTTGATTGCTTCTCATGGAAAGGAATGCTAAGGCCAAAAGGATGCAACTTGAACGGGGTGCACTTGATTGGCTTGTCAAATGAGAAGGTGGCAGGCAGCCGAGCTACCACGTCACAATAACTGGCAAAAAAACAAAAGTTATTGCATATGTTACATGGAAGATTGATGTGAGCGATCAACTTTTAGCTCTGAGAGTTTAGTGACTTCAATCTAATTACTTTTCAAGATTGTGACAATGACTCATATATAAAATTTCCATTTAGATAAAAATACTAACGATTGTAGATATCGTTACAGGTGAAGCTGGTGGTGGTTGACAGTATTGCCTTCCACTTCCGTCACGACTTTGACGACATGTCCCTGCGAACCAGGCTACTCACAGCAATGGCACAGAGCTTCATCAAACTGGCCACACAAAACAAACTTGCAGTGAGTGGACGGATAGTCGAGTTACATACCGTTAATGCTCTATCAATTTGACCCTTAAATTTTCTAAATATTTTCAGAAAATGACTATTGTTGAACTATTTTTCACTTTAATCTTTCTTTTGATTAGATAACCTGATAAACAACCAATCACATGCACTCTGCGCACAGAACACTCTTTTGGGTTGATGTTGCGCATTATTCAAGGCAATATTATTTGGCACTATGGTTGAATTGTTAGATAAATACATGTATCAAGAACATGAATATACCACAATAAAATGGTATAAAAAATAAAAAATTTGTCATTTGCATTTATTTTATTTGAGCAATGTTTGAATCACAGGAATATTACCTTTTGCACTTGGTTGAAATTTTAGAATTGATTTAGTAAAATCTTATGTCGTTGAATTATTGGAGATGTCAAATTCATGGAGAAATAACGGGACTGTTTGTTTTTGTAAAAGATATTCCTTGAATTTATTTTATCAAAGCAAACTGACTTGAAAGAGTTTGTAGTTTAATCAAATATAAGAATCTGAAATGAAATTGTCATTTAATCTTAAATTTGATAAACATTTTAATGTATCGAACAGACTGAGTTTTCTTTATTTTCAGAAAGCACCTTTAGGTATTCTTAAAAGATTAAAGCTATATTGAATTTTTTGTGTTTCATAACATATATTAATGGCTGAAAAACTAGTTAGATGTGTGGCAATGCCGATAATTCAGAATACAATATCAATCTTGCTTTTTATATCTGCTGCAAAGCTTTGCAGGTGACATGTTTTCGGTTCCGTTTGAATTTATGCTTTCATTTCTGGGCCGTATCTCAAAAACCATTCAATATTTTTTTACAAAACTTGGTATGTTGTTAGATCTAGTGCCTTTTGGTATTTTGGTAATTCTGAATTTCTTATTTTTTCTTTTTTCCATGGAAACAGTTTGAACTTAGTGCATATTTGGGGTAGGGTCTGTTTCCGGGCCATATCTAAAAAAAATTCAATATTTTGTTTATGAAACTTGGTATGTGGTTAGACCCGATGATGAAGTGGTACCTTTTGCTATTTTGGTTATATTGATTTTTTTTTTCTGGTTTCCATGGAAACAGTTTGAACTTAGTGCACATGGAGGGTAGGTCTGTTTTAAGTCCTTTAAACTATCTTGGCACAACTGCTAATCCAAATCTTACATTTGTCAACCCCAAAAAAATCTTGTCTGTAAAACCAACTATTATACTCTTGTGAATGCTTGTATTACTTCTAAACTGTATTTCTGATAATAACAAAATGTTTTGCTCTTGCTTTATCCTTATTCCAAAAAATCTATAGATAAGGTCCAACCACCTTTATCAATTTTGGAAAACATATGCCTGAGAGGCTTTTAATTGTTTTTGTGCAGCCTTTTTTAGCAACTTGATTAAGAAGTTATTAACCAGAAGATCTTCCTTCCAAAAAGCCACTTTTAGTTGTTTTTGTGCAGCCTCTATTTAGCAACTTGATTAAGAAGTTGTTAACCAGAAGATCTTCCTTCCAAATTGCCACTGGAGGAATTTAAGACTCTCTCTCTCTCCTGATGCTTAAAACTACATTTCCAGGTGGTGCTGACAAATCAGATGACAACAAAAATGGGCGGGGCAGGGGGGTCGCACCTGGTTCCCGCGCTAGGGGAGAGCTGGGGTCACGCCTCCACCATCAGGGTAGTGCTCTACTGGGAATCCAACCACCGATACGCTCTTCTGTACAAGTCTCCAGCCAGGAAGGAGGCCGTCGTACCCTTCCAGATCACCGTAAGCAGCAGACTCACACCAGACTCACTCTATAGTGCCGTTTTCATGCCACATATTTACCCCCAGGGTATAATAACACATAAAAAACAACATAACTCATAACAAATAAACCTTATTTTGACTTTCAGAGAGGAAAAAAAACCTCAATTTATTTGTTTTCCAGAGGAGATATCTAGTTTACAGCAATTACATGATGGGGGGGGGGGGATCCAAATTTTTCAAATAGACATAGTTTATGCAATTAGAAGATAAATAGTTGCGTTTGTAAAATTTCCGGGATTCATTGTTATTTAACACCTGCAAATTTAGTTTAAAACCGACGGCGTTAGCCGGAGGTTTTAAACGCTTAAATTTGCGGGTGTTGAATAACAATGAATCCCGGAAATTTTACAAACGCAACTATTTATCGATATTGTAACATGACCGTTAGTTATAAGCATTTTAAGAGCGAACTCTATTTTTGCGTAGGAAACTCTGAGTTGAAAGGATCTAACGACTGATCCATTGTTGTTATAGGTGTTCGAGCTATAAAGAAGAAGGAATTCCCAGTGTTATAGACATTAAAATAGTGTTTGTATATTGCAAACCAGTTGCACTCATAACGATGAGATCTTATAATTTTCACTGTGAAATTTATGAGAGAGCAAACAGTTATACAATTCATAAACCAACAGGTACAAACCTGACTGAACAAATATCTTAAACTCGCCCAGATCATTGTGACAGTGACGCGATCATTATGACGTCATAACCGTTGGCCTTTGTGACGTCGTGCCATGGGAACGGCATTCGAAAGAAACCGGCGGCATGGCACAAGGCGGCAAATAAGGAGAAACTTAGCCAATTAAGAAAGTTTAGTTACATAAAACTAAAGCAAATAGAAAAGAATTTTTGGCATCTACGGGATTGCGCAAGTAAGAAAATGACAACAACAATAGTTAAATGTGAATCGGGCACGAATATTGGGAGAATCAGAACATTTTAATGTTGAGGCGGACCAAATAATGTATCCTTTCGCGGTGATTCGCCTCAGCCAATTTGCGGGTGTTCATTGCCATTTAACACAACCAATCAGAAACGAGTATTTACCGAAGTCATGTTACAATAATGTATTATCTCCAGGGTCAAATATCTCATTACTTCACCAGATTGTCCATCTGAAAATGCTATTTTCAACATAAAGTTTTCCAGGAGTAAAAGGTGTAAAATTAAAATGAATATGATATTTCCACCTGTCCATTCTTATTTATCCAACAGATAAAACGATGAGGAGGTTTTATAGAGTAGAACCTTGGCTATTATAAAGTCTGCTCAGTCTTACTATGTCTTTTTCCCTTTTTTGTTCATGAAGAAATGTATTCTATTATTCTTGTTTTGACAGATGGGTGGTATAAGAGATGTGCAATCTGACAAAAATCAGAATCAAGAAGACGACAAGGGAGATAACCCAGCCAAGAGACAGAGGGTCACGTGATGAGGGGAGATTACTCTGGATATTGAACGAGCCTTTTTTTTCAGCCCTACAAAATTTGGAAGACATTTTTAAAATTCCATTTTTTTAATACTGTTATCTAGTTTTTATTAAAGACTTATAATAGTATTCAATAACTTTAAAACAATTCCATTTTGAGCTTGGTATCACACTGATTTTCTAGTTTTCTTAATTGTGTGTGCCATGATCACATCAGGATTGATACACTGAAGAAAGATTTTGATGTTCCTTTCAATTAAATTTCATCAGTGTAATATTAATCTTAAATTAAATTAAAATTACAGGTTTACAACTGGAAGCTTTGTTTCACTTTTTATGCCCCCGAATCGGAGATTCCGGGGGTATATTGTTTTTCACCTGTCCGTCCGTCTGTCCGTTTGTCCACAAAAACTTTAACCTTGGTCATAACTTTTGATTGGTCAGAGCTAGGTCTTTGATACTTGACATATGGATCCCTTGTGATGAGACCTTTCAGATGACACCATGACATTTGACCTTGTGACAGCGAGCAGGATGCATCCGGGGGCATTCGTGTTTCACAAACACATCTTGTTTTAAAACAGTAAAAGTATTTCCCAATTTAGATTGAACCTCCACACTATTGTCAAATTTGAGATTTGCTTGAACCTAGCCAGTCTGAGATTGAAATATCTTAACTTCATGTGGCTTTAATTATAGAAAAAACTCAGACCCAGCCAGGTCTAATGCAAAAAGGTGAAAAGAGTAAAAGTTCATGTGCATGTAAGTAGAAGGGTAAAGAACACAGTTCATGTATCAGCTCTTTTTGTGGTCTCCCTTGAGAGTGGAGATCTTGTCATTTATCTCTGATTATGGAGAAAGTTTATATATTTTCATGTGCCTATGCATGTAACTATGCTGCAATAACCATGTTGCTTTTAATCAGATTGCTTTTTATCTTGATCAGTTGATGGACCATTTATTGATTTTGCCTAATTAATTTGAAAATGTCTTGAAATGTTTAGAAGAAAAAAGGTTGCAATCAATTTCTCCTCATAAAATAGTGTGTCAAAGAAATACACATTTAGAAATATTTGTTAAATTTTGTTTGTTATTTTGTTGACAAAATAAAATAATTGTTTATAAATCATGTTATGTTATCTTTCCATTTGTAGCAGGAAAGAAAATACAATATCTTCATGTCCAGCGAATTCAAGATTCGAACCCCGAGACCACATGGGACATTGAGAAATGTAGATATTTCCAACACTCAATCTGTTTGGTCAAAGAGATATCTCACCAGCTGAAGCCAGTAGGAATGCTTTAGACCTATATATATATAACCCTGTCACACATTGATTGAAAGACCTCAAATACCTGAAAACTAGCTGACCTGATATTGAAACACTTCAGCATTATCATATAAACTCAATCTTTTCTATACCATATGTATTTGTACTACCATATTAACTCTTTTATCACAGGCCTTATGTTGACATAAATCAGCAGATGTAAATAAAAGTAGTGGTACGGGATAGCTCAGTCGGCAAGAGCGCCAGTCTCACGTTGCTGAGGTCCGGGGTTCAAATCCCATCCAGGCCAAGGTGTAAAAACCTAGAGTTCACCTCTGTTAGAACTCTTTAAGTGTCCCCCTGGAGCCCTAGTGTGTAGTGCAACAAAAACTGCGCACTTAAAAGATCCCACGAATTCATGTCAGTGGCTGAATGGTGGATACATGAACACGTGCATACGCCGAGCTGTCGGTTATCAGCGTTCAGCAGTGTTGGACAAACTGCTGTGACTATGTGTCTCAGTTCACCCAGCTGTGAATGGGTACCCTGTGAGGCATAGAATGGTCCCTAACCTGAGCGCCACATATGAATGCTGGTTGTGCCACATATGAATGCTGGTTGAATACTCCCCAGGGAGTTGAATTGGAAAAATGGTCAGACGGTGAAAGAATGCCATTGTCATGATTGACCAGGGGAAACAATGTAAGCGCCTTGAGCAACCACGTTTGGTTGGATATGCGCGCTATATAAATATCCTTATAACAATAAATATCCATATAATAAAAGGGAGAAAATTGTGTTTTTATCCCTTTGGCCTATAGTAAAGGGAAGGGCTGTTGTCTGTCTGTCCTGAATTGTGTTCGTGGACCAGAACCGTAAAACTTGGTATGTTTACTTATCATCACATCTACTTGTGACTTTAGGGGTTTCAACTTTCTTGAACTCATGATTTTGAGATGTTTTTCCTGAGCAGACCTCTGAAACTGTAAGACCTAGGTTAATTAATCTTGGTATTTTGACTAATCATCACACGAAGGGTTTTCAACATTCTCTTGTTGGTTTCTATAAAAAGGCATCTTTGAAAATTTTTTCAAGAGCAGAAATGGAAAACTGAAAGGCCTTGCTTAATGAAACTTGGCATGTAATATAATCATTACAGCTAGCCTTTTGGGTCTTCAACAACTTTGAATTTCAAGTTTTGTCGTTTTCTATGAATACACTACATTAAAAACTAGTTTCCAGAGCAGAACTTGAAAATTGTAAGGATGTTAATTGAAACTTGGTATTTTATCTTATAAGATGAAGGCATGTCTTTTTGGTTTTCAACATTCTAGAAATCTACACTTCTTTCTCTTGGAAATGCATCTAAAATTCTTTTTCCATTTAACTATTAAATTTGTTTATGGAGCAATCTAAAAAAATATGGCATAGATTAATGGAACATAGAATATGGAATATTGTCCCTCTTTTGATTTCAACTTTCTCTAATTTATTATATGGCAGTTTCCATAAAAATTCAACTTAAGACTTTGTGTCCAGAGTATCTTCAAAAATGATAAGATCTGTGATAACTCATCTTGGTACATATGAAATATACATCTCTATTTATTGCCATTTGTGGTTTTCAGCTTTCTTGGATTTACCAATTTCCATCAAAATGGAAAATTAGATTAGTAAATTAGTACTCAAATTTGTCATCTTTGATTAAATGACTGCAGATGCAAATACCAAACTTATGAGTATGTATGATGAATAGAAACTTTGCTTCAGCGGGTAGATTGGTTTCAGCATTTAACGTCACAAAAGTTTGACAATTTTTGGTTAAACAACACTTGTTGAATGACTTTCTACTGTAACACACCTGTTTAAGAAAAACAAAGTTCTATAATAAAGATATTTAGAACCTATAAGTTATAAATTGTAAAACAAGCATCTATTTTAGAGATTGGATGGATATCTTGTTAAACTGCCATTGGCTCTTTAACTCATCAGGCTTCATATTTAATTTGCTATAGGGTGTGGCTTTCCCCCTTTGTAGGGGCCACGGTATCAACATCCTAAAATTAAATATATATGTGATTTCAGGTATCGGTAATCAATGCAGAAACTTAAATTGCTCAAATATTTCATTGATAATCTAGGGTAAAGGCTCCAAAGGTTCCAAAAGCCCTTTTAAAGTTCACATAACCACAAACATATTTCACTATTTTCTTTGGAATATAGAAAGTCTGATTACAATATTTTATAGTGCGTTAAAGGTCGCTACTCAAATATGTTTAGTTTGGTAATGAAAGCCTTTTTTGAAAGCCACTTTTGATGGGTGGTTAGACCTATCTGACAACAAACAAGTGAATGCATGACCGGTCATGCCCCCATTTTGTGACGTCATAAACAGAATCAGCCTCGTTATCTGTACATCTATCGTAACAATACATGTACCACAGGAAAAAAACCTAATAATTAATAATTTTCAGAAAATGTTTTCCACTCAGTTAGATAAATCATTTGACGACATAACACTACTAAGCATTTGGTGTAAAAAAGATATCCACATCAATGGTAATTAAACAATTATTTAGGCGGTTTTTCAGTTGAAATAATGGTGCGTTACTCTGTATAGTCCGTTTATTACGTCACACCTCCGCAAGTTTTATGGCCCCTAACCCAGGTGAGTTTTTCACAGCCGATAATTACGCTGTCTTAATGAAAGGCTAATTAAAGCTGTTTATTGGACAAATTAAAAAAAATTAAGTCCAGCTTTTATTTTTTTGAAAAATCTTTGAACGAAAATCGAGAAGTGCTAAGGTCGAGGTTAGTTGATGTTTAAGAGGCAATAGGATCATGAAGGCTGTAACTTCAATAGCAGGAGTCTTGAAACAAGATTTCAGCTTTCTAGGCCTTTTGCTTTTGGAAATATGGAAAAAAATTGGAAAATAAAAGTAGGTTTTAGGCCCGACATCTACAGCCCTTATAAGAGGCCACAGAGCTACCAAAGCTGTAAATAACAATCCTCACTAGTCAAGGAATCTGGACACAAAGTTTTAGTATCCTAGGCCTTATGGTTCTGGAGAAGATGAAAATCGATTTTAAGGGTGTGGCCCTTATTAGGGACAACAGGGTCACCAAAGCTACAATTAATAATCCTCACTAGTCAAGGAGTCTGTGCACAAAGTTTGAGCTTCCTAGGCCTTGTGCTTTTGGGGAAGAAGATGAAAATAGGTTTTAAGGGCGTGGCCCTTGTTAGGGGCAACAGGGTCACCAAAGCTACATTTAGAATCCTCCCTAGTCAAGAAGTCTGTACACAAGAAGTTTCAGTTAAGCTATCTAGACCTTATGTTTCTGTAGAGAAGTAAAAAATGCACAAATTTTACAGACGGCTGGACACCATGCCATTGCATAAGCCTCCATACCAAATTTGAAGTATTTTGTTGGCCTTACAGGCCTGATGAGCTTAAAAAGAAATAATAACAGGAAATGATAAGATACATTTTAATGAAACAAGATATTAGCAGTTAAAAAGTTCATTAATATATTACATATACATTTTACATTCAATTTAGTAGATACAATTCTTGTCTTTTCCATCATCCTAAATCATCTCAGAGGTAATAACAAATCTTAAATCTCAATCAAATTCTATCATTTGTAAACTCAATGAACTTTTTGTCCCAAATTACATCAAAATCATATTGATATCAATTGACAAGATATTTTCTAATTTTGATCAAAATAAATTTGATGTAATTTGGTAAATATCTAGCCTATGATAAGATCTTATAACACAATATAACAATATCAGACCTCTTTAAAATCTCATATCTTATAAGTCATCAAACATTAAAAAAACACATTTTATAATACATGACATGTAAGCCGAATTAAAGCTCAGCTATTCAAAATCACTTGCGTCGACCCTTGGCCGATGTTGGACTCTTCTTAGGAGAGCTGCCTCCCTCTGCGGAGTCAAGTTTCTTGTTGAGTGTGTCCTCGGTCAGTTTGATCTGCTCCTCAACCGACAGTTTCATCTTCTTCACCTCCTCCGAGAGGAAACTCTGAATCATCGACCGCAGCTCCTTCCTGGCCTGCGTCTCTTCTTCTGAAACATTACAAATTGCTTTTAGCATGTTTTGTGCCTCTATTTCAACAAATTGTGTCAAATCTATGTTCAAAAGTCACGTTAGACTTCAATACCTTATGTTGAAAAGACTCTTTCTGGAGCTTAACCTAGGCCTGAAAAATATCTGAATTAATATCGACCGTAGTTCTTTCCTGGCCTGTGACACTTCTTCTGAAACATTGATATTTTACTTATGAATTTTTCCCATGTTTTGTGCTTCTATTTCAACAAATTGTGTCAAATCAATGTTCAAAAGTCATGTTAGACTTCAATGCCTTATGTTAAAGAGACTCTTTCTGGTGCTTAACCTAGGCCTGAAAAATATCTGAATTATTGACCGTAGTTCTTTCCTGGCCTGTGACACTTCTTCTGAAACATTGATATATTATTTTTATTATTAATTTTTTCACATGTTTGGTGCCTCTTTTCTACAATTTGTGTCAAATCAATGTTGAAAAGTCATGTTAGACTTCAATGCCTTATGTTAAAAAGACTCTTTCTGGTGCTTAACCTAGGCCTGAAAAATACATGGTCACTTTTCCAGAATATTGGTAATCATTTTTTTTCCCTGATAAATGACATCACACCTTTCTCCTCTTTCTTTTCCTCTTCACGTGGTGACTCCCCCACGCCAGTGTTTGGTCCCTCCTGAGTTGTCTCCCCTTCTTGTAACTCTCCTGCTTCCTCCACCTTCTCTCCGGCTGCAAAACATGGAGGGCCTTGTTACTTTAACATGTGGGTAAATTGATGTATGTGGATAAAATAGAGAACAATAGATGAAATTCTATTAGACATATCTTTACAATGAGTTGTAGCAATTGATCCTCAGAATCAGACTGTCCCTGAGGTTAAAAGCAATTTTTAAAACAACAATTCCCCTCCACTTGAATGGTCACAGCTGATCTTACCTTCAGATGGTGGTGGAGTTGGCATGGGCATTCCAACGTAGTTGATCGCCAGATCCAACCTCACCTACGGAGCAAACAGGGTTGTCATATTGAGTGCACAAGAAGCAAATGTTTATAACAGTCCCTGGATGCAAAGTAGTGATTTTGGAGAAACGTAACAACCTACTATCGACTATATAGAGCCCCTCCATGATTTTCATCACATACTGTTTTGCCTTTGTGCGAACACAAATGACATAGTCCGTGAGTTACTGTTTTACGCCACTTCAGCAATATTTCAGCCATTTGCAGCTTCATAAATGACATATGTCATGATGATGATGCAAAATATCTAACATAGTATTCCCAAATGCCAATTATATGATTAACAATTTCTTTCAATGAAATTCTCAAAACAGTCATATAATATCCACAAAAGCCAAACTCACACATCAAATTTACATGAATACTAGTAATATAACCTACCAAACACTATCAACTTGTAACTTACATTCCAATTGCTTTAGGTAACTTTCCAAAATTATGTTTCACTGATTGACGTGCATCAATGCCAGGTTTTTTTCCAAACTTGTAAATTCAAACATTCTTGATGTCACTATGTAACTTCGATTAGCTTTAAATGATACTTTCCTTCAACAATGAATGCCTCTCAATCAGATGACACCGTTGTTTAAGTTTGTCATACCGGTATATGGACGCTGACAACTCACAGAGTGGCTCCTTATCTAGGAAGTCTTATAGCAGACAAACTTGAATTAAACGGTTTTATCACCTCTTTTTGGTGTATACATGTGTAGATTAAAACCTGTATTTCCCATACTCAATATGTTTTCTAATCCTTTTAAAAATTCTGATCCATCAATGTTTTTCTTTTGTCAATATTTGATACATAATCAGGGCATACAAGATCTTTTTTATCAATATAATAAGGAGTACAAAAGTTTCAAATGAAGGAATCAGCTTATAAATATGTGATATGAAATAAAATGAAAATATCATGATACTTAATGTGTTGCAGAATTTCTGTTTATTCACAGCTCTTGTAATTGAAATAAGGCTTATGTTGATATTAAATTTGATTTCTTGATATAAAACCTGTGTAACCAACATTTTAATCTCTTGATGTAAAACCTGTGTAACCAACATTTTTATCTATTGATATAAAACCTGTGTAACCAACATTTTAATCTCTTGATATAAAACCTGTGTAACCAACATTTCAATTTCTTGATATAAAACCTGTGTAACCAACATTTTAATCTCTTGATATAAAACCTGTACAACCAACATTTCAATTTCTTGATATAAAACCTGTGTAACCAACATTTTAATCTCTTGATATAAAACCTGTGTAACCAACATTTCAATTTCTTGATATAAAACCTGTGTAACCAACATTTTAATCTCTTGATATAAAACCTGTGTAACCAACATTTCAATCTCTGTAGAGCCTGGTACGTACTCACCAGCGGAGTGAAGGCATATTTGTACATCTTGAAGTGTCTGAAGTATGTGTTGATCGTGTACTCGGTGATTTTACGCACCTCGTCTGCACTGAACAACTCGATGCTGTGTGGTGGTCTCTGTAGAACATAATATATCATCTCTGTAACTTTATCATTTCTGTGACACATGATATATTATCTCTGTGCCACATGATATACCGGTATTATCTCTGTAACACACATATTTTTCCTCTGTGACCAAATTACCGTATCAATGACATTCATATCATCTCTGATTGAGATATATGACCTATGTTACAAGAATATCGTTTTATAATACACATATTATCTCTGTAACATGTTCCCTGTTCTGAACCCCTTTTATCATCAACATGCATATCATCTCATAATATATATCATCTCTGTGGCCTTATATCTTGTCATGATATCTCCTTTATGCTGAAGAAATTGGGGAAACAAATTCTTGTAAAAAATTAAACACTTTATTCTAAATATTTTCTTTTTCTTTTCAATAGAATACAGTAGAACACCGATATAGCGAACAATAGGATAATGTGAACACATTTTTAAGTCCCGTCAAAAGCCCTATCTATGACAGCTAAAAGAGAGTAGCCAACACTGAATATAGCGAACTAAATTCTTTGATCCCTTGGAGTTTGTTATATTTGTGTTCTACTGTACATTTAATTTCAGAAATGGTTTACAAAACTTTTCAGCTGAATCCACAGTACATTGAAAGCCAATACAGGGAGGGATGAATATAATAGACAGTCAAAAACTTGTTTTAAGGTAATAAGAAAAAACCATAATTTGACTTACATTAACAGCATGACACAGGATAAGTGCCTTGAAGTAGTTAAAAGTTTGATCCAGATTGCCAAAGGGGGTTTCTGCAAGAGAAAAAATGTGTTCATATATTATAGGTAAGTCATTTCTTTGACAAGATTGAATTATCTACTGAAGATAGTTTTGTGTGCAGGAGAATATATGACAAAACTTTGGCTTGAATAGCTTTTATTGCTTTGAAATCAAGTAAATGAAATCAAATATTTTAATATACAGAAAATGGTTACAAGATGATGCAATGAAAACATAAACTTGTTGTTGACAAAATTATATTCCCTCACTGCCCCTAGTGGCATATATTTGAGTATTTGATTCATTTAATTTATGATTGTTAAATAGACAGAAACAGTTGTTTTACTACTATTTATACAGACACAAGTGTCCCATTTGGTTACTTACTAATACAGACAAATATGTCCAATCTTGAAACTTATCTAGACAGGCAAATGTCAGATTATCTTTCTGCAAATACAGATACAAGTGTTGGATATTGTAACCTAGCATACGCAAAAGTCACATTTTGACATCTCTAATACACACATGTGTCAGATTTGGTAACTTACCGATACAGACTTCATGAGTTTTCTTCACAATGGAGAAGAATGCAGACATTTTTTCTCGAGTGAATTCATTTTCACGAGCAAACTGCAGTGTATAGTAGTACAAATCCATAATGATTCCGGTCTTCAGATCCTCCTTATAGTCTTCCAGACCAAAGATGTCGGAAAGGACACTTTTGAAGAAGAAAGGAAGTTTAAAAGATTTGAGTACATTTTAATCATAAATATTCTGAAGGCAGCAACTAACTTATGAATGCAGCTTGGCAAACCCTGATAGGATACTTCATCGGAAACAGATACGATTGAGTAAATTGAAAATTTATTTTAGCAATTCAAATGTAAAAGAAACCTTTCATACATCTAAGTCTTTTGGAAACCAGACATCTCTTCAATAAGAGTGGTTTAACAGGATAAGTGCTGTCTAAACTTTATCAGCCAAACCATTTTCTGTGACTGTTACAAATTTATTACTTCTGTTCATTTGTACCAGTCATTGTGACTGTAATGTATGTCTCAATAATTGCTTGACCCTCATTGTACATATCCAAGCTAATTGAGACTCTTTCTGTTAATGAGACTAAGAGGCTCATTTATTTCACTTGCATCATCTCAAGTAGAAAACATCTTTTACAGTTAGAACCGTTGATACAATATCCAATACTTATGAGCCCATATAAGATTTTTGATAAGACATATCAATTATTGTAACAGAAAAGTTACACTCACTTTTTTATGTGATCTGCATTCAAGGACTCATTGATTCTGTCCACATCATCAACTGTCAAGTCAGCCCTGAAAATACCAAACATATTTTGTGAGTTTACTTAAATCAATTACAATACCCTCCTGAACTTTATATATATAAGACAATACAGCAGTGTCGGGAAAAGATACACATTTACATAAAAGTAAACCTAGTTAGCATATTTAGTGTCAACTTGTAATATTTTGCTTTAATCATTTTGAATTTAGAAGACAATAAAAAGTTTTAAAATGCTTTTAAAGGAGTAACAATGTTGAGCAGCAACACAAAACAGTGACAAGTTAGTACAAACTGACAACAAAATTCCTACCAAATACCATGCCAAATGTCAATAGAAACCAAATAGTTGATCCTTAACAATCAATTTGTCCTTCTCTTAAAGGCACCACTCGACCCCGTTTCGTCCGCCATTTTGAACCAATAGCATTCCGAGAAAACAAATGTGCTGTATTATGCTTATTCATTAATAAAATAAAGAAATAATTACTTGACTGATATAAGAGGAGTATATTCACAAATAATTCATAACAAAAGTTACCAGTTACAACAACATTTTGTCGTAATAATGCATTCCACAATCGTAGCTTCGAAGATTGGCTTCATTTCACGATGTTTTTAATTTTCGAGCGATACACCTTATTCTTTGGCAAATTGTTTAATCTTTAACAACTGCAATGCTAACCTTTAAATACAAACATAATTGAAATTAAGTGTGAAATTATCATGTAAAAATCATTTATAACTGTAAACAGGAAAGTCCTCCTGAATTTCGTTTCCACAAAAAATACCCCGATCGAATGGTCCCTTTAACTTCTGAAGATACATTTAAAATCTATACATATTATGAAATCGAAAATGTTATAACCCTCACTTTCCGACCTTCGTAAAATAGGGGGTAGATGTTTGAAATTTTTACTTTCTTTACATTTCTACATTCACATTGATATATATTTTTCATAGCTTGTATTTTCCTGTCATGACTGATTGGTTAATTATCTCTAAGTAGACCGAAACTTCTGGAAGCTGTATCCTTGCACATCGAGCCAGTGGGGTAGCAGTTAAGGCCTCTCGATCTTGATCTCTTAACTGCACTTGTTTACCCGTCACTGTATGACATGTGTTACAAACAATTTAATGAGAATTTTTAAAGTAGAGAAATAGGATGGTAACCTTTAGGTATAATTCTTTTTGACATTAATTCAAATTTGCAGGATGATAGATGTACTTACCATACACATATTTTTGCTTTGTGTTCTCTTGGCTAAAACAGAAGACAGAAATCACAAATTGAATTTTGGAAATGACATTCATATATCATCTTAAAGTTCCAAAGGTTTCTTCCAGACCAATTTTTGTTGTTGATTACTATTTATACACCGATAAATATTCCGATTTCCAATAAATAAAGGTATAAACAATACAACAATATTTGAGATTTCATAGGACTTTACTTTTCTTTTTTTAGTCAGATAAAATTTAAATTCAGATTTCAGCAAATGACAAAACCAGATAAAAATACCTGAATGATCTTTGGCACATCTGGTTGTTCCTTCTGCAGAACATTTTGTTTTTCTCCTGTCTCGTCTGTCAGATGCATGTCCGATCGTAAATCCCCAAGAAAAGTCTGCAGAAACGCTGAATGTAAATGCTCACCACCGTTGCTAAGCACATTTGTTATTATTTGCCTTTGATGTAAGGGACTTAATCGCTTGTGCACAGCAAAACAAAAACAGAGTTGCCTCCCTTTCGAATCGCCGGAGTACGGTGAATTCGTACCCAAAACGAACTCGTACCCACAAATTCTTTCCCTGCCTGCGATGTAAATAAACAGTTACATTTCATTATCAGGATCCAATAATTTTAAATGCATGACACTTGGGTATTATTATAAGGCCGGAGAACAATCAATTAGAAGATAAATAGTTGCGTTTGTAAAATTTCCGGGATTCATTGTTATTCAACACCCGCAAATTTAGTTTAAAACCGACGGCGTTAGCCGGAGGTTTTAAACGCTTAAATTTGCGGGTGTTGAATAACAATGAATCCCGGAAATTTTACAAACGCAACTATTTATCGATATTGTAACATGACCCTTAGTTATGAGCATTCTAAGAGCGAACTCTATTTTTGCGTAGGGAACTCTGAGTTGAAAGGATCTAACGACTGATCCATTATTGTTATAGGTGTTCGCAGCTATAAAGAAAAGAGAATTCACAGTGTTATAGACATTAAAATAGTATTCTTATATTGCAAACCAGTTGCACTCATAACGATGAGATCTTATAGTTTTCACTGGGAAATTTATGAGAGAGAAAACAGTTATATAATTCATAAACTAACAGGAACAAACCCGACTGAACAAATATCTTTAACTCGCCCAGACCATTGTGACGGCGACGCGATCATTATGACGTCATAACCGTTGGCCTTTGTGACGTCGTGCCATGGGAACGGCATTCGAAAGAAACCGGCTGCATGGCACAAGGCGGCAAATTAGGAGAAACTTAGCCAATTAAGAAAGTTTAGTTACATAAAACTAAAGCAAATAGAAAAGGATTTTTGGCATATACGGGAATGCGCAAGTTAGAAAATGACAACAACAACAGTAAAATGTGAATCGGGCACGAATATTGGTAGAATCAGAACATTTTAATGTTGAGGCGAACCAAATAATGTATTCTTTCGCGGTGATTCGCCTCAGCCAATTTGCGGGTGTTCATTGCCATTTAACACTGGGAAATCCTTCAAATCAACCAATCAGAAACGAGTATTTACCTAAGTCATGTTACAATTACAGAGTAATGTCCGACAATGCTACAATTTTATAGTTCCATTCCACAGTGACTCTAAACGTTTGACGAGTAGTTTAAATATAGACGTTGTAAATAGAGTAAAAGTGCTAGAAAAATTTCCTCTAAAAATATTAGTTCAAATTCCTGACCATTTTGTACACTGCTACCATTGCTGTGTGGTTCAGACTTAATTGAAGGAATGTCGCTATTGGCTGAAATATTGCACCACTCGACCGCGTTTCGTCCGCCATTTTGAAACGTTAGAATTGCGAGAAAACCAATGTGCTGTATTATACTAATTCATTAACAAAATAAAGAAACAATTACTTGATTGATATAAGAGGAGCTTATTTACAAATAGTTCATAACAAAAGTTACCAGTTACGACAGCATTTTGTTGTAGTAATGCAAACCACGATCGTAGCTTCGATGATTGGCTTCATTTCACGATGTTTTTATTTTTTGAGCGATACACTTTATTCTTTGGCAAATTGTTTAATCTTGAACAACTGAAATGCCAACCTCACAAACATATTTGAAATTAAGTTTGAAATTATCATGTAAAAATCATATATAATTGTAAACAGGAAAGTCCTCCTGAATTTCGTTTCCACAAAAAATACCCCGCTCGAATGGTCCCTTTAAACGATAGGCGCTGTTTTATCTTTTCAGCGAAACCAACCTCCCTTTTGCATTTGGTACTAGGTACACTTTTAATCCATACAAGTGTAGCAGGGTTCACTTGGTCATAGAAAACCAAAGGCTGTTTGGTTCGATATGGAGTTTATTCACATGCTAATGCCATATAACGACAGAACAGCAGACACGTAGGCAACAATAACAGAAGTACACCCATTCTCTCCCCAGAGGCAGATCAAGTCATGTTGATTTAGCCTCTGTTCTATTACGCCGAAATCCGTGGGTTCCGGCAGTTTCCCCTGGCGGAAAAAAACCCGCAGCACAATCCATTTGAATTAATTTCTTTATCAAATGACAACGCTTCTCGCATGGAAAGGGTGGTTCCTATCACAATGCTTTTGTCTTGATTCAGTAGCCAAAGAACAGCGTCGCTGATTGCACAACTAACTTTGATTGCCTCCAATCAGGCATAGATCACCTATTCTATCCCACAAAATCGGCGTAATATAACAGAGGCTAAATCAAAATGACTTGATCTGCCTTTGTGGGGAGAGAATGTAGTACACCCTGAAATAATAAATAAATACAATGTAGATATATGAACATTTGATATGTAATAATCCTACATTATATGTGTATAACTTACTCGTTTCAGAATGTAAGATACTACATGAATGTATGAAATGAGACATCCAATAAGGTATTACATACAACAGTTACATACTGCAAATATATTTATGTACCATAATGCCAAAAGTAAAGATTATAATGAGGAACTCATACGACTATGATAGATAACACATAGTATGAAATATAATACAATGATGATAACCATGATATTAAACATAACAAATATATGGTACTCAGGTGCCTACCGCCAATTTTAACTCCTCACGCGGTTACATCATGACGTAAATCTAAAAATGAGGAGCTTGTCACAGTGACTGTCCAGTGAAAGTGCAGACGGGCTCCTGTGTGTCATGTCAGTGAACATATTGCAGTGCACTAGCTCTAGCATGTGTGCTGGTTAACTTTATAAATTTAGTAAGCATGCATCTTAAGAAGTACGTATACCTTCCCTAACAATAGATAGAACAAAGAAAGAGAGCTGAGGTAGTGAACTGTGAAAGCAGTCACACCACCAGAGAACAGTAGACGGAGAACTAAGTGCTTAATTTGAGGCTTGTAAAATTACAAGAGCACGGTCATGTTAGTTTGACTGCATTGTAGAATGCCTGGAATAAAATAATAAAGGAAATTATACATATATATACATTAAAGACATGCATTAATAATTTATTATTCTGCCACACACTTCCCCACTCTATAAAATGACGTCCTCGTCATGTGTTCTTCCCGGTGATTATGTCCACTAGAGCATCAGTAGCCTTGGTTCCAGTAGCAGCAAAGACTCCCTTTGCTAGAAGTGTCCCAAGATACTTTGCTCTCACTTTCCAGTCTGGTTCTGTCGACGCTGCCATAACGTAATCCCCTGATCTCTGCCACTGTGGTCTGTTTATGTCCCTCGCAGATCTTCTAGGTCCAGGAGCTGCTGCTTCCCCTCCATGAAGTCCTCTAGCCTGTTGGCTGGCAGGCTTTTCCTGTGACTCTTCTTCATCTGCTGCTTTAAAAAATGTTGTTACATCCTGTCCGATATCTGGGTAAGTGGTGTTGGCTACATCATCCACATTATCAACAGCGCCTTTTCTGGTAGCTTCTGTTACAACTTCATCTCCAGAGTGGCAACCGTCAAAACTTCAACCTCTCATCTGACTTAAAGCGTAACATGGATCTCCCAAATTGTCCTTGGGGTTGGTGGCATCACTGTATCTCTCTGCATCGTTGGGTGGTACTTAGGCACTGGTACATAGGGGATTGACAAATATCCAATAGAAAGTACAAGTTTCCTATGCAATGTCTT
Organism: Steromphala cineraria; assembly: GCA_916613615.1. Taxonomy (NCBI): domain Eukaryota; kingdom Metazoa; phylum Mollusca; class Gastropoda; order Trochida; family Trochidae; genus Steromphala; species Steromphala cineraria. Next base: position 55,270,240 of record OU744728.1, on the reverse strand, counting down.
TTGATGTACTTCGCCAGTTTCTTTTCCTACAACATAGACAGGGGTGAGTGGATCTGGCTGCTTGAGGATGAGGTATGGTTTTTCTTTCCATCTATTTGCAATCTTGTGTTTTCCATCAAAAGTCACAATCTCCACCAACAGTCACAATTGGCTTCCCTATGCATCAATGAATGTGAAACGTTTGATTTTATTGAATATAATCTGATAAAAGGCCCTTTCAGCATCTCGTTCATCTCCTCAACATTTGTTTCATCTTCATCTTATCACAATTATCTACGATAAGTTTAAATTTTATTTTTTGGTGCCACATGATGACCTATGTCGCAACGTTATAATTATTCAGAAACATTATTAAAGATTTTAAGTATTTATTTGATACAACACACTCCAGAAGCTCATTAGTGGGTTTAACAACAATTATGACAAATAAAACACCTGAAAGGATATAATTCAATTAGACTCGATAAAATGATAGTCTTACCTACATACTGTATTGTAAAATAGATGAACATCACTTTCACTCTAGCCCGAAACATCGACTCAAGAAAGTCTAGATTTTGATTGAAAAATTATTTGTCAATTCTCTTTGGCTCCATCCTTACCATCATCTTTGAATAAATTTTTTGTTCGCGGCTTCTTTTTTGTATGAGCATAACCAGCTTAAAGGGGCAGTAGCACGTTTTTTGATAATTTTGTATTTTAAAAAAATACACTGATAATTGTTAGTTAATGCTAAATGTTTTATTTTGACAGTGTCAAAAATCTCATTACACAAGCCAATCTTCCATTGTCAGAGGACAAAGTATGAAGATTCACATGAAATCCATTGGCGACCATTTTGTGTGAACACCTTTTTTTCATTTTGTGTAAGGAAAATCAATCGCATGGCTAAACTTTACGTTATATATTTGAATAATTACTGCTCCATTTAGTTTTAACACATTGTCTGTCAGTTGGAACCATTAATTTTCATTTTCTTGACATCTCCTTATATTCGCCCTAAAACCGTGCTACTGCTCCTTTAAAATCTCTGTACGTTGTGACCTGATATCAAACCTTGATAACTACCAACTTGATAACGCATCTACCTCTTTAACATATCAGCGATGGTGATATAGTAACATGATATTGACTCACTGAGATAAGCCAAGGTCAGCCCTGATATAAAACACACACATGACAGGTTATTTGCACCGCTGCATTTGACAAGACAGTTAATAAGCTCCTGTAATATCACGATGAAGGGAGGTTTTCTCTCGGCGTTGATCATACTTTCATTGGTGTGGGGTTTCAATTGCAATGTCGACAGCCAACTTCATATCAGTATGATTGACTTACTGACAAAGAGACTTGATGTTGTTGAACAACAGATGACCATTGATAAAGCCGATCTACAAAACAAACAGGATGTGAAAATCCTTTCTCTAAAGACCGAACTGATGTCCGACATGCGACGACTTGTAACAGAGGCCCTGGCTGGAATATTGAGAAGTGAGTCAATTGAAGCACTCATAAAATCTGAGGTAATTTCCGAGGTAAGGCACCTAAAACGGGTTAACCACCACATGAGGAGAGAACTGCACCAATTTGAGAGCAAACTCGGACGTGTTCAAGAGGACAATATTATGTACAGGGAGGCGCTAAAGAAAGGTAAGGGAGAAACGTGTGAGGTGATGACCTGCTCAAAATATCTTGTAAAGTCAGAACTTCTCACCGTTAAGCTAGAAGAACGTGAGAGGGAAATCAGTGAGCTGAACAAGAAGATAAATGAACAAGATCAAGCATGTCAATCAGCCATGGTTAACAGAACTGTCCAAAGCAAAATGAATTCAACAAGACAAAGTGTAGCTACAATGTCCTCAGTACAAGAATCAACAACTTCAACAACGCCGTCACCACCTGAACCAGAAAGAGGTCGGATCCTGATAGCTCCTATGCTTTCATCTAAACAACAACATTTCCGTCAAGTCAACATCCACAGAAACTCAATTGCCAAAGATCCTCATCTAAATCTACGAAATGTTGATTCTGTAACCTATGTATCAAAACTGAAGTCATTTTTCATTGGCTTATCATCGCCTTTCAAGATTATCAAAGCTAAACTGAACAGCTCCCGGACTGAAACTGTGCGACATAATGTTGGAACATACGGAATCGCAGTCGATGAAAGAAGAAATATTGTTTTTCTTACAACACGACATCCAAGCTATACAATAAGTACAATGGATCTTAATGGCCACCACTTCAGTGCAATAATAAGCTTGCGAGAGTTTAGTGACAGGCCTTTTGGTATTGCGATCAACACTAAAGGAAAGATTGTTTATGCTTGCAACCACAACAAGCTTTTTTCATTACGATATGACGGAAGCGGTTTCACAATTCATAATTCCGGAACCAATATGCATGCAGTTACCCTGGATATCACAAACGGTCTCTTGTTTTACAGCAAGTCAAAGAAGCTAATGAAGATGTCAACATCCACCAACATAAGTAGTGTCGTGACAGAGTTTGAATTTAAAATTTCTTATCTCGTTTACAACAGAGACACAGTGTATTATATTAGTCATAGTAAATCACCTGGTACACTAGGAGCAGTTGATATGAGACCTAACATTGTGTCATATGAATTGCAGACAGTGGAGATGGCCGGTGCAATTTACTTTGCAATGTGTTTGATTCCCTGATAAACTTTGAATTTAATTGTTAATAACATTAAGATTTACTCATGATTTATGTGTGTCACTTATGAATACGCATTTTTATCGATCAATTTTGTTTGATTGCCAAACTAATTTTAAAACAAATAATTATGTTGTTATATACTCATTAATCATGATTGAATAATGTGAAAAGGAGAATGAATGAATGAATACACAATATCATGAATTATTTGATAATATGCCCTGCTTCTATCAACCAATTAGTTATCTCTTAATTTGTTAATAAATTAGCATGATACAGCATATTTGTTTTTTCGCAGTTCAAAAAAATTCAAGACGGCAGATGAAAGCCGATAGTGAGATTAACATTTTAGTTGTTCAAGCTACCTGATTTTTACATGATTATTTAACACATTATTTCAAAAATGTTATTGAGGTTATCCTATCATTTTTAAAGATTTAACAATTTGACAAACAATTGCGTGCATCACTGAAAATGAAGCCAATCATCCGATCTACGAGCGAGAAACCCATTACTAAGGCCGTGTTCACATGCCATCAAATATTTATATGAGTATAATTGCTCATATAAGCAAATTTGCACATATGAGTAAAAGCAAATATACTATGCGTTCACATGGATAAATAGTGTAAGGTGTAAAACACATTTGCTTATATAAGTATTTGGATTTTGTTGTCCTATGAAAGCATTTCGTCCATGTGGGAGATGGAGGGTCATGTCTGATTTGCAGTATCCAGTGTCCATATCCGTCTAACAATATCTTGACTAGTGTTAGGGGAAGTAAGGGGATGCTTTAACAGTTTAACTCAGAATTCACAACCTTTTAGGATCTTCACTGAGTTTTGCTGACAGATTTCCTAAAAACTTGTATATCGATTTCAAGGATCTGATATGTTTCACTGTTTCAGAAACTTAGAGAAGCTATCAAGCTAAAGCGGCTTGCTATGTTTATCAACTTTGTCCTCATCTTATCAGACAAAGCTATCCCTAACTCCCATGCAAAACCCATATTGTCCTAGGTTAGAAGCAGTGGCAATAATGGCCAAACAATCTTTCTCACCCTCCTTCAAACTCTTTCAAATCACGGAGTCATTTGGTAGAGAATAACATATTTTTAGAGGCTGAAACACTGATTTTTGAAGTCAAATTATGGGTTTATGATCAACCTACAGAGAAAAGGTCCATTAGTTGTATAAAATTGTTGATGAAATGTTTTACTCTTCTGTTGTTATGTAGTGGAATATAGATAACAGTGCTAAGTCTACTGCAAGTTAGTCTGGGGGGAATTTAAAGAAAGCAACCCTCTTACATTGGCTTTTCCTATCTATGCTGGTACCTTGATGGTACGCATATCCAATCATCATTTTTGTCCTTGCCAATACTGACTATTAAAATTGAAAAGAATTTTACGATGATTCTACTTGTCATTTGTGACCATCTTTACAGACATTAATAAAGGCTGGACGAAATCCATTCTTGGTATGCTTTGTTTTCACACCGTTGCGAAAGAACGTAAAAAGAAATTTAACGTGCACTAACTTACCTATCTATTGCAGCATAACCCTGAAGCCAACCCTTTACTTACAGAGCTAATATTAGCCTCTCCCAAAACATTTCCAGCTATGGTTTGAGTCGCCCGAATGTTACCATATATTTTGGCAACTGAAGATAGTGCTTAGACACCCCTGGTGCCGGTGGGATGTGACTTTGGAAGACAACCATTTTGTTAAAGAAACATAATTTCTCAGTTTCCCCGTATCTGTTCAGTTTTTTTAGTTTCTTTTGCATTCTGTCGAGCGAAATAGCTTCTTTTCACTTAATATTGTATATGTCTTTCGCCATATGACTTTCTGTCACTAAAATCACCAAACAAGAGCTTCTTTTTAAAAACATGTCATACTGTCTGACTTTAAAGCCCCATTGTCATACTGGCATGTGGTTTATGATGAAATTTAGCTATTGAGGAAATAGATTCACCATTCTTTTGAAACATATTTCGTATAAAGTTTGATATCATATTTACATGTTTCAATCAACAGTAAAATACTTAATTCGACGTCCAAAGTACAGTAACCCCTGCAAAAGTGCCATAGCTTTTAACGAACCTGCTTTAGATGACGTCATCATTATGTGTGTAGATTTTACAACACGTCTCAGTAACGCAAAAATCCGATGGGCATCTTCCCTGCCGGCAACTAGTTCCTGATTCGGAGAAAAATAAAATAAAATCTAGTCGTGCGCGACAAAGACGGTTTCAAGCGCATATTTAGGAACCGGAAATTGTGATATGGCAACACTTGATTCGTCTTCATGTTTACATGACGGGGCTTACACCTCTGTCATTTTGGTAAACTCTCTCCTATTCAATGAATTTTGGTCCGATATTCTCATGGTTGGTTGCAAAATATTGCTAAAAATACCACAAATAAAGTAAAAATATTTTTAAAATATTCCAAGTTTGTAAATGGGGCTTTAAGAAATGAAGATTCCATTTTGCTCATATGAGTAAAGACATTTTGCGTTCAAATGACGCAAACACTTATGTAGGCAAAATTGCTTATAAGCAAATTTACTTTTGCTATACCTCTGGAGGTGAAGTATATTTACTACGGAAGCAAATTTGCCTATATAGGTAAACACGTTCACATGCCAAATTTACTCATTAGGAGTAAATTTACTCATATATGTAAATATACTCATATAAGTATTTGGTGGCATGTGAACACGGCCTTAGAACATTGTCGTAACTGATAACTTTTATCATAAATTATTTGTAAATATGCTCCTCTTCTATCAACCAAATAATTATTTCTTAATTTGTTAATGAGTTAGCACGATACAGCATATTTGTTTTTTCACAATTCTAAAACTTCAAGATGGTGGTTGAAAGCTGATAGACAGGTGTTATTAATCACACAAACGAAAAGTTGCCAGAGATCATGCATGGTCTTGATTGATTTCCTGACTTTTCAGTGTGAATGGGAGGGATAGGAAACTCAGCGTGAATGAAAGTAACAGATTGATGATAGATAATGCTGCTGCTGCTGATGATGATGATGATGATGATGATATTGTATGATGATGATGATAGATAATGATGATGATGATGATGATGATGATGATGATGATGATGATGATGATATTTTATGATGTTCTCAGCGTATACAGCTTAACATTACATCTAACGGATGATTATTAGACCCAAATGAAATTTTCTTATTATTAAGTGATATAAATGTGCTCTTTTTATGTTTTTGGCACTTCATTCACATTGCACTTACTTCATCCAGGTTTTTAAATAGGTACCCGAAAACAGAATGTATGGACTTACATTTGAACGTCTGATCATGTCATATTTAGATATGCTATTAATTCAGGTCATATGAAACAATTACAGCAGTCGCTTTTTCGACCCTCAACAACTTCCAAACAATGATTGCTTTAAACTAGAAACGTCCATTTAAAACCAACTGTTTTTTTTAAGTGTTTGGATACGTATTTTTAGTGTTCTGGCATTCTATATGGCAATGGGAAAACAGTTCGAATTAAGTGATATTCGATATCCAAAAAGAAAGACGAATTGTCAATATGATTTATAGAATGTAAATGCTCAATTACAGTGTAACAAAAATTTAAAACAATATAAATGTGTCACATCTCATTCGTATTATGAAATGAAGCCCAAACACTCCTTAAATTAACAACAAATATTATTGAATTAAAATACCCACTCTAATCACACCTGTCTTATTTTGGAATGTTCCAAAGGTATGTAACCCTTTTTACAACTAAGATGACGATAATTACAGTTATATAATGCTACGCGGAGGGAATAATCCTATTAAGACACTAAACTGTTGTTAGACAGGCAGGTAGACATACAGACAGACAGACAGACAGAAAGACAGACAAGCCGATGGTATGACACGGTTAATCGTTTTGTAAAGTCAATGCATGTTCAGAGTCACCTTTCCTATAAAATATCGAGTCAATTAATTTTCTACCTTCGGGGGTTTCTCAAATCAGAATTTTACTTCCCACGTAATGTCTGTACAAAGTGGGCTGTAATAATCATTTTTTAGAAACAAAATCTGTATCAAGAATGTTGAAGGTTGGTGGGAAAATTCTGCTGCAGATAGTCTGCTCTCAACAATAACCAGAGGCCAAGGGTTGAAATGTGATTGGTTTACTAAGTTGAAGCTCATAGACTGACAATGACCTAAACATGGGACAACGTCCCATCATGTAATGTAAGGTCTCGTTATACAGTTTTTTCATTGTGAACGGGGGCCAAAGAGTTCCCACTTCAGATAGCAAATAGAGTTCTGACAGTGTTTTACCCCTAAAAGAAAAGTTTTTGGAGGTATTTTAATAAGTCTTTCTTTCAGAATTAGCTAATATACTTGGCTGTCAGCATGCAACAATCATGTATTGCTATGCCAATTGCGGAAGGTCAAGCGACCGAAGCTGTTCGGTCGCTTCCGGGTCCAAAATCCCAAGAATTTCAATGTGTGAATTTCATACGGTCAATTTTCAAATAGCTGTAGCAAAAAAGTAGCAAGGACAACCATTAGTATTTCATTGATTTTTCAAACAGAAGTATGCATATCTTACTGCTGCTAGTGGTTATTAGTGATCTATTTCATTTGTAAGGGAGTGACAAGCCAATGAAGTGGCCTTTTCTAAGTATAAACGGTGTAACAATGTAACGCATACACGTTGTATGTGGTGGACTTTGATTTTTGTTTTTATTATGAGAATGTTCATATTTACATGTATGTCTCATAATACAAATACTGTGTACACCAAATTTATACATTTGAGTACCTGTACAATGATGTATGATGTCATTGTATATTTGTATGTCGTGCCTATTAAAATTATTGTAATACAAAATAAAGAAAATGATATCTTGTGGATCAACGTTAGGGATGATGAATACACATACATGCATTTAAAGTTGTTCACCATATTTTACAAAATCTTCAATCATCTGGTTTAATTTCCCCATGTTTTCATTCGTAAATGAGTACAGAACCAAATATCACATGTGACACAAGGATATTCTCCTTTGGTTAGATACTCGTTACATATTGCATGTGGATACATAAACTTTCGCAATGTCTTCTGATAGTTCATTAAACATAAAACCTAAAGTCTTTATATAATTAACAATCTTTGAATCTAAATTTTTTAATTTGACTGAGTATACATCTGACAAAATTAGCTCAATTTAGCTCCTCAACATTTGTTTAATCTTCATCCAATCACTGTGATATCTGTCATATGTTTAATTTTTAATTGTAAAGTGCCACCAGAAGGCCTTTTATCGCAACCTTTTATTTATTCCGAAACGTTAACCGCATAAAAGTTGTAAAATAATAAGAAAATTTAAAGATTAATTTGATATAATAAGCTTGAAAAGCAGCCTTATTAAAATCTGATGAACGCATCGTGCGCTTCAACATTATGCCCTTATCCATACGCGATAGTTTGTACACCGAAACCAAACGGAATAAACGAAACGAAATTATACAAGCTGAATTTGATCGGATTTTAATCAGATTGCTTGCAAAGCTTATTAGAGTTTATAATCACACTTATATTAAATAAAAAGTCTAAAAATCATATGCATTTAATTATGACATTATGGTTGTATCCACACATTGCAGTTCATAAAGATGAACATCACTTTCACTCTTGCTCGAAACAGAGACTCAAGACAGTCTAGATTTTGATTGAACAACATTTGTCATATCTCTTTGACATCATCTTAGTAATATATTTGACAAATCTCTTTGAATGTATCTTCAAAATCTATTTGAATGTATCTTCAAAATCTATTTTATATATCTCTTTGATTCCATCTTAATAATTCATTTTATATATCTCTTTGATTCCATCTTAATAATATATTTGACAAATCTCTTTGAATCTATCTTAATAATCTATTTTATATATCTCTTTGATTCCATCTTAATAATCTACAATGTATTTGATAAATCATCATCTTTGAACAACACTAAGTCTTGTCATTGCGGCTTCTATTATGAATAAGTCTCAGTAATAGCTTCAGTGCTCTATATTGTCTTGACCTGATGTTAAACCTTGATAACAACCACCCCGATGATATATTCATCTGTTTAACATATCAGCAATGATGATATAGTAACATGATATTGACTCACTGAGATAAGTCCAGGTCAGTCCTGATATAAAACACCCACATGACAGGTTATTTGCACCGCTGCATTTGATGAGACAGTTATTAAGCTCCTGTAATATCACGATGAAGGGAGGTTTTCTCTCGGCGTTGATAATTCTTTCATTGGTGTGGGGTTTCAATTGCTATGTCGACAGCCAACTCCATATCAATATGATTGACTTACTGACAAAGAGACTTGATGTTGTTGAACAACAGATGACCATTGATAAAGCCGATCTACAAAACAAACAGGATGTGAAAATCCTTTCTCTAAAGACCGAACTGATGTCCGACATGCGACGACTTGTAACAGAGGCCCTGGCTGGAATATTGAGAAGTGAGTCCATTGAAGCACTCATAAAATCTGAGGTAATCTCCGAGGTAAGGCACCTAAAACGGGTTAACCACCACATGAGGAGAGAACTGCACCAAATTGAGAGCAAACTCGGACGTGTTCAAGAGGACAATATTTTGTACAGGGAGGCGCTAAAGAAGGGTAAGGGAGAAACGTGTGAGGTGATGACCTGCTCAAAATATCTTGTAAAGTCAGAACTTCTCACCGTTAAATTGGAAGAACGTGAGAGGAAAATAAGTGAGCTGAACAAGAAGATAAATGAACATGATCAAGCATGTCAATCAGCCATGGTTAACAGAACTGTCCAAAGCAAAATGAATTCAACAAGACAAAGTGTAGCTACAATGTCCTCAGTACAAGAATCAACAACTTCAACAACGCCGTCACCAACTGAACCAGAAAGAGGTCGGATCCTGATAGCTCCTATGCTTTCATCTAAACAACAATATTTCCGTCAAGTCAACATCCAAAGAAACTCTATTGCCATATATCCTCATCTAAATCTACGATATGTTGATTCTGTAACCTATGTATCAAAGCTGAAGTCATTTTTCATTGGCTTATCAACGCCTTTCAAGATTATCAAAGCTAAACGGAACAGCTCCCTGATTGAAACTGTGCGACATAATGTTGGAACATACGGAATCGCAGTCGATGAAAGAAGAAATATTGTTTTTCTTACAACACGGCATCCAAGCTTTACAATAAGTCGGATGGATCTCAATGGCAACCACTTCAGTGCAATAGTCAGCTTGCAAAAGATTGGCCGCGATCCTTTTGGTATTGCGATCAACACTAAAGGGAAGATTGTTTATGCTTGCAACCATGACACGCTCTTTTCATTACGATATGACGGAAGCGGTTTAACAATTCATAATTCCGGAACCAATATGCATGCAGTTACCCTGGATATCACAAACGGTCTGCTAGTTTACACCAAGTCAAAGAAACTAATGAAGATGTCCTTATCCACCAACATAAGCAGTGTGGTGACAGAGTTTGAATTTAAAATTTCTAATCTCGTTTACAACAGAGACACGGTGTATTATATTAGTCATAGTAAATCACCTGGTACACTAGGAGCAGTTGATATGAGACCTAACATTGTGTCATATGAATTGCAGACAGTGGAGATGGCTGGTGCAATTTACTTTGCAATGTGTTTGATTCCCTGATAAACTTTGAATTTAATTGTTAATAACATTAAGATTTACTCATGATTTATGTGTGTCACTTATGAATACGCATTTTTATCGATCAATTTTGTTTGATTGCCAAACTAATTTTAAAACAAATAATTATGTTGTTATATACTCATTAATCATGATTGAAAAATGTGAAAAGGAGAATGAATGAATGAATACACAATATCATGAATTATTTGATAATATGCCCTGCTTCTATCAACCAATTAGTTATCTCTTAATTTGTTAATAAATTAGCATGATACAGCATATTTGTTTTTTCGCAGTTCAAAAAAATTCAAGACGGCAGGTGAAAGCCGATAGTGAGATTAACATTTTAGTTGTTCAAGCTACCTGATTTTAACATGATCATTTCACACATTATTTCATAAATGTTATTGAGGTTATCCTTTCATTTTTTAAAGATTTAACAATTTGACAAACAGTAACGTGTATCACTCAAAATGAAGCCAATCATTCGATCTACGAGCGAGTAATCCATTACTAAGACAGAACATTGTCGTAACTGATAACTTTTATCATAAATTATTTGTAAATATGCTCCTCTTCTATCAACCAAATAATTATTTCTTAATTTGTTAATGAGTTAGCACGATACAGCACATTTGTTTTTTCACAATTCTAAAAATTCAAGATGGCGGATGAAAGCTGATAGACAGGTGTTATTAATCACACAAACGAAAAGTTGCCAGAGATCATGCATGGTCTTGATTGATTTCCTGACTTTTCAGTGTGAACGGGAGGGATAGGAAACTCAGCGTGAATGAAAGTAACAGATTGATGATAGATAATGATGATGATGATGATGATGATATTGTATGATGTTATCAGCTTATACAGCTTATCATTACATCTAACGGATGATTATTAGACTCAAATGAAATTTTACTCATTATTAAGTGATATAAATGTGCTCTTTCTGAGTTTTTGGCACTTCATTCACATTGCACTTACTTCATCCAGGTTTTTAAATAGGTACCCGAAAACAGAATGTATGGACTTACATTAGAACGTCTGATCGTGTCATGTTTAGATATGCTATTAATTCAGGTCATATAGAACAATTACAGCAGTCGCTTTTTTGACCCTCGACAATTTCCAAACAACGATTGCTTTAATCTACAAACGTCCATTTAAAACCAACTGATTTTTTGAAGTTTTTGGATACGTATTTTTAGTGTTCTGTCATTTTAAATTGCAATGGGAAAACAGTTCGAATTAAGTGATATTCGATATCCAAAAAGTGAGACGAATTGTCAATATGATTTATAGAATGTAAATGCTCAATTACAGTGTAGCAAAAATTTAAAACAATTTAAATGTGTCATATCCCATTCTTATTGAAATGAAGCCCAAACACACCTAAAATTCAACAACAAATATTATTGAATTAAAATACCCACTCTAACCACTTCTGTCTTATTTTGGAACGTTCTACAGGTATGTAACCCTTTTTACAACTAAGATGACGATAGTGACAGTTATATAATGCTACGCGGAGGGAATAATCCTATTAAGACACTAAACTGTTGTTAGACAGGCAGGTAGACATACAGACAGACAGACAGACAGAAAGACAGACAAGCCGATGGTATGACACAGTTAATCGTTTTGTAAAGTCAATGCATTAACAGAGTCACCTTTCCTATAAAATATAGAGTCAATTAATTTTCTACCTTCAGGGGTTTCTTAAATCAGAATTTTACTTCCCACGTAATGTCTGTACAAAGTGGGCTGTAAGTATCATTTTTGAGAAACAAAATCTGTATCAAGAATGTTGAAGGTTGGTGAGAAAATTCTCCTGTACATAGTCCGCTCTCGACAATAACCAGTGGCCAAGGGTTGAAATGTGATTGGTTTATCAAGCTCAAGCTCATAGACCGACACTGACCTAAACAATGGACAACGTTCCATCAGGGCAACGAAACGGAAATTTTGCTTGATTTCTTTACGGTAAATATGCAAAAAGTGTTCAATCAGATTCATACATGAGCTCAATGATACACAGAATTGACTTTAAAGGGGCAGTAGCACGTTTTTTGTTAAATGTAAAATTTTGACAGTGTAAAAAATCTCATTACACAAGCCAATCATCCATTGTCAGAGGACAAAGTATGAAGATTCACATATAATCCATTGGCGGCCATTTTTTGTGAACATCTTTAATTGATTTTGTGTATTAAAAAATGACTCGTATGGCTAAACTTTACGTTATATGTTTTAATTATTACTGCTCCATATAGTTTAAATACATTGTCTTTCAATTGGTACCATTTACTTTCATTTTCCTGACATCAGCTTATATTCCCCCTTAAAACGGGGGAGGGGGGGGGGGGGGGTGGGTGGCGTTTATAACTAGGGTAGTTGAGATAATTAAGCGCCCATCATCTAGTATTAAGAAGAATTTTTAAATTATACTTGAAGCAATGAGATTCGCGATATGATTTATGACATATCCTTTATTAACTTTATTTTTTTGGGTGACTTCGACCTATAGCTCTTATTTACTCCTGAATTATTTGTTGCTCATTGCTAATATTACATTTGCAATCATATCTGATACTTTTTGAGAAATGTGTCCTGTTTCTTCATTCAACGGATTTATTTGACATTGTATACTGCATTATGTGTTATGCAGAATGTTCTGTAATACGTATACTCTTTATTGTATATATATATCATGCTTATGCTTCAAGGAATAAAAACATTAAAAAAAGAAAAAATAAGAAGAAGAATTTCTTATTTTATTGTTTAATGAGATTCACGATATGATTTATGGCATATCCTTTACGTTAATTGACATGTTTTACAATGGGTAATAGAGGTTTGATAATAATACTTTCAGAATTTTAGCTACATCCTTAATTGTGTAAGACAAACATACGTTTGTAAACCATTTGATACCTTGAAACAGATGCATTGCCATCTAAACCCCTTAACAACCTTTCCCTCAGTTGAGTGTTATTGGGGTCCGACAAAAGGGCTAAGGCGAATCATCGTGAAATGATAAATCTTGTCGAATTATCACGCTTTCGGTTTTAAACGTGCAGGCGTTGATTAATGACAACTCCTGGAAATTTAACAAACGCACCTATTTATCTTCTTATTGATGTGTATCAAATATGACAGGGTACTGTTATGATTGAAACAGTCTGATTAAAATCGACCGAACTCCGAGGAATAAAATTGCAAAAATATTGTCGGGGTTCGAACCAGTCGGGATATCCTCTCCGCCTCGGTCTGAATGCACCCACCTTTGTCGCATGCTAGATTTTATCAGACTATGATTAAGATATCAATGACCGTCACCGAAAACCTTCAAGCAGTGCCACACACCGCGAGGATATCAATATTCTACATTCAACTATGTATGTTTTGGATACTGGTCATTAGTTTAACTACTTTGAACAAAGATAACTCCTCAATTTATTGTGTATTTATAAAAAAAAAAAATCAATTGGATAACCGTTCTACGATAGGTGATTTCGATACTCGAAACTACTTTGAAAACAAAGAAAAAGTAAAAGCCGTCAATATACTGTGTGTATATGCATATAAAAACAATTAGGATATCTATTCAAAAGATTAATGTTTTCGATCGGCATCATTATCAGTTAAATTATTTTGAAAGCTATGCCATTTGTAAAAGCCCTGGTGAGTCCGTGTAAAAAGAAACAAGAATGAATGTTCATAAGATCTTACTGTACGCCAATCACATGTTCTTTTGTAAATGAAACCGTGTGTGACGAGTATTTGAAATAATATCAGGCAGTATAAGTAGACTCATTACGTTAAACGACGCACCCATAACCTATTAGTAAACCAATCACATTTCAACCCAGCTTCTGGCTACCGTCTAGAGCAGACTGTGTACGAGGAGAATATTCCCACCAACCTTCAACATCGTCACAACTCCCATTATTAAAAGCTTTTAAAGGCATTGTAGCAAATAAATCCTATTTTATGGAAATAATGAGATCTGAATAAAAAGAAAACACATATAGCCTTTTTTATTACACGCCCGTGTATGATACCGCAGTTTATTATATGATCAGCGATGAAATACTGGGATTTATCAGTGAAATAAACTGTCTATCTGGCAACAGTGACGATATATAATATTTTCACTGTGACCAGTGACGATATATGATATCGTCACTGGTCAAGTGCCGGAACTACTTTCAGCCATGTGTACAAATGTGAGCAACTTTCCAGTTTTAAAGTCATCTCAATAACATATTTCATTAAAATTCATATAATAAATAGAATACTTAATGTAGTTTTCCAAATACCAGGTTTATTTCATCTCGTGACATGGGGAGAGTTGATATTTCACTCGTGGCTGCGCCACTCGTGAAATATCAACTTTACCCATGACACTCGATGAAATAAACCTGGTATTTGGAAAACTACATTAAGTATCCTCTAAGAGGTTATTACCGTCCTCGTGCTTTAACTATAATAGTTCAGGGCAAAACTATACTTTATTACAAAACACATTGGGGTAGAGCGAACTTTATTTCTTAAATAAAGGTATAGTTTTTACATGACGTAACAATTGAATGAGTTCTAAACATGGAATAGCCAGCAGTTAGCCCTGTTCATGAATATATAATTTAAGTTATTTTAAAAATATTTTAATTTGAAATTATAGGAATGTTTATACTTCCCTGCAAACAAGTTTGGTATCTTAGAAAAGAAATAAAGGGTAGATCGAGCGAACTTTATTTCTTAAATCAAACTCGCTTTCGCTCGTTTTCTTACAATATCATTAACTCGTTTAATTTAAATAGTATTAAATGGAAGGTCGTTTAGTATCCTCTATTTATCATACAATGGATAGTGTTCTCGGCATAATAAAGCCAACGGATATTTTCGATATCCGTTGGGCGTGGCTAAGGGTCATATTCGGATACCGATGCAAATTTCAAAGGTCAAGGTCGGAACTTCTTTCGAAAATTCCGATGACGTCACAAGCGTTAACATTTTGAACACTTTTAGTAACGGAGAGAGGCATTACAATGTGAATGATACATTGCATAAACATTAATCTAAGAAATAACAACAAAACTGTATGAGTCTTTAGCCATATGTATGACTTAGCAGTGCTAAAACACAAGCAATGAAACCGACAGAACAATTTTACTCACAGGTACCAAAGGCAATTCAAGTCTCATGTTCAAACACCTCATTTACCAATCTTCGGTGTTCTTTACTTTAATATTGTTTAGTTTGGATTCGGAAATCCACAGACTAAGATCTAGTTTAGCTCTCCGGCCATCAATGTTCGTTCAATCGCTCTCAACGCAAGCTGCCATTGTCACGTAGGCGAAGGGAAGCAACTCTTGCCCCTTGGTGAGATTGACTCGTCCTCTCGATGACGTCAGATTAAAGAACGTCAGTTCGATCCCACCAAAGACCATTTAAAATGTCTCTAATTTTTAAAGTCATCGTATTTTATAGATTTTTAAAATTTCAAAACTTTGGAGTCGTGACAAAATAACTCAAACGGCAATAAAAGGCATATATAAGGAGGAATTATATTTTGTCAATTCACCGTCAGAGTCACTGCTCTATTCATTTGCATATATCAATGCGCGAATCTTAAATCAATTTCAACTATTAAAATAGTATTATCAGGCATTTTTATCGAATTAAATTTTAAAATGACATTGTATGATAAAGAAGTTATCATGCTCGTGTGTTTTGGGATCGTAAATATCCTGCATTAGGAATAAACACTATGTATTTAGCTCGCCAAGGCTCGCAAAATACAATGTTTATTCCTAATGCAGGATATTTACGATCCCAAAACACACTCGCATGATAACCTCTATTTATTACTCGCCGTATGATTTATACGGCAATTTTAAACTAGTGTTATAATACAATTGAAGTATGACGTCACAGTAGTGTGTGGTTGTGACGTCATTGTGTAAGTGCCGTCGAAGGCAAGTAATGAACAGAATACTTAAATCCCTTCCATTTCAGACTTTTTTAATTAACGCGTGAAAGATTTGGCATTAACCTCGATTTCGCTCGTTTTATACACAATCATCAGTGCCTCGTTAAATAAAAATAGTATCAAATGGAAGGTCATTTAGTATCCTCTATTTACACAGCGGGAAATCAAAATATAGATTTAAAAAAATCCTTTTAAAATTTGCTTTTGCGACACCCAATGGGCGCACCAAACGAAAATTCTGGTTCCGCCTACTTATGAAACCTTAAATAAATCTTCATAGATACTTACAGAGACGTACAGTCTATAGAACCTTGTGATTTACAAAATATGTTTTCATTATTACTGTAACAAATGGAAGCTTAAAATTAACGTTCCAAATCAAAAATTCTAATTTTCGGTGGCAAAAAAAGACTATAAAAGTAATTTTAATATTGGAGATACCATTATTGAAAATGTTGATTATTATCCTTATCTCGGTATAACACTACAAAGGAATTGTAAATTTACCAAAACCAAGCGTTCTCTGGTTGAAAAAGCAACAAAAGCAATGTTTTTCATATTAAGCCAAGGTAGAAAACTTAAACTCTCCATTTATTTCATTTGAAATTGTTTGATTGTTGGTTAGCCCAATTCTTTTGTATGGATGTGAAGTTTGGGGTTTTAAAAATATTTCTTGTTTTGAAAATGTTCACTTACGCTTTCTTAAATATATAACATAACTGCGGAAAAGTACACCTCACTATGTGGTCTATGGAAAATTTGGCAGATCCCCCCTTGTAAATGTTATTAAAAGCAGAATGATTTGTTTTTGGGCTAAACTATTGACTGGAAAATCTTCAAAATTGTCCCTTTTGATTTATAAATTGATATTCAACGATTCTATTTTTTGAAAATATACACACAAATGGATAAGCTATCTTGAGAAAACTTTCGACGAATTTGGATTACGTTTTATTTGGAAATCTTAAAATTTCAAAAGTATTTCCTGGCTGAAAATTAGCACTAAAAATAAACTAAAGATATTTCCCAGCAAAATTGGTTGTCATCAATTGAAAATTCTTCCAAATCAACTATTTATACCATTTTTAAAAATCCATCTCTCCATTTTGAAAATTATCTAAATTTTCAGCATTACAATAATTTGTTGAAATTCCGAACTGCAAATCATTTTCTTCCAATCGAGACAGGTAGATGGCGACGAACCCCATTGACAGATAGAAAATGTACTCTATGTAATTTAAATAATATTGGTGACGATTTCCATCACTTATTTATATGCCCCACCTTAGAATCAGAAAGAGTTAAATATATGCATAGATATTATTATAACAGACCAAATGTGTACAAAATGAATATATTCCAATAGATTCGGAAATGAAAACTGTCCATGTTTTGTAAAATTATCATGTCTTTATTTAAGAAACAAATATAAGTTTTACAACACATGTGTCATTAATAAATGTATATTGTATGTTGTTTAAATGTAAATATATATTGTACCTCTTATGCTGCAGTTTGCAGCCTGAGTGTAAATAAAGTTCAGTTCAGTTCATAACACAGTTTTAATCTAGTGACTGAATCACGCTCTCGACCGGTTGCTCTGGTCTGGTCTTGTTTGATGTCTGACTAATCAGTATGATAAGGAGAGATCGAGAACTGTGCGTGGATGTAGGTGAACAATTGATTGGTATTGCATAGCACCCCTCTTATCTTAGAATATGCCAGGGTTATATTCGGAGATTCTATTCTCAACTAGCATGTACATCAACAATCGTCTTGTAGTAGTCAGAACACCGAATTTGTCAATGTAGTGGTAAGGGATATATCATATTACTTTAATACTTTTCATTAGTTTATTAAGTTAACTATTCTTTCCTTATAATATTGCAACAGTTATTGTGAATTGACAAATTACAAATACGATGTCATGTACCTTACTTTTAATATCAATACATTTAAAATCGATTTTTAAAAGTTGTCCAATCACTACGCTTTCATGTTAAAAAATTGGCAACGACATTACCGAGTTTATACAAAGACGTAAATGGTTTATATAATCATAAACTTTAAGGCATCCTCGAGCACAAATAAATATACAAACAGCCAGATGCATTTTAATGTTTTAAAATCAATTTCATACAAGAAAAATACATGTAGATTAAATTGTTCAAATAATAAAAAGATAAAATAATTTACAATCTTGCAAACGTAAATGGCAAATTGTATATTCTTCAAAGGTGTTCATGCTTAATGGCGTATACAAATAATGATGTACACTTTTTTGAATACTCAGTCGGCCTCCAGTGCCTTTTTTAAAGCCGACTAAATAGAAGTACACCTCACGAAATTATATAATTCTTTTTGAAAATAGTAATAATAAATAAATCATGATTTTAAAGGTAATACTGAACTTAAATGGTTATAGATTGTTTTTAAATTGAGTATTCCAAACAAAGAAGTTACTACAAATTTTAACCTGTCATACCGTGATGGCACAATCTGCAATAGTACAACCAGTAATTGAATCCGGAATCCAGAATCCAGAATCCGGAATCCAAGAGTCCAAGACATTTCTTCTACACATGAACCCTTGGTCGAACATGGACGTTATACTATTATGGATTGGGAAATGAGGTCAATACCGTTTTTATAGACCCAAGGAAAACAATATTGATCGAGTCTCAGTTTCAAAACGAAAATGGAATATACAGTCATTGAGGGCAATTCAGCTCGATTGTTAGCAAAGGCGGACGAGAGACGTCATGAAGAATAGCATGGCGTCATGCAATATCGCATATGAGTAACTCAAGACAATATCCCTTTTTGTCAGACGCAGGGATAAGTCGAAATCATTTTCTGTCGACAGTCACGTGATCGTTTCTCGACCAATCGGAAGACCGGGAAAATATTTAACGCATCATTACCAGGTTAATAATACATTGACTTTGTAATGAAAGTCAAACATTTGATGATAGCAGAGTGATGTTTTATAGTTCTAGCAACTCAAAAGAAATTGTTTAATACCCATGTCTCGTATTAATATTTTAATTTTGACAAAAGGAAAAGATTGCAAAGTATAATTTGACTAATGTTAATTTCACTTATCAATTGTGCTGGGACATCCTTCTAACTCAAAAGAGCCAACAACATATTTGACTTGGCTCATGGTTATGGAGATACAAAATATTTCAACTATTCATCTTTAAATGGCAACTTATAACAAATGCTGGTTTTCTTTTATGAATGTCCAAATCAGAAAACTTATGAGGGATTCTGAAATTCACAAACAGATATGAACCCAATCATGTTTTGCCCAATACACATTGACAAACAACACCACCATCTTATGAAAAACAAGGCATGCTCATCGCAATTACAAGTTCATCAACAGTGATACCTTAGAAAATAGGGCATCTAAAGGCCTTACCTGTCACAAAGTTAATTTACATGTATGGCTTTGTTAACAATGCTCTGGTTGTTTTCCCTTGGAATGTTCATCGCCATAGGTACCTGAGAAGAAAATTAATCTAGTACATCAAAGGCTCTTTAGGTTGTATTGAGCTGGACTAGGATATTGCACCAGTCTCACAAGAGATGGTTATGGCTAACTATATTGGAAATCTTTATATTGGATGAGTTTGAAAGGTAACAAGAAGGATTGATAAAAGACATCAACCTGTCAAGTATGGAAGTACTTTGTAGTATTCCTGGATATCTTAAGTCTCCATCTATACGTCCGCGCAGAGAAACTTTAGTCTCCTTCCTATACGTGGGCGCAGAGAAACTTTAGTCTCCTTCCTATACGTGGGCGCAGAAAAACTTTAGTCTCCTTCCCTGTGGGCGCAGAGAAACTTTAATCTCCTTCCACGTGGACGCAGAGAAACTTTAGTTTCCTTCCACGTGGACGCAGAGAAACTTTAGTTTCCTTCCACGTGGGCGCAGAGAAACTTTAATCTCCTTCCACGTGGGCGCAGAAAACTTTAGTTTCCTTCCACGTGGGCGCAAAGAAACTTAAATCTCCTTCCCATACTTGGGCGCAGAGAAACTTTAGTTTCCTTCCACGTAGACGCAGAGAAACTTAAATCTCCTTCCACGTGGGCGCAGAGAAACTTTAGTTTCCTTCACGTGGACGCAGAGAAACTTAAATCTCCTTCCCATACATGGGCGCAGAGAAACTTTAATCTCCTTCCACGTGGGCGCAGAGAAACTTTAGTTTCCTTCCATGTGGACGCAGAGAAACTTTAGTCTTCTTCCCATACGTGGGCTCAGAGACATTTTAGTCTCCTTTCATTACGTCGGCGCAGAGACATTTTAGTCTCCTTCCAATACGTAGGCGCAGAGAAACTTTAGTCTCCTTGTAAGAAAAATGATAGATGTCATATGTTGACTTGTTACACGCCCTGTTGACAATTGTATGCAAAGATGTTAGTATTGTGTGTTTTTATAAATACTCCTCCTTTTGGACTTTCATTATTTTAGCAAATCTTTGCAACCTCTTTTCGTTCATAAGCCTCTTGATATTCTTTCTTTTTTCTGTACTTTATGTTCTCTATTTAATCACTTTTCTCTTTAACGTACGTAATATTTTCCCACGTTTTTTATTAGTCTAAAAGTCTAAACTAGGTAAATATTGCTTGTCAGGTATAGTGTCAAGGACTTTCTTTCAAACAATTGGTTCTTGCAATAAATAATAATAGTTCAAGTAGTCCATGACTACACATTTGATGAAACGATTATGCTTTAATGCCACAACGTATAATATTTTATTTCAACAGTGGTTTTCTAAAAGAATGAGATCATCTCAGAAAGTGTGTCTGAAACCATATTTCTACTCGTAATACTTCCATCTTAAATATTTAAACTCTTAATCAATTAATATTTCATCCTCTCTTCGGTAAACTATGTTCTCCAAATAATATTGATGTTTTTGTTTTCTTCCCGTTGAGTAAACAAGCTTCTAGGTTACCTTAATCACTTCAAAGTTGATATCATACTATCATTCCAGTAGCTCAAATAATGTATTTCAGAAAAAAAGTTACTTATTTTTTGGTAACTGACACTAGTACTTAAAGCGTCCATTATATATATAGATCCCATTTATATGTAAAATTACATGACATTGATATAAGAACATGCTGTTACTGTTCATATTTTGCAAACTGAATGTTGCAATCCATAAAAAAAGAGAAAGCAAATATTCTTGATTAGTTACAGAGATCATTATGTATTGTTCTCTCACCGCTGGGTATTGGTCCTGAGGTGGGTTGAAGTCGTTATGTCATCAAGTTAAATGTTAAAGAGGATATCTCATTCCTCACTGTTTTACTTTAATTGCAGCAAATTGTGGTTCAATTTCTAGCCCTGTCATCATTGTTACGCAATCACTGTGCAATATTTGATGATGCTGCGTTTGTTTGAAATTGTATATCACATCATTGTTAAGGAGTATATTAAATTGCCACAAGGAAAGATGCAAGTTTAATCTCTTAATGTCGATATCGTTTATTTCCTAAGTTTGAGAAACATTTGACATTATAGTGAATTGAAACATTTGGGTATGATAGTTTATTTGAAAAACTTCTACCGAAAAAGACGATTGTTGAATTAAAAATCTTTTAAAAACTAATAGAACCATGAATAATGAAGAAATGCAATTTCATCATTACAACGGCGAAGACTGGAAATTATCTTGAGTGTTTAATTGATTTTACCAGTGCTTCAATTTTGTATCCAGTTGACTGATTGTGTTTTAATATTAACTATTTTCTGTCTAATTATCAAGTTAGCTGTCAACCAATTAGGGTAAATGCCTCTTAAGATTTAATGGTTGTTAAGTAAGTTTAGTTAAGTAAAGTTTAATTGCGTATTGAAATTTCACTTAGAAATTCGATGAACTATGAAACATGTTACGAAGCAAACAACAGCCAACGTGTTTACATAGTTGTGAAATTGGCTGCAATGATAATGCATAAGAAAAGTTTAGGGCTTATGTGTTGTGTATATTCAATGCTCTACTGACTTTGGTCTCAATATTGTATTTATAAAGACATTGCGATTGCATCAATGTTTTTTTTTTTATATAAAAATATTTATTTTCTATATATTTCATTGAAGTAAGTTAACAGATATGTGACCATCACAACATATGAACTTAGTTGAACTTCGCAAATATCAAATAAAAAGTTTATTTCATCTTCCCAATCAGGTGTTATCATTATAATCAAGATACGATACAAGTGAAAAAGGGTATCTTGCAACATAAAGTAGTTCTTAGATATCAAATAATTTACACAATGTATCTCTAGAGGTACAGTATATTAAATGATTAAAAACGAGAATGATGTCTCATTTTATCTGGCATTCAATATTTATTCAAATCAATTAAGATATGACATTATAAATGAAAGAAAAGTTAACATTTGCAAATTGATACAATGTCCCTTCTATCCTTTGTCAATTCTAATACTTATCTGGAAGCTTTTGCAAAACCAATTTAAAGTGAAGGCGGTAATACTTGAAACTTGAAACATGATAATTTCGATACGGTTTTCACCTGGAGCACATGTCAAAAGTTATTCGAGACACAATCTAAATAATTTCATCTCAACATTTCAATCATTATTCGAAACCTGAATGATAATGGATACACTGCAAGACAATATATCGTCCATAAGGAATATGACACCCTCTGTGATCATTTAAAGGGGCAGTAGCACGTTTTTAGGGGGACTATAAGGTGATGTCAGGAAAATTAAAATAAATGGTTCCAATTGAAAGACACTGTATTTCAACTAAATGAAGCAGTAATAATTCAAATACATAACGTAAAGTTTAGCCATGCGATTCCTTTTTCTTACACAAAATGAATTAAAGGTGTTCACAAAAAATGGCCGCCAATGGATTTTATGTGAATCCTGATACTTTGTCCTCTGACTATGGGTGATTGGTTTGTGTTATGAGATTTTTGACACTATCAAAATAATACATTTAGCATAAACTTACAATTAAAAGTGAAAAATTGAAAATATAAAATTATCAAAAAACGTGCTACTGCCCCTTTAAACTCAGCCTTACGCTCCTGCTCTATCAGTTACTTATATTCTTACGAATTAAAGGAGCAGTACAATGTTTTTTGAACATTTTATATTTTTAATTTTTGACTGATAATTGTACCCTAATGCTAGATGTATTATTTTGATAGTGTCAAAAATCTCATTACTCAAACCCATCATCCATAGTCAGAGAACAAAATATAAAGATTCACATAAAGTCGATTGGCTGCCATTTTATGTGAACACCTTTAATTCAGTTTGTGTAAGAAAATGGAATAGCGTGGCCGAACTTTACATTTTATATTTGATTTATTACTGTTTCATAAAGTTTAAATACATTCTCTTTCAACACGAACCATTTATTTTAATTTCCTGACATCACCTTGTATTCCCCCTTAAAACGTGCTACTGCCCCTTTAAGCCAAGTACTATTTCCCCTTGTTTTGGTTCTCCAAACAAATAAATTTAAGCTTGTTATAAATGAATCAAGCTACAATAGTAATGTTTTCCCTTCTCAACTTTTCTTGCAATAACCTGCCAAAGTGTTTGTACTATTTTTCTTGTTTTGGTTTTCTAAAAATAAAATCAAGCTTGTCATAAATGAATCAAGCTACAATAGTAATGTTTTCCCTTCTCAACTTTTCTTGCAATAACCTGCCAAAGTGTTTGTACTATTTTTCTTGGTTTGGTTTTCTAAAAATAAAATCAAGCTTGTCATAAATGAATCAAGCTACAATAGTAATGTTTTCCCTTCTAAATTTCTCTTGCAATAACCTGCCAAAATTTTTGTACTATTTTTTCTTGTTTTAATTTTAAAAATTAAAATTAAACTTGTCATAAATGAATAATTAGAATACATGTCACAATATTATGTTATGTTCTTGGCATCGTATTCTGAAACTGACATGGTTTGTTTATTCATGACTTTGCTTTGTTTCGTTGTCTACATGAAGTCGATGATCATGATAAATGATAATGTAAGGGTAGCTCCTTTATCACAGATATAGTATGTTATCCTTTATTTCTCACACATCTTCAAACTGTTACGATTCTTTAATATTCACACGAATCACATTTCAGGAAGAATTAACGTAATTTTCTCAGAAATTGAATCATATTTGTGAAGATGAGACGGTGTCGGAAACACAGGAACCTTCTCAGTCCTTGACGACATAGTAATCCAATCACTTTTCAGACCCGAGGCCCCAAGCTCTCATATGGAACATACTGCCTAGCAGACAACGTTCCCAGGAACCGTCAACATCAGAAGAACTGGCAGCTCTAAGACATCATCACTGCCCCGTCTCCCCTGTATAACGAAAAGCTTTTAAGGGTTATGTCTCTGCTAATAGTTGCCTGGAGAGAGTGTCGCTTTGATATACTCTATTATCTCATAATTAAACAGGACGGCATGAAATAGAAATTAGCCCTTTAAATACCACTGATGATATGAAGTGTCATTGATAGGTTCGTATTGAATAGCTATTATAACGCCATAAAATGTATTGGATTATGTAAACGTGCCTAATTTTGATAAATACGAACCCATAATTTAACTGCCAGTTTAACACATTTACCGGACAATATTTCCAGGAACTGTCAACATCAGAACTAATAGCACATCACTGTCCCGTCTCTGTATAACGAAAAACTTTTAAAGGGGCTGTATCAAGTTGTCTAAAATTTTATACTTTTATATATATATTATATAAGTTTTCACTGAAAATTGCACGTAAATGCTAAAGATATTATTTTGATAGCGTTAAAAATCTCATTCCACAAATCAATGATTCACAGTCAGAGGACAAAGTATAAAGATTCACATTAAATCCATTGGCGCCCATTTTGTGTGAACTCCTTTAATTCATTTTGTGTAAGAAAAAGGAATAGCATGGCTAAACCTTACATTATATATTTGAATTATCACTGCTTGGTTTAGTTAAAATACATTGTCTTTCAAATGGAACCATTTATTTTATTTTTCTGACATCACCATACGTTCCTCCTAAAAACGTGCTACTGCCCCTTTAAAGTTTGTATGAACGTAACACAATATATCATGAAATTCACCGAATGTCTCTACTCAGTTCAGTCATCTTTCACGCTTCAGTTCGGTTCCAAATCTCTCAAGCTTTTCATTCGTGGTTTACATCATCTATGGGTAAATCAATGATCAGATGAAAAAAGATACCACAATTTGATAAAACGCGCTAGAAGTCAGGGAAAGAGTAATGGACCCAAAAAATTAATCTTGTTCTATTGAATTGAAGAAATTAACTTCTAAACAAAGATATATGGTGATCTGTAGGATGCTTTCTTTTGGGTCTTTGGTTACATCAAAAATAAAACTGTTGCATAAAAAGTTTCTTGGTATTTTATTCGAAGACTGTTTAAGGGATAATTATAGATAAGTATAATTTCGCCGAGAAATAAAATAGAAACAGCTAAAAGCAGTATGGTAGAGTCTATGTCTATATATCTTCTTCAACCATACATATTTTCTGTTATAATTGTTCTAGGTTTATCAATAAGAAATTAATGTGTCACTTGTTTTCAACTTGACTTCACAATTTAAGTTTTGGACTTCTTATGTTTTTGAAATATAATGTAAACATAACATTAACTTACAATAACAAAAACTGAATCCAAACAATATATTCATGTAGTACCACTATATGTAATTATACGTCTGTGACAGTAAGTAATATTACTTGCGAATGTGTTTTACAAAGTAAAACTTGAAGTTGGTATTTAAAGTTTATCATTTCTAGCCGTCATTCAGTTTGTGAATTGATTTGAAGTGATTGGCAACGCCGGAAATTCTGGAAATTCTTATGACGTTGGTACTGTGACGTCATAGTCGCTTGTGTCGATGACATCGTTTCAATTGCACTCTTAAAGTAGAGCCGTGCTATTCCGTACAGTCGGCTAATTACGTTAACCTCGATATTTTGCTACGTAACCTCTCTCGTTTGTTTTTAAAATTGTAAAAAATAATTCCCCACCAAGCCAAAGCAGTTTTGAAAACATGCCTACTTATTCAGGTTGTCATTTTCTGTGAAACAGTTAATAAAATGATGATTAGTTGAATAAGATTGGTATGATATGTTAATGATAGATATGATTCGTTGTGATCAAATTTAATGAAGGGTTATTTATGTTAATATCTATTCATGCGACTGAGTAAATAATGACATTTGGGAAACAAATGTTTGAGTAAAACAGCTTAAATGTTGATAATCTGATGGAAAGGTTACATCATATATAATGCCCTGGCGGAAAAAACACACTAACATTATTTTTTTCATTTTTTGGAATAAGAAACTTCTACATATGAGAAAGTTTGTTTCAATAAATATTTAAAATATCATGACTTAATTTTCCCATTGACTCTGGGTTACACAATGATCTTCTTAGTATAATATCATATACAAAACCAATACCAATCCAAACTTTATACTGCTAACATAACCATGAAATATTCTCACATTTTTATAAACACAAGTTTGAAAAAAAACCAATACAACAAATTTGAGGAGCGAACATCCTGAAGTGCAGCATTCAATAGGAGGATGACCCATTAAAAGCCAAATGAGCGAAAGATACTAAAGATGTGTCAGTTTCATGTAAAGCAAACTTAACTCAACTTTTCAAACAAGAGCATTAAGACATAATACAGTCAAATAGAACTCTTTGTATGAAAGTCAATGCAGCTATGCCCGAGTGTAAGACTAAAGCCATAGACATAGCCAGTCCCTCTATGATTAGCCCTGTCTTCAGAATATGGACAATTCAACTTGAATTCAACGTGGGAGAAATGCACAAAAAAAGCTGGACATTGTTACTTACGGCAGGGAAAATATTGAGGCAAGTTTATAGTTATTTGAAGTTCTCTGATATGGAAGGCTTATGGTAACGCCAACTGTTGACAACCTGAAATGAGTGTTGATAAATAATAGTGTAAACATTAAATTATGTTTGATCAAAACTCGTTTTGATATAAGGCTGTGAGTGAAATATAAAAATAACTCTTGTCAAATGAAACCATTTTTTCACTATCATATTTTCCAAAAAGGAGATACTGATGTGAAAAGAATCTGATATAATGGACAGAATATGAGAAATCGATTATAAGAACTAATAACATTTTAAGATTTCTAAATTTGACTGAACACAAAGAATGTATTAGATTTATTTAACATATCCACAATTTGGATATTTAAACTGAACGGGACATCTCTTAACTGATTCTGATTGGTTAAATATCGTTGTAGATATTTGTATATCACGCAAGGCCAGTATGTTCACAAATGGCGAAAACCTGCCAATGAATACTTTTTAATGTATTTATGATTAACGTTATGATAATAGGATAAAATAATGATATGTTTCATTAAGATCATATTCATGCTGAATATAACGTTTTCAAGAAAAAGCAATTTCAATTATTTTTATATTCATATCAGAAGAAGAACCGATGTGTCGAGAAGTAGCCAAGTATTTTTTAAAATGAATATCTGGTCATTGGTTACTTAGATAAATCCATTCTGTTTTTTATTTTTGGGTCATATGTATAGTGCATTCTTCATCACTAAATTTAATTTCAAATCGGGCTTAAGGTTTTCACCCAAAAATGGTTGCCAATTTACTTTATATGAATATTCATTATTTGCTCTCTGACAAAAGATCATTGGTTTGTGTAATGAGAATTTTAACACTATCAAAATAATACATTTAGCATTACCAGACATGTACAATTATCATTGAAAAGATTTTCACAAAAACGTGTTACTACCCCTTTTTGAAGTGACACCAAAAGAGAAATATACTCTAACAATTTCCTACCTACAATATGATTATTTTCATTAGAAAGAACTTGGGAGTGAGGGCGTTTGAGAATTAACTGTCTGGTTGTAATGCTGCCAAACTGAAATACAAGAGCCATCAGGAGAGATGGCTTATCCCCCTGGCTCGACTGAAGTTGAATGATCAGATTTAGCATATATTTTGATATACTGATTGTGTGAATAATGATGTATGATACATACAGCTAATTTTGTTTGACTTTTGATAACCATCATAAGACTATGATTAAACTCATCTAGGTCTAGGTTGTACAGTAAAATACTCGTTTTTGATTGGCTGACGATCGACTTGTTTTACCTCATGTATCCCGCGACCTCTCAACAGGTCCTCTCCGATAAGAGGTGTCGCATAGTGTTAAGATGACGTTACCAAATGACGCACGCGGTGTGCAGAGTTTACATTAGTTCGATTAGCTGATTTCGTGATTATGAATTATAAGTTTGTTTTCTCATCTGTCTTTGTTTTATTCAAAACAAATTCTGCATTGCATTACTTGCAAAAATAATGTCAGCCCTTGCCTTGCGCCTCGGGCAAGATTTCTACAAAGAGGTATTACCCTCGCGAGAAGCATACAACTTAAATAATGCCAAGTTTCATTGAGCAAGCTGTAACGGGTTTCAAATTCTGCTCCGGAAACAATGTGATCACTGACGGATGGACGGACGGACAGGCGGAGCGAACGACTATATCTCTCGAGCATTATAAGCCTTTGAGGAGGGGGGGGGGGCAGGTAATAATACATAACATTCGTGAGTTCAAAAGGACCAGGTTGTATATTTTCGATCTATGACCTAATTTTCCCCAGAGCATCACTGGTGCAATGGGATGCAAAAGACAGGTACAGGTACTCAATGAAAGTATAGATTAATACTTATATACAGCAACCAGAGGAAGAAAATCAAGCAGGCCAAGCCATAGCTAACAACAACACTGTAAGAGATGACAAGAAATCCCTTTATAGTTTTTCTTCCCAGAAATACATCAAATCACTATTTCAATTATCCAATCTCCCTTAGGCCTCCCAAATACAGCAGTTGACAATAACATATAGTGTCTGGTAGGTATGTATGTCTGGAAACCAACACGTTCCAAATTACAAAGTTTGTAGTGACGAAGGCAGTCTTCAAGTGCTATTGTCTGTACAACTAACGATGAAAGGTAAATTGCTTCATTTCTTAATCCTCATGAATTTTATAAATATGCTTTATTGTCAAAACAAGTGAAGGTTAAATCATAAACATCAAAAAGGGGTTGTCAGTTCTGTAACCCATCTTAAATGTTTCATCAAGACGTTGCACAACGTATTATATACCAAAGACTATAGCTTTTAGAAACGGGTAAAATAGCTTTTTAATCACTATTCATGTGTTATTCGATTCTAAAAAGTCAGGATTTAAAGGGGCAGTAGCACGTTTTTTTAGAATTTTATATTTTCAATTTCTCACTGATAATTATAAGTTAATGCTAAATGTATTATTTTGATAGTATCATAAATCTTATAACACAAACCAGTCATCCATAGTCAGAGAACAAATTATAAAGATTCACATAAAATCCATTGGCAGCCATTTTTGTGTGAACACCTTTAATTCATTTTGTTTAAGAAAAGGAATCGCATGGCTTAACTTTACATTATATATTTGATTTATTACTGCTTCATTTAGTTTTTATACATTGTCCAAATATTGGAACCATTTATTTTCATTTTCCTGACATCACCATATATTCCCCCTAAAAACGTGCTACTGCCCCTTTAAGTGGCAGCAATATTTGTTCCATGTGGCCACTTTTGTTTTTACGACCCCCTCAACAATATATATATATATATCTTGCAATAATTCAATAACGTGGTATAAAGAAAATTAAGATTTTCTCTGATACCATCAGAGATCATTTTCAAAACCGAAAATAAATTCATGTTGATCTGTTGATAGTGACATGAACAGGGACCAGAGAAACAATTCTCTTCTACCAATGACGTGTTGTGATGGCAGTTGCTGGTTTGGAAAAGTTATTCTAGTTGATCGGTTGATATATTGACATGAACAGGGACCAGAGAAAAAATTCTTCTTCTACAAATGACATGTTGTTGTGATGACAGTTGCTGGTTTGGAAAAGTTATTCTAGTTGATCGGTTGATATTGAAATGATCTGAAGAGGTACCTTAGAGGTACCTGAAGAGTTATTCACCTTAGTGTTCTGCTGCACTTTGCATCCATGACGTCGAACAAACCTGATATTTTTACATACACCATGAACTTGAGATTTACCCTGAAATATACCTAGAAATAAAGCCTAACAAATACAACTTAGTTGACCACCCTCAACCTAAGAGCTATCTTTCTCTCTTTATCTGCTGATTGGCTAGAGTACCAAGCAGCTGTAGGAAATAACTTACTATGTAAATGAAGTGACTATCTATAGTGTCAATAAAGTTTTGTACTGATATGTTCTATCATAAAACACATGTAGACAAACCGAAGTTCAAAGTTAAAATAAGTAAAAGAAGTTGCAGAATAAATGTTCTATTATGATACAATGAAGCATTTTTTGTATCCTTTATTTGATCATCTATAAGTAAATAAAACAAACAATCAAACTCTCTAGAATCGCCCAAATGAAAGTTACTCCTGACAAATGTTCAATAATTGAAAGATAAGACAATGACGTCTGTTACAGGAAGCAATACTTGACATTTAGTAGCCCCTTTCTTTTCAACTCCGCAAATAAACTGAATTATTATGATTACTTGTTTCTTAAGTTATTTGCTGTCTTATTTCGTAATGAGTAGATACGAATGTCAGTAAAGACATATTAACATATTTGGAATTGCTTTCAAAAGTTTAAAAATGTTTTCAATTAGGGATCAAGATTTCGTAATCTTTATACTGTCTAAGAATTGCAAATCAAGTTAATCGTTTCAAAACCTCTTAGGAACAATTCTGACATTACTGTAGAATGTGACATAGAATGGACCATAGAAACTGCTGTTACCGTAGTGTCTGTATGTTTCAACATATAACTGCACCAAAATTTTGTACTTCCTGTATTGTGTCCCTGGGCAAGGCACTTCATCAATAATGTAGCGCGTTGAGCATGTCTGAGGATTATGCATATTATTATTTTTATAGTTGTGCTGGATGTAAAATGTTAAACTGAGGCCCCAATTCACACATTTTGCATATATTCCGATCTGATAGCCTTATACATTCACGTCTTGAAGTTGAAAAACATTTATATCCATATAAGTATGGTGTCTTTGGCAATCTACTACTAGTTTTTAATAAAAAAAAGAATCAAAATCGAATTCATACTCAAACATACCAATACAAAAGTGAAATAATCATCAAACATATGGATTCAAAAAATAATTCATAATCAAACATATCAATACAAGTATGAATTCATAAACAAACATGCCGATAGAAAAAAATTAATTCACACGCATAAACGAATACATTTTTAGTCTATGATATAGTTAAACATATAATGAACTTAATAATACTTTTACCCTAAAAAAACCTCTTAAAGGGGCAGTGGCACGTTTTTAGGGGGAATATAAGGTGATGCCAGGAAAATTAAAATAAATGGTTTCAATTGAAAGACAATGTATTTAAACTAAATGGAGCAGTATCAATTCAAATATATAATGTTACGTTTAGCCATGTGATACCTTTTTCTTACACAAAATGAATTAAAGGTGTTCACACAAAATGGCCGTCAATGGATTTTATGTAAATCTTCATACTTTGTCCTCTAACTATGGATGATTGGCTTTTGTAAAGAGATTATTGACACTATCAAAATAATACATTTAACATTAACTTACAATTATCAGTGACAATTTTAAAGTATAAAATTATCAAAAAACGTGCTACTGCCCCTTTAAAACTGAAGTCTATGTTTGAACTCAACTACTCTAGGGCACCTATGGTATTTTAAAAAAATAATATTTTATTCTGAGACTGTTCAAGATTATTCTGGTCTTTGACAGAGTATTAGGACATACTTCAAACAAGGTAAGGGCAAGACATTTATTTTAGTCTTGAATCCTTGGACAATATTCTAAAAATCTAATACAGATATTATTTTTGCATTATTTTCATATCTGAAAGAAAAGAAAAATTGTCCTTTGTTTCAACTCGCTTGGCGTTCTTTTTAATTCACGTTATGGGTCATATCAATACAGATATAACTAGTTGAGGTTTAAAAATCAAATTAAAAGTTGGGCAAAATCCCGCAAACAAACATTCTTTATTCTTAATGATGCCCGAGGTTCATGGTTTATCAATAAGAATTGGCAATGACTGAATGACTGAATGAATGAATTTCTGTTGGTGGGCTACAGTGGTACAAGCCCCATGAAATATAATAGTATTTAAAAATAGATACAGCTAATGTTTTCAAAATACTTTTTACGCATTTTCAAACCGAGAAAGATATATTTTGCCAAACAATTAACAGTATTCGTATTTGTACTTCATCAATTGTCTAAATGTTTTCATTGTTGGATTATTGCAGTAGCACATAGGGGGAATATCTTGAATTAATTTATCATAATATGGACATACTAAACAAAACTGATATTCAGATTCAATATATGGAATTACACAGAGAAGACAGTCTTCCACTTCTTTGTAAATTAAACTTCCTGCTTCTATGAGAACTATATGGCTAGAGCAACGGAATGAGCTATGTGGGACATTAATTCAGCCATACCCCACTTCTGTTACACTAGCGTCACCACAGGAGACAGACAGTCCCTATATAGTTTTTCTCTCCAGGATCTAGATTTTTGAGGATCTCTTTGTGCAAAGATGGTCCTACGTAACATATGATATTAGCGCTAAGCGAACTTCGAAAATTTAGGGCCTGGATTTCATCAAATTAGTAATGTCATTACCCCGTCACACATAGGATGAGAAGGGCAAACAGATATGTGTGTTAGGAAATCGACGAGTTTGTAATGTAGGGCTCGGAGCACAGTTTGCAGTATCCAGCTGTACAGCTGCGTATCTTAAGTTTGTCAACTTATCTTCGTATGCAAATATCATTTACTTTGTAACTTCTTTGAGACATCCTATCATTGAAATTTCCCTGCGTAAGTTAAGATTCAGTTTGCTTTGACATATTCGTATGTCATACCTAGCAGATAGTTGTAACAAATTGGGCAAGTCAAAGTTTACATGGATGATTTTAATCGAAATTTACGAAAATCTGAATATTCACAAATATGACTCTATCTGTCTTTTAACAATGCAAAAATATCGACATTCAGCACCAGTGACAAGACGTCCCGAAATATTGTTTGGGAATGGTTATTTCACACATGGACAATTGATGATCTTCTGTAAATGGTCCTGGAGTTATTCTATGAACGTCAAAACGAAACCGAAATTACATGATGTTTGCACTAAGATCACAAGCAGGTGAACAAACTTATGGTATGCAGCAGTACATGTAACAATGGACCGAAGGTTTCAGTGACACTTTCGATATCTACCGCTTATGATAAACAAGTTACTGTTGCTAAACTCAAGATACTGTTGGTAGAAATAATTTCCTTTAAACATATTTTATGCCACCAGCATTTGAATAATGAGATATGAAAATACCGAAATATCTGTTGGCTTTATTTTGACTGCTAATTAATATGATAGAATGATGAAATAGCATTCCCAGTTCAAAAGATTGTTGCTTTCACAATAAGTACCTATTGAAATCAAAACCTTATCATAAAGATTTGACACCAAGAGAGAAATATAAATCGACGAATGATTTCCTAGCTACAATATGAACATTTTCATTAACAAGAGATTCATGAAGGGAATTAATTGTCTGACTGAAATGCTACCCTGTATCAAATCTGAGAAAAGATATTTGACATTAAAGATCCTGGTTAAGAACGTGCTCAAGTTGTATAAACTGGGGCTATACTCTCGACTAATTTACTTTCATCAAAGAGGCACTGATTCATTCACAAGTCACAGAACAGATAAGATACACATGTCATCCATTAATGAAACAAAAACAATGATTAAGATTTTCTAAAATAAATGAATATGTTAGAAGATGGTCAGCTGCATACCTTTAATTTGTTCATTTACCTGTAATTTGGGATTTTTTTAGACATCGTTGATTCTTTTGATATTTCACTTAAGAAGTTAAGAGTAATTTTACACTAAAAACGGATAATGTTAAAATTTCACTAAAGACGTGATATTCCTTAACATTAAAGGGGCAGTAGCACGTTTTTAGGGGGAATATAAGGTAAAGTCAGGAAATTGAAAATAAATGGTTCCAATTGAAAGACAATGGAGTAGTAAAAATTTAAATATATAATGTAATTTTTTTTTTACACAAAATGAATTAAAGGTGTTCACACGCCATTGGATTTTATGTGAATATTCATACTTTGTTCTCTGACTTTGGATGACTGGCTTGTGCAATGAGATTTTTGACACTATCAAAATGATACAATTTGCATCAAATTAAAGTGATCATCAGCTTAAAATTTAAGTCATATATGTACGTGTTCTTTTAACCAATGTATCTTTGCCGATTATTCTCTTGTGAATCTATGTTAGATATTTTAACTAACTTTACCCAAAATTTGACCCCTTCCGTCCTTTACCGCATGCCAAAATCCAAAGCACAAAGGCACAGACTATTAGTTAGTAATTTCACATATAACACATGCTTGATCCTTTGCGAAATTGCTTAAGTTAAACAATTGGCGTCTTAACCAAAAAATTAATTATGCAGCTGTACATGTAAGCTTACGAAATGTACGATACAAACTGATATAGAACACTTTTAGCAGGACAAGCTGTACAGACAAAGCCCTGACCCTAACAAGAACACTGTAAGAGATGACAAGACGTCCCTTTATAGTTTGTCTTCCCAGAAATACATCAAATCACTATTTCAATTATCCGATCTCCCCAAGGTCTCCAAAATACAGCAGTTTGCAATAACATAAATGGTCTGATTGCTATGTATGTCTGGAAACAATTTTTCGTATTATGATACAAGTTCCCAACGACACAGTTTTTAGTGAGTAAGCTGTGTCAGCTTTCAATATATCTATACTTCTTACAATAAAAGTTAATTTTGTTTTATTTCCCATACCTTGTTATTTTCATAGACATATTTCTCATCAAAAGCACTTGAGGTAAATTGAAAAAAATAAAGAGTTTAACGGTTTTGTTAATTCTCCTACATGTTACATATGCACAAATAAATATTATTATTTTTGTAGTTCTTTGCTAGATAAGAAACCACAATTGTCAACGTGTTTAGAACGTTTTTCAAACATTTTTCTGATTAAAGAATTAAGGTACCAGTCTTCAATGACTCTTCAACTTTTGATACTCTATTAAATATAAAATAATATAAAATAATGGCATTTTTAGGAATTTGGCTTCCAGTGAACTAATATTCTAGGAGGAGATCACCTAAGATCATGTTTCAAACGATATAATAAATACAGTCTACGACTTATTTGTGTTTATCTTCTGACAATGAACCGAACGGAATCTGGAGAAGAAGGAATGATACATCTTTCTAAAGAAGCATCAAAATACCTTAGAATAAGATAACGTGGAAAACCGTATCATTATGAATAGCGTCTAGTAGTAAAAGGCATTCTAGTTGACAATGAAATGAAAATGTATGTGGGTAAGGTGATTCAGGGTTTAGCACTGCTTTCAACAGAATAAAACTTATCACTAAATCATGGGTACTAGTATTATTGCAGAGAGAAAGAGAAAATGAGCGAACCATGGGTGGTACTGCGCCGAACTTAAGTATAGCATTGCACCAAATCCTTACAGTGTGTAGAACAAAAATAAAGTTGTCGTGCGGGATTCGTACCCCGGACCTCTCAATGCGAAACCGAACAGGCTAACCACTACGCTTTCCGAAAATGATGCGAATAAGGAAAGTAAAGGTATGCATCATAGTGTCCTGTCAGTACTAGGCATCCATGACGTCAAACAAAACTGCCATTATTGCACACACAACTGATGATCCTGAAATATACCTTGACATCACTAGGCTATCAAATTCAACTTAGTTGGCCATCTTCACCCGATCACCTCTCTGTATCTCTCTTTACCATGATGATTAGCTAGAAGATCAAACAGTTGCAAGGAATAACCTCCTGGAACCTTTGTTTTCTGTGATTTGTTAATGAGGAAATGGATTCGAATTTCGTCTGTATCATTCTCTCCCCACAGAGGCAGATCAAGTCAAGTTGATTTAGCCTCTGTTCTATTACACCGAAATCCCTGGGTTCCGACAGTTACCCCTGGCGGAACAAATTTTCATCACAATACTTTTGAATTTCCTTATCAAATGACAAGGCTTCTCGCGTGGAAAGGGTGGTTCATATCACAATGCCTTGCCTTGTTTCAGTAGCCAAAATGATGATTTTAAAACAGCGTCGCTGATTGCACAACTAATTTTGATTGCCTCCAATCAGGCATCTCCCATTCTATCCCACAAGATCGACGTAATAGAACAGAGGCTAAATCAACTTGACTTGATCTGCCTCTGTGGGGAGAGAATGGTAACACTCCCGAATTCTTAACTCTTTTACAGGCTCCGACTGCTAGTTATAATTGTTTTAAATAATCCTACTTAACCAACTCTTCGTAAAACCTTAAAAACACCACATTTATACTTTAAGATTGAATTACATATCACACTATATTGGATGCAGTTTTGTTCTTACATAAAAAAAATCTGTTTCTTAAAACAAGTTGTTTGATATTAAACGAAGACAAACAACATCTTTAAAACCGACATTTTGTCCAGGACTTTTTCTTAGAAATAAAAAGGTTATAAATTAAAGTTCAAATTTTAAATGAATTATGTGCGTAAGCACTTAACTTCTGCATCAGTGAGAATTTACTTACACGTTACTTACAGCTGCATTCTTAGCTCTTTTGCTTTAAAAAAAATGTCATCCATTATTTCGCAGGCATAATTGTACCTTACAATTCAGCTGAAAAAGGATAATGCTTGCTGAGAATCACTAAATGCAGCTGTTTAACAAAAACTTGTTTCATTACCTCTGAATCTTAGTAATCGACAGATTTAATCGATTGTATTGTACCCTAAGTTAAGAATTTTTGTTTGTAGATGAAGAAAAGTCACATAGTAGAAGATGATACTCATAGATCTTTGTTAAGGATTGATGCATCCCTAGGATAACAGAAGTAGAGAATATAATTTATTGATTATCTCATAAAGCTGTCTTTTCTATGCATGTTTTTGTTAAATAAAGTTGGGTATGGGTTGGAAATTATGAATTTTTAACACTATGTATCACTTGGGGAGTGCAAGCATTATTTCTGGCACGATAAATATTTGTTCTTGTAAAATTAATGTGGATATGAACCATTTACAAATTGATCCAAAATGTAAAAATATAAAGGTTCTTGTCAAGAAAATTGGTAACCAATTGACATTTCTCGAAATGATATTACATTCATGAAATTATTAACACTTGAACAACGTTTTGTTGAGCAGTGGGAAAATCATAATTTTCATAGATCGTATTATATCTAAGCAATGCTGTCCTCTTCAAATCATAAGGGAAAATGTGAGTAATAAGTGGCCCTCACACAAGTATCAAGAGAAAATCCGGATTATCAAGTTAACGAGCAGGACCATATTGGAGATATTTCATCACGTCTGGTTTTATTACGAGCTAATAGAGTATATCAAAGCGATACTCCTCGTGGGGGAACTATTAGCAAAGGCATCAGCCTTAAAAGCTTTTCCTGAACACGTCGCTCTTGATGATGTTAATGCTGTTGTTGTTGGCGCTTTCTGAGAAAATACTCGGTCGTTGCTAGGGTTGCTACTGTCTTTAAACTTTGAAGGTTGCATTGTTATCTTTAATTCTGTAGATCAGCCCAGTTACTTCTCATATGTATGTACCCAGTTTTCATTAATTATGGCTTATGATTAGGTTTAATATACTATCGACAATTGCATCATTATATTTCTTTGTTGTTGAATGATTTTTATTAGAGTTATAGGGAACCAAGATATAAGAAACCGTTCATGCGTGTTGGTCTATGCAAACATGTTACAAGTATTTATAAGTATGAGTAACTTAATGAACACAGATAGACTTTAAACAAACTGATAAACTGTTGAAGATGTATTGCATTTTTTAATCGAATGTGACTTTTACTGTGATCTTACATATAATCTGTGTGATGTTTTACTTATTCTTGAAATAACGGATAAAAGCAGTTTTTGCCATTATTATTAGCGTTTAGGATCCTGAATGTGCCAAAGTTTTAGTTAATATAGTGACACATATGTCTTTAAGGCGCCACAGTTTTGTCTGAAATGTTTATCTTTTCATTTCAGTATCTTTTTATATTTTTTAATTTATAATCTGTTTATATGTATATTATTGTGTAAGACAAGTATTACCCAGCAATATCTGCAGTATAAACGGAAATTCTTTTATGACAATTACATACATGTATTTCCACAACACATGTTCACACAAGTTTAAACATTTATAATCACTTCATCAGGTTGTCTCTTTTTTAACAATTTGAGATGGAAAAAGTAAAATGTAAAACCGTCGATACATGGGATATTTTCATAAGTGTTTATCGATATAATATATTATCTCATATTTTTTCTGTGTTGCAAAATGTCGATGCCGACAAAAACCCAAGAAAGCTCGTGTCTTTTCTGTTCAATCTGAACAGCGTATCCTATCCTATGAGTATGTAATCATCAATAAGTTATACATTGTAAAACATGCTTGTATTCTTTGGTTGGTCACATTATCTAAGTAACTAAAGTATCTAAATCTTGGTTGTTAAATTTATTTCTTGAATATCAGAGATGAACCTCTATTAGTTAAGAGTTTCCAGTAGAATATTAAATTTCCATTTTAGAAGGTCTCTCCCCAAAAACAGGAAAGCTGTGTGACACTTAAATAAAAAAAATTCTTCTTCTCCTTCTTCTTCTTCTTCTTCTTCTTCTTCTATAAGGGTCGCTTTAGCTTCTTGTTGGGCTTTTGACAACGCGATCAACCGCCGTGTCAGTGTTTTGTTACCATTACGAGTCGGGTTCTTCTATGAGCTTTCAACAAGATTCAACTGTGAAATCATTGACTGGTTATTTTAATTAGCTAGCTAATTACTTTGACTGATAAAAGGCTTTCTATTATAATTTGTATTAACTTGACAGCATAACCTAAATCACTCTATTTATCATCAGATAAATCAAGTTTCAATGATTAAATTCAATTATTCGTTACATTTTACTGATTTGACTGGGCATATTTTCTATTCTTAATTCACAGGTTATAGAATAACACTGTGAAGTGGATTCATAACCTCCAATTGATTAAAATCAATTTAGAATAAATCATAATAAATACAGTAAAGTTTCCTGGAATAATTTATAAGGAGTTTCGGAAATTAGAGAAATGATGAAATAATGAAATGTTAAAGCTCTTGAATTGTCTGGATTATGATTAATTGCTATTTTGAATCTCTTAAAACAGTCTTTATTACCAATGATATAAAATAGATAGTAAGAAATCTGTCCTAGATACTTCGTTTTCTACCATATTATAAGAAGGGATACACTGTTATTTTAAAACGTAAATCTTGACATTAACAAATGTTGATTCCATATCATTCCATATTCTGACATGAACATATGAAAATGAATTATTCTTAAACATTGTGCATTTGCTTTTTAATTTAAGTTGTTTTCAGTTTTAATGAAAAGAAAAACTCTACGAGAAAAGTTGAATTTGAGATATCAATATATAGAAAGTACCGGTTTAACGTTTTATTGTAAAACATTGAAAATGTGTTTAACTGACAGTGTAATGATCGCTTTTGCGGTTAAGGTTCGTATCAATTGATATTAGTAATTTTTACGTCGTAGGAAGATAAGCTACGTAATGATATACTAGCCTCAAATCGCCGGTGACAATGTAATTAACAAGTGGTATTTACGTGGTAATTTCGGATATGTTTTATGGCGTCCTATTTTATTATGAGATAATAGAGTATATCAAAGCGACACTCCTCGCCAGGGAACTATTAGACAAGACATGGCCCTTAAAAGCTTTTCGTTATACAGGGGGAGACAGGGCAGTGAGGGGGAGACAGGGCAGTGAGGGGGAGACAGGGCAGTGATGATGTTAGTTCTACTCATGTTCACAGTTTCTGGGAACCTTCACTTGTAGTCAATGTGTCCTATATGATAGTCAGGTCCGTGTTTATTATATGTCATTTGACCTCTTTGTCTTGATAGATATGCAGTTACATTACGCCATTAAACTTATCCGAAATTAGCGCTTCAATACCAATTGTTAACTAGGACTGCCGCGGAAGTACTTACGTCTCCAAGACTTCCTCTTTGACCTTCACACAATGTTTGACCTTCACATTGCATATCAAAGACGCGCACCGTCAAAACCTCGGAATTTCACAACATTTTCAGTTTTTCGAACATAGCCAAACATTTATTACTACGGCCGAAATTCGCTATAGACTTATTCGTTTGGGAACTTTGATGCCCACATTTGGGTGATTTTTTTTATGAAATTACATTCCTTCGTTATCGAGATATTGAGGTTTGAAAATAACTAAAAAACAAAATCGAAATTGAAAAATCAGGACCGTACTTTCGTCTTGAAGACCTAATTACATTGTGATTTGTGATTTGAGGCTAGTATCTCATAACGTAGCTTATCCTAAATGTATAGAAGACGTATACATGCCTTATACCAATTGATACGAATCTTAACAGCAAAAGCTGTAGATTAAAACGCAAATGTAGAATGTTTGCGAATCAAACTCAGATTTTTTATTTGTTCATTTCAGAATAGTCAAAATCACCAAAAAGAGCAACGATGACGTAAGATTTTCTATTAAGATGATTATTATTGATAATTGATTGCCTTGGAAAATGATAAAGGGAATATTATATGGATATACAACTTCTTTTACGATGTTTCGACTTAGACACTACTTTCGTTTTCAGGCAAGTGATGTTGCTTGCAAAAACAAAAGTATTATCTGTGTTATCAAGAAGTTGAATACTTGTTACATTGCCCATATCAACAATCATCATGTAACTTCTAGAATGCCAATCAAGAGTGCTGAAGAATGTTGCGAAGAGCATCTGGGGATCTGTCTTAAATAATTTGAACACATTATAAACCACATCCGTATGTTATTTGTTTGTTAGATGATGACAATTTATCTCCCGCGATTAAAGAGGAAAATGAGGCGCATTATCTCCCACGCATAATATACCTTATTCGATGAGAAAGCATGTACACGACAAATACCCTTTTAGATTAGGTAAAACTACCGACTTCACGATTGCATTTAAAAGTTGAATTTACATGCGCCGTTATTATCTATCATATTTGTTAACTTGCTAGTGTATCTAAGTGGGAATATCATGTAAATTTGGCTTTGCATGGACGTCAATTAAATAACTTGCTATACAGAGGGTCAACCATTGTCCATGTCTAACATAACCATTCTTGTACTTCGTCTCTGGTGCCAAGTGTCAAATTTTGACATTAAGAATTAGACACAAATATGACATTAGTTTAAAGTTGTTTATCACTTTTGATGGATTTTATAGAGAAAATAAAGATATTTTCGAAATCAAAGTTTCGACCCTTTGTCACTCCAATGACATGCCAAAACTCTTACGGGGAATGGTTACTAGGTATGAAATGCAAATATTTTAAACATGAAATGAATCTAATCTTATCTAGGGAAATTTGAACATAATCCATTTAGTTTTCGCAAAGCTACGTTGGCATAATAAATTGCATGATAACTATAATACGAAGATAAGTGAACAAACTTAAGGTACGCAGCTGTATATATGTAAAGATGTACACCAGCTGTTTAGTCTCCTAATGATAAAAACGAAATACGACGCACGGAACATTCTTCATGAGGAAGAAGAAGAAGAAGGAGAAGTAAGAAGACAAAAACATGTGGTATTTACGTTTTACAATATACATTGATTACTTGATTATCGGAAAAAGGAAAATATCCGACCATTTAGGTGTATTCTATTATGTTATAAACCAAACTTAATAAACGGCCGTATTGTTTTGTAATTCATCAATTTTAGACAAGACTATTCAAATTTGAGTTATAGCAAGCACGTATATAAGTTAACATTTAACATCCGACCACAAATATGGAACCAGTGCACTGCTAAACTCATCTGAAATAGAAAGTTATCACTCAATTAGAATGACTCTCATTAAATAATGAAAAGCTAAGATAGCGTTGACGATGGTCTAAAGTAAGCCGATATCAGTCTTCATCCGGTAAAGAAACTTTTGTGTTTGCAGTTTT
Source organism: Steromphala cineraria (assembly GCA_916613615.1). NCBI lineage: Eukaryota > Metazoa > Mollusca > Gastropoda > Trochida > Trochidae > Steromphala > Steromphala cineraria. The sequence continues at coordinate 55,227,514 of OU744728.1, read as the reverse complement.
AGCATTGCCTAATATCGTCACATCCAGTCTGTATTGTAAAAATACAATTTCAATAGAAATTCATAAACTATGGCGATTCTTGGTCCATTTTCAGAGGTTACTGAACAGTTTTGTCGTTTGAATATTGATGGTCTAACTGTGTCTTTTCCACAGTGGTGATAACCGTGGTAGATTTTGAACATTTGTTTGACTTTGTGTCACTTGACTTTGAAACAATAGCAAAGTCACGTGATCTCACTGATTTGCAATTCTTTACTTAACTGAATGCATGTACATTTGTTTCATAAGAGTTAAAAAAGACCCACAAAATTAGGAATAAGGCACTTATGATGGGATTTTTACTGTCAATATTAATATGAAATATTTTTTATTATTTCAGTTCGGAAGCAACGCTTAAGTGTCTACTCAAAGATAAAGTTTGAACCCACAATACCTTTGACTACACCCATCTGCCATTTTGCTTCAAAATGATAATAAATCTCATGTTCATTTGTCTTAAGGTGTTTAAACTAGGATTCTTGTACTTACATGCAAACCTGAAATCATCGAACGACTTTTATTTAAGAAGATATAGAGCAGGGCTGTGATAATTTGGGTACCGAAATACAGTTGAATACAAATAATGTGTAGTCAACTATCTTCAATTATTAAGATGCATGAGAAAGAAAAAAATTCACATTTTGATAATTCATAGACGGAGTAAATAGTTATGTAAAGTCAAGTTATGGTTAGAGAGTTAAGCATTATAATGACCTATTTCCCTTGAAGAAATGTATTCTCGGACAAGTCCTCACAAATCTGTATACCATAACCGCTTGGATCGGGTCATTTGTCACTTCATATCACACCTGTATCCGTGCCCTTGATAACTCCCTCCAACTTGTTGCCTGAACTCCGTTGGAAAGTCAGTGCATGCATGTTGCCCTTTAGTAATCGACTTTCAAACTATTTATTTTGGTTTTTCGTCAGACAAAACCTATTTATTCTATTGAAATCGATCATGACGGGGCTTCGCTTGCACCGTCGTCACTTTACAATTACGGACACAATGTACAATAGAAAACTTCAAGTTTTTAATAAGCTTCATCTCCGGGTTAGAAAGTATCTAACAGCTGTTGTGGTCATTTCGTAATTTATCAATTGATTATTTGTAAGAAAAACTGCGATGTTTTTAATGTCTATTAATGTAAATTGTAGAATGTCTATCAGTGCAACAACGATATAATCGTTGAAATCATTTGAATAGTCAGTATTTCACAGAACAGAGTAAATTGATATTGGGATAACACGATATGCACATATTGAATATGATCTACATTTAGAAAGGCTATATCGTGTAACATGCCAACGATATGTAAAAACAATCATTATAAAACAATAGCCAAGGAGATCAATCCTAAAGGAAGCTTTCATTTGCACTCGGGCACCTGTTCAATATCAACTCGCTGTCAGGCGGCTTGAAATAGACATCGCAAAAGAGGAAAGTGACAGAAATACACAAAGAATAAAGACAACAAACACGTCTCGAGGCGAAAAACACGTTAAAGCCAAATCGGGAAAATTAAAAACGAGTCCCAGTAACATTTAACTTAAATTTCCGTGGTCTATCCAAAACAGTGTATATAATTCTGTCAATCATTGTATCAGAGCTCGCGCTTGTCGATTGCGTGACGTCACAATGCTAAGCTATAGCGACACGCCGTGTTAAAAGGCTGAGTGGTGGGGAATTATCTCAACACAGCTGTCGGTTCGCATATATAGGTGCGCTGGGATTAGAACGACCATTCCATTTAATATGTCCCCGCTTTACCTCCTCTTCTCCGTCTTGACCCTTGTCCAAGCGGCTCCGGCCACCGACTCTTTACTGCCACGGGTTTTTAATGCGGTGGACAAGGCGATCAAGTTTTTCAGTAAAGATTACAGTGAAATTAACGTTGATGGACTTTTTGGACTCCGAATTGGACAGGGTATGTACTTATTTTTTTAATTAGTTCCGTTGTTTTGAAAGTGCTTTTGAAATGTGAATTATGTTATTATTATTTTTTGGTCTACAGATAAAATTATTCTAACATTTTTAGTTATATTTTTTATATATTTTCTTCTGATTTATGATTACAATAGAATAAAAGTGATATATTGTTCTTTCTTTAATTTGGACAAATTGATACAAATGTTACATAAAAATACATTATGATGTTTTATAGCTTTAGAGAAAACATTAGCCTACGAAATAGAATTAAAACATCCAAGGTATATGTCAATTAGTACACATGTAGAAGACGTTAAGTACAATAACTTTTGCCTGTCTCGTTAACAGTACAACTCACCAGAAAGAATATGTATTATTCTTACCCAAGTGGGCATGATTATTCCGGGTATTAAAGTTTGCATAATGGTCATGGGAATTACAGTTTTTCTAAAAATAACTCGCATTTTGATTGGTTGACGGAACTTTTTTTACACCCATTCATGATTCTCTTGGATCTTCTATTTCAGTCGAGAGATATATATGACAAATCTTATAACTAAGTTGCGAAAGTCACACATTACTACAACATTTTTAAAGGGAAGTCAAAAGCTTTTGATGTTTAAATACTATTTCAAATCTTCAAGGCGGCGCTGTGTGGGAGAGTCGCCAGCCGAACTGTCGTTACGTCATAGCTCTATGACGTCATTAAACATGACGTCAAACAGTGACGTCATAACATTCCTCGCTAGGCTTGTCAAACGTAACGAAAGCTAACGACGTCTAACTTTTTCTTTCTGGTTGTGCGCGGTCAATAAATAGATTTTTTTGTCATATGAAACAATATGTTTGTGATAAAATGTGACATAAAAATTATTAACTATTTAAAATTAGAGAGTATTTTGCTAACTACTTCGAGCCGCCCATCTTGAAGTAGTTAGCAACATTATGAATGGCGTATGAGTACAATTTATACTTAACCGGCCGCGTGTAGTTTTTAATGTTAGTCTACTCTTTTTTTCCCGTTTTATGCATTAAAATGATCTTGGGTAAGAAAAAGAATAACCAACTCGGTGCTCGGAATTACGGATTATCTGTCCCTCGTTAATTATTGTGTCAAACTCCTCGCTGAAGCTCGGAGTTTATCGCAATAATTAACTCAGGACAGATAATCCGTAATTCCTCGCAACTCGTTGATTATTCTTATAATAATTTCATAAAACTTATTGTCGTAACATTCACATGTTGACTTACTATATAACGTTTTTGAACATCAGAATTAATATTGATAAATAGATTGTTATATGTACAATCCGAAAGAGAGTATCAAATATCGTTTATTTTTTCTCAATCTAAAGTGAACGGATTTGAGTTATATACGAATATATTTCAACCCCAGTTGTTCGGTGTACAACTTAAAATATTTTTTAAAATAGATTTAAAAATCATTGATGTGAGAGCTAAATATCACTGATGTCACTTTTATTCAAACCTGTTTCAAGCGACCGAATACCATTTGTATTCATTAAAAAGTACAGGAGACTTGTCGGATACCTTATCAAACGTTGTATGACAGAGAATTGATTGACGGATACCTGTTTAAAACATCGAAACAATCGAAAGGAGATGATGACCTAGTCAAACTTATACAATTTCCTTAGGTGTTGATTTTAATTAAACACTTGGCAGGTCTTCAAGATAACTAGCTTTGTTTGCTGGACACTTCTTTTCGTGGATCTATTGAAGATTTTGAAATAATTTTAATTGGATTGATAGAAAAAGGATAGCAAGCAATTAAAACGTAGCTTCTTTTACTTCTTGTCTCAAAATTGCAAGTATTTGTATACAAGTGATGTTTTATCATGTAACAGGTTTGATGCCTTTATCTGAAAGGAATTGGACAATAGGGTCTTAGGTATGACATGATGTTTTTTTGCAAATCAGGTATAAAGTTTCATGTTTCTTCATATAACTAGCCCGAAATATAATTACTGATGTGAATATCAATTTTTATCATGTGATCTAGTAAGGAAGTAAGTAAGTAAGGAATAAAGGAATGACGTTTTTGACCAGTTTTCACTATTATTTTGAACGTTGAATTGCTTGATATCAATAGGTCCCCGAACGTTGAAATTTGTTATGTCAAGAGGTCACTGAACGCTTAATTGTTTTATGTCAATAGGTCGCTGAATGTTGAATTGAATGTTTGATATCAAGAGGTCCCTGAACGTTTAATTGTTTGATATCAAGAGGTCCCTGAACGTTTATTTGTTTGATATCAAGAGGTCCCTGAACGTTTAATTGTTTGATATCAAGAGGTCACTGAACGCTTAATTGTTTTATGTCAAGAGGTCCCTGAACGTTTAATTGTTTGATATCAAGAGGTCCCTGAACGTTTATTTGTTTGATATCAAGAGGTCCCTGAACGTTTAATTGTTTGATATCAAGAGGTCACTGAACGCTTAATTGTTTGATATCAAGAGGTCCCTGAACGTTGTATTGTTTGATATCAAGAGGTCCCTGAACGTTGTATTGTTTGATATCAAGAGGTCCCTGAACGTTGTATTGTTTGATATCAAGAGGTCCATGAAGTCTTAATTATTTGATATCAAGAGGTCCCTGAACGTTTAATTGTTTGATATCAAGAGGTCCCTGAACGTTTAATTGTTTGATATCAAGAGGTCCCTGAACGTTTAATTGTTTGATATCAAGAGGTCCCTGAACATTTAATTGTTTGATATCAAGAGGTCCCTGGATGTTTAATTGTTTGATATCATGAGGTCCCTGAACGTTTAATTGTTTGATATCAAGAGGTCCCTGAACGTTTAATTGCTTGATATCAAGAGGTCCCTGAACGTTGAATTGTTTGATATCAAGAGGTCCCTGAAGTCTTAATTGTTTGATATCAAGAGGTCTATGAACGTTTAATTGTTTGATATCAAGTGGTCCCTGAACGTTTAATTGTTTGATATCAAGAGGTTCCTGAACGTTTAATTGTTTGATATCAAGAGGTCACTGAACGTTTAATTGTTTGATGTCAAGAGGTCCCTGAATGTTGAATTGTTTGATATTAGAAGAAGTCCATGGACGTTTAATTGTTTGATATCAAGTGGTCCCTGAACGTTTAATTGTTTGATATCAAGAGGTCTCTGAACGTTTAATTGTTTGATGTCAAGAGGTCCCTGAACGTTTAATTGTTTGATGTCAAGAGGTCCCTGAATGTTGAATTGTTTGATACTAGAAGAAGTCCATGAACGTTTAATTGTTTGATCAATTTATAATGATTTCCTGAAAGTTGTTTGAACACTATATTGAATGTTGAATTGTTTGATAATTATACGGAGGTTTCCTTAACGTGGAGTTGTTTGATATCGAGAGGTCTCTGAATGATAAATAGTTTGATCACTATTGGAAGGCCTATGAACATATACGTGTTGTAAAACTGTATTGCGGTCTCTGTATTGAAAGTATAATTATTATTCAACTATAAAGAGATTGATTCATTATGGTCGATTTGAGGACAATATTTTCAAATACCGATTTTATTCATATACAACAAATATGACTATCATATCAATTAAGTTTTGTCTTATCATTCAAAGACAGGGCGATGAAACAAATGTATGAAAGAGTATGAGGATAAGATTTAGGTGTTCATTCCACGTCAATTATTTCATCAAAACTTTGTAATTTTTTGTTTAAACTTTTCCTTAATAATTCCAGTTAAGTGTTGGACGATTCGAACGAATCGTAGTTCAATTTTTAACAGCGAGATACCTGAGTTTTATCATAATTCAGGCCGAGTTTTCTCTATAAGGCGTCTCGTTAAGCTAATGAGATTTCAGTCAACCACAACCGGGCCCTCTGGTCAATTTCCTGTCCACTATACGAGTCATACTGAACTGTTGGAAATTAGTCGTAAACCACGTTTTGTGAAGTACGCACCTACTTGAAGAAGAATTACAATCGTCTCTTATACCTACCCTTTTCAGTGTTTGATCACTATTGTAAGATCAATGAACATTTAATTGTTTGATATCTATTGGAAGATCTCTGAATATTTAATTGTTTTATAACTGTATTGAGGTCTGTGTATTGAAAGTAGATTTATTAATCATCTATAAAGAGGTCATATATGATCGTACCATTGATTCATTAACGTCGAATTGAGGACAATGTTTTCTAATACCGATTTCATTCATAAATAACAAATATGACCATTATAAGCAAATTTGGCGTTTCAGTACTTTCTGCATGTTTTCTTACAACCCGCTTTATTATAAAATGATAATGATAGTCATACATTGTAATGCTCATACCAACGACTTTTATCTACCAGAAAGCACATCTTTCCTGCGGGCAATACACATGGTCACATGCAATACCATGCGCGAAACATATTTCACAAGTGCTCGCGGTCTAGCAATATGCTGCTTTCATAACATTTGGTGTGTTCTCATTGGTGTATGCTTTCCTAATGATAATCAAAGAAAATAATCTTTTAGATACTAGGCAAAATAGATTAAGTATATGTCAATATCTTTGAATGATATTTTATTTAGGAGGTCAATTTTGATATTTATATTTAAATTTCATATAGAGTATACCAGTTGATCCAAATGGGCGCTTAATGAATATCAAGTATTATTGTTGTAAATTGGTTTAACTGTTGTTGAATTATACGTGTAAAATATAGATGAAATATTGCTGACAACACGTTAAACTCGAACTAACTCGTATTTTGACCAAGAAATGTTACCTTCAACAAAGATTTTTCTCCAAAATGACTTTGTTTTTCAATAAAATAGTTATTTTCATCATTTCATAGATTACATACGCCCATTGTTGTTGTCACACATTGGTAAGACACGTTCAAAGACAACTCCAGTTTACCTTAAAAACTAAACATATATTAGCATATAAAACAGGTGAATGTAATTTTTTTCCCCATTCTTAACATTTCCATGAATATTTGCCTTTAGGTTATTGAATCAGGATCATATCATATTTGCCATTTGTAATCATTGACATTATGGAACAAAGGAAATTCTCAATATCTGTCTGTGTACGCGGAATGACAACATCAATCGTTTAGGATTTACGTCGTATAACAACATGATAAGTCACAACATCAAAGAACTTTATTTCGACCAAAAGGTCGAATTCAAAGAGTATTATCTCAGAATGGCGACATTTTCTAACACTTATTTTACTTAGAACTTAGAGAAGAGACTCGAAAAATATCAGCATTTATGTCTGTAGGTAACACACCAATTTCTGTTAGCAGTTCATTTCGATTCGACTTCAATTGGCATATATATTAATATATATATATATATATATATATACATATATATATATATATATATACACGAAAAATCCACAAGCACAACTCTCATGTATATATATACAAAATGCATATTAATGAACTGTTTTTGGGGGAAATTCTTTAGATTCAACCAATAACCCATTTTCCCCCACAGAGATAGATCAAGTCCTAAAATGATCCCCCTTCTCTTCTAACCAATACCCGGTTTCCGGTAGTATCAACTAGCAGCAAAATTTTGCACCAACAACCATTTGAAAAAAAAGCAACCAATGACCATACTTCTCCGTGGAAATGGGGGTTCTTCTTACAAGGTTTATGCCATGGTTTAATAGCCAAAATGATTCTTTTGAACAGCGTTGCTAACATCAAGCATTGATTTGACCCAATCAGGCTTCTTCAGTTCAACAAACTGTACTGAACAGAGTTTTGATCATCATTTAATGACTTATAAACCTCTGTGGGGAGAGAATGTCCATAACCCTAGGATCAGGATCAATATCCGGCACTGACTCTCTAAACAGCTAACCCACTAAGCCATCTAACCTCTACAAGAACGAGGTGCATGGATTAACTAGATCATCGATCTTCTTACTTCTAGTACAGAAAACATAGGTTATGAATAAAGACACTGAAGTTACAATACGGCATGACAAAAAGTCAACGGTAAAGCACTAGTACATCATTGAAACTAACAGTATTATTAATACTGAACAGATTTGTAAATTCACACCAAAAATTAATGTTTTATTATTCTTATCATAATTCATAGGTCGCACATAGCAACGATTGCTTTAGTGCGAGTCCCCGTATTTGGTCGTCTGTGACGTTATTGTAAGTGACGTCACTGAAGCTGATTAAAAATTGAATCGTATTGGTTACAAAGAACTGATCACATTCAAAACTGTGCCGTATGGCAAAATACGAAACTCGTTCACATTTATGTATAACCCTCCTTGTCGTGTATAGTAATATAAACATACATATATAAGCTACATTACGTCTTTAGTCATTGACATCACGTGACTCTGAATTATTCATGGAATCCGTATCCAGTTTGAATCAGTGTCCCTTTATAGCTATTGATAATAGTAATATCTATCATTTAATATCATCTTAGAACATGAAAATTGGGCCAACTTTCAACGTAATGTCCATTTAGATTGTTGTCTTGCCATTTGATAAAGTCAGTTGAATCAATGAATGTATCTGCAAAATGTCATGTCATATTCGTATGACCATACTTTTTTACGTTTTACCAATAATGGGACGATAAAGTACCATTTAATCTTACGTAGTCAACATCACAACAAAATCATGGCTATATAAGAAGTTTTCTTTCACATTTAAAGTTGCATTTTTTAAATAGTTTTTGTACACACTTTGTCTTAATTACTTCTGTGGAACATATTGAAATAGTTATTCCTCTAAGATTCCCCTCTTAAAGTAATGTCCTCAATTTGTTTTTATTTCCATAGAAAGAAATTGTGTCCAGTTCATTGCTTTATAATATGTAAATGCAAAAGCAAGGCATATGATGATATAGGGAATTGTAGTCGGCAGTGACGTCATGAACAATGGTTAATGACGTCTCAGACGTACATACACGGGAAGTCGCGCTACAACAATCATTGCTAGACAAAAGTGTTATATGCATATGTGCACATGTGTCACCATATATAACTCACCATATAGGCAATATAATAGATCCTTTGAGTCATCTTAAGTGTTCGTTGCATTGCCTGTTGATATGTATTTTAATAATCCGCGTCTTTATCAACATCTTGACAAGCAAAACACCAGGCATAGCTGACAAACAAAGTTCCTTCTTTGACAAGCAATGCCAAGAATATTAACCTGTCGTATCAAAATAATAATTATCATGGTATGTTTAATAGACAAAAGGAAATAAATAATGCAAACATCTCATCATGAACCTAACGGAATATCAAATTTTCCATATATGCGCATATGTCCATATAGATAACTTCACGCGAATGTTTAAGTATTTTGTATACGTGTTTTTCATGGTATGTGACGCCACAAAATAACCATTGCATCGACTATTCGTATGTAATTCAAATGAATAAAATCATGAAAGCATTACCACATTCGAAAGTGTGGTAATAATACGTCATGCATATCTTTTTTTTCAAAACCCTTCATCTTATCTTATCTTCTTCGCTTAAAGCGGGTCGCCGTCCCCATAAATGTGTTGCATCACATTTATTAATTAGTGGCTCGCTACCGTGTGCCGAGTCTCTCCTAAGCTCCGCAGCAGTGTTGATTATTCATCGCTGTACGGAGCTTGACTGTGACAGTGAACCGGTTACACTCGTTTTGTTGACAAACTCCCCCACCAATCTCTTCACAACATCTTATTATCAGTTGAAAAGCTACCAATAAGTGATAATATCGTATTTTCGTTTCGTCAACTACAAATGCGTTTCTCAAATAATAGATACAATCTTTTTATCGAAACCTAGTTATCCCTTTCTATTTTAGTCTAGTCAAATTTGCTCCCCATATAGTAATGAGTTTGCCATCTCACGTTATTTGAAAAAAATTAAGTATCATATGTCCTTCGATATGAATATAACGGTTAAAGGTATGCTAAAGGGGCAATATATCGTTGTATATATATTCTCTTACACATCAATGTGAAAGCTTAACAAATGACCCAAAAATGGCGGTAAACAATTACTCATAACTCTCTTAAAAAAAGAATTTTTTTTTGTACTGAACGTGGACCTATGGCCTTTTACGAAATACACTTGATCAATTAACAAAAAAACAACAATAGTTATTCAATATTTTTATCAGTTTTCATATTATTATTATACTTATATTTATAATAATAATACTTATTATTATTATTATTCGGGCAAACATACAATTACCCCTGTTTGTTTATGTTAAATCATGTCGAGGTAAACATAAGTGGTGTCATATAAATATATATAACTATCTATCTTCCTCGAACAATCAAAACATTTACGTACATTAATTACAAACATACACATGTCAGGTTTTGTCCATTTAGCTGACTAGCAATCATTGTTTTACTGAACATTCACTGTGTGTAATGACTATCTTCCATATCATATACACATCAACGATCTGGACCAGGAAGGTGTTAGTGTATGTACTAGTGGTCATGTCACTATAAAGGATATCTTGCCGACCTGAGTATTCTATGATAAGAAAGGTGTCACAATAACGCGGAAACGTTATCTGTGTAGGTACACCAGGTGTGCTTAACACGTTCTACCTTTATGCAGTAACTCGCCAGGGGCTCGGCATCTCCATCTGCATTACAGAACTGTTCTACACGTAGTCAGGTTATATATTGTATGTTCCATGGTTCGCTAGGTACAGCCAATGCTCACAGGTTTCACCGCAACGCATAAACACTAAGGTTGCAGAATTTCTCCCTGCATTATAAACCTAGGTCATATATATGTTACAGTCAAAATGTCAAATCAGTCATTTCGTAAAATGTCTAAATGTATCAGGCATTATATCAAATGAATTTGACCACCAGTCATTTGATGAAATGATTAATTTTTCTAGGCATTTAGCTAAATGACTGAAATTGTACCTTGTGTTTTTGACAATTTGACTGTTACTGTTTAGGCAATTTGTCAAAATACTTATAACGTATCACTGAAGTGTTTTGAATTGATAATCTTGTGTCTCAATTATAAACAAATTGACGAAAAAAGCGAGAACATGGTGACTCAACCATTTTTATTATTTTGTCAATATTGAAAAAGCATATGATGTCCTACACCGACCACACTTATCTACTGGTCATGCTTGAAGAGACAGAAAGGTGTAATTGTGAGGCCAATCCTTACAAAGCAATTTGCATCATGTAAACAAGTGGATCTATTCGACATGCAGTCACTTCCACAAGGTAGTTTAGATTTGATAATGGTTTATCAGGATCATTTGACAAAATTTTGTATATTGAAAGCTCTGACCTCAAAGAGTGCTATAGAAGTGGCATACCAACTTATGGATATTTTCCTTTTCACTAGAGCACCTCATGATCTACAAAGTGATGATTAAAAGTGTATTGAAAGAAAAATTGGTTTACTGTTCTTCAACTATGTCTTGATGCTCTGAAATGTACATTAATTCATCAAAATATAATATATCTAATATCTAATATAATAGGCATTTAGTAAAATGTCTAGAGTTATTTTTCAAACATTTAGTCAAATGACTGAAAAAGTAGTCATTTTGTAAAATGTCTGATGGTCACAGTCATTTGATCAAATGACTAAATCATTCAGGCATTTGGCAAAATGACTGATTTGACATATTGACTGTAACATATATATATATATATTCAGCATCACTGGTACATGCAGGTACGTTTGTAAATAATAGGATGGTCTACAGATCAAGATCTCTAAATATGAACGGTTACGTATAATCTTACGAAAAAAAATGTATAAAATATTACGAAAAATATAGATTAATGGAAATATCTGCCATATCCTCTTATTTGTGATTTTCAAAAATAAGTTCAAAGTAACATTCAGACAGAAGAGGGTTTAATTGTACTTATGCACGATCAAAATTCTTCTTTGCAAAATATATTATCAAAGGATTATTTGCGTATTTACTATTGAACTTCTTAGGCGCTAAGAACAAATGTTTAAACCGGGGCGGCGAGGTGATATGTGATATTCTAAAGCATATTAGATTTCATAATTTAGAGATATTGATTTCAGTTGCCAAACCTAATCAAGATTGAAATATATGTAGTTATATGTATATCAAGTAACTGAAATTGTACCACGATATGATTCTCCAACGTATTTCGATTTAATATATATCAAATGTAAAATAATTAATTGATAGAAAAACATGTATATTCATCTATTTTTGTCGTTCAATATAAGTCTTGTAATGTCAGCCAATTATTTTAAGACATTTTCTTATAATATCAAATTATAAAGTTTAAACAAATAAATTCAATTGATATTTGTGACAGTGTGCAATGTGTTTATATTGTAAGTAAATATTATATAAGTTTTGATGGATTATTCAGTTATGTCATCGAATATATTTCTAATTAATAAATTGAAAGAGGTAACATAAAACAGTGGCCAGAGGTGAAATGAAGTGAAAACGTTCTCAGTGACGTTCATCATTTAAATCATCATGCCTCATCTAGAAGACTTTTAATATATTTCAATGCAAATTTAAAGATTTCAAACCAGAATTCTGTTTTAGTTCATCCGAACTGTCATTTTATGCCTTGCTGCAGAGACTTTACTTTTCTGTGCTGCTATAGTGCCCCTACAGGCTAGAGAGCAAGCACAGACAATTCAAGGTTATGCAGCAAGGCATAAAACTGACAGTTTGGAAACTGGCGTTTTAGTTTTACGTAGGAAGATGGTTTTAGTTGGAATTTCGTTCTAATGCGACATGACACACACATGATCATTCATTCCTTACAGATATTGGATTATCTGACAAAATGCCATATAGAGGATATCTTTTGTTTTGAGTGTGATATCACTTATCTCTCATCGAGTGACGGGGTAGAGCCAGTATTTTCACGAGTGGCGCAACCCGTCTCTCGATTAAAGGTTTTACCCCGTCTCTCACCGCTTAGCATATAATAAACAGTTATATCATTTTCTCAAGAATCCTCAAGTTTTCCCTGAAATGTCCGAGTTACAGCTGCATAGCGAAAGATTGTTCAACAAGAAAACAAATGTAATATTGTGTGTGTGTTTCGTTTGAACGCCAATTGAATTTTTTAATACTATGTTAAAAATCTCCACCAAAGACAGTCAGGATAAGATGATTTAACGTTGGATGAAAATGAAAGGCTATATATTGACGCAGTTAATAACATATACATAGGAAAATGGCAGAAAAAATTGTTTTCAGAATAACGACTACCAGAACTTCTACCAGACTACCAGAGTTGCAAGAACTGTTTCCGGCATTTTTTGTTTCGCAGGTTTAAAGGGGCAGTAGCACGTTTTTTGATAATTTTATAATTTAAATATTTCACTTAAATTAGTTAGTTAATGCTACATGTATCATATTAACAGTGTCAACAATCTCATTACACAAGCCAATCACCCATAGTCAGAGGACAAAGTATGAGGTTTTCTATAAAATCCATTGGCGGCCATTTTTGTGTGAACACCTTTAATTCAGTTTGAGTGAGAAAAAGGAATCGCATGGCTAAACTTTACGTTATATATTTGAATTATTACTGCTTCATTTAGTTTAAATACATTTTCTTTAAATTGGAACCGTTTATCAAAGGATTATTTGCGTATTTACTATTGGATTTCTTAGGCGCTAAGAACAAAATTGTTTAAACCGGGGCTGCGAGGTGATATGTGATATTCTAAAGCATATTAGATTTCATAATTTAGAGATATTAATTTCAGTTGCCAAACCTAATCAAGATTGAAATATATGTAGTTATATGTATATCAAGTAACTGAAATTGTACCACGATATGATTCTCCAACGTATTTCGATTTAATATATATCAAATGTAAAATAATTAATTGATAGAAAAACATGTATATTCATCTATTTTTGTCGTTCAATATAAGACCTGTAATGTCAGCCAATTATTTCAAGAGGACATTTTCTTATAATATCAAATTATAAAGTTTAAACAAATAAATTCAATTGATATTTGTGACAGTGTTAACAATGTGTTTATATTGTAAGTAAATATTATATAAGTTTTGATGGATTATTCAGTTATGTCATCGAATATATTTCTAATTAATAAATTGAAAGAGGTAACATAAAACAGTGGCCAGAGGTGAAATGAAGTGAAAACGTTCTCAGTGACGTTCATCATTTAAATCATCATGCCTCATCTAGAAGACTTTTAATATATTTCAATGCAAATTTAAAGATTTCAAACCAGAATTCTGTTTTAGTTCATCCGAACTGTCATTTTATGCCTTGCTGCAGAGACTTTACTTTTCTGTGCTGCTATAGTGCCCCTACAGGCTAGAGAGCAAGCACAGAAAACTCAAGCTTATGCAGCAAGGCATAAAACTGACAGTTTGGAAACTGGCGTTTTAGGTTTTGCGTAGGAAGATGGTTTTAGTTGGAATTTCGTTCTAATGCGACATGACACACACACGATCATTCATTCCTTTCAGATATTGGATTATCTGCCAAAATGCCACATAGAGGATATCTTTTGTTTTGAGTGTGATATCACTTATCTCTCATCGAGTGACGGGGTAGAGCCAGTATTTTCACGAGTGGCGCAGCTCGTCTCTCGATTAAAGGTTTTACCCCGTCTCTCACCGCTTAGCATATAATAAACAGTTACTAGTATATCATTTTCTCAAGAATCCTCAAGTTTTCCCTGAAATGTCCGAGTTACAGTTGCATAGCGAAAGATTGTTCAACAAGAAAACAAATGTAATATTTTGTGTGTTTCGTTTGAACGCCAATTGAATTTTTTAATACTATGTTAAAAATCTCCACTAAAGACAGTCAGGATAAGATGATTGTACGTTGGATGAATATGAAAGGCTATATATTGACGCAGTTAATAACATATACATAGGAAAATGGCAGAAAAAATTGTTTTCAGAATAACGACTACCAAAACTACTATCAGACTACCAGAGTTGCCAGAACTGTTTCCGGCTTTTTTTTGTTTCGCAGGTTTAAAGGGGCAGTAGCACGTTTTTTGATAATTTTATAATTTAAATATTTCACTTAAATTTGTAAGTTAATGCTACATGTATCATATTAACAGTGTCAACAATCTCATTACACAAGCCTATCACCCATAGTCAGAGGACAAAGTATGAGGTTTTCTATAAAATCCATTGGCGACCATTTTTGTGTGAACACCTTTAATTCAGTTTGTGTGAGAAAAAGGAAACGCATGGCTAAACTTTACGTTATATATTTGAATTATTACTGCTTCATTTAGTTTAAATACATTTTCTTTAAATTGGAACCGTTTATTTTCATTTACCTGACATCACCTTATATTGCCCCGAAAAACGTGCTACTGCCCCTTTAAACCTTGGTAATTACAAAACATGATCGTAACAATTTTGTTTTCTTTACCATTTCTCCAATTCTACACATTATATATGTATATTTGGCAGTCAAGTAAAGGAACACACTTAAGAAATGCGACATTAAGGATTATACAACACAAGTGTTCTTGAGTGAACACATCATGTCTACCTAGAGCATTTTTCTACTATTATCTGAAATACTACAAATGACTGAAATTGTTAACCAATTAAACAGAGATGATATACGATTGAACTTGAATCAATAACTCATAATTCAACAAGGTTGCTACGATAGGATGTGACTTTACTCATTCAGATTAATGAAAATAAAGTTACGCGAAATGGCTGTTGTGAAGGCTGTTTTGGATATTAAACTTTTTGATAATAGTTAGTAACGTCAATAAAATATATATCTCTTTATATCTAACCATAAAATATTTCGCAATTGTCGAACTATTTACTTCCATTATCGGAGTGTAACATAACTTATCCAAATAACTCGTTTAAAACAAAATTAGCATGCACAATAAACAACATCTTCAATTGTATGAAGTTCACACCATATGTATTATTTAAAATCAAATTCAAAAGGATTTTAACGTGTTCAGTAATAGACATAAATAATGTCACATTTACTGAATTATTTCAATATTACATTTGACTTAATAAAATATTCATTCGTTAAAGTAATCTCCACAAATGCATATTCTAGAAACCGTTTTCCAGCACTTTGGCCCATTTTATTCAATCGTTCATTGATATCCATTTCTTACATTCAGAACATTTTGAATGGCGATGTCATTCATTGAAGCTATTACGAACAGAAATATTCCTGTCGGCTTGTGTATGTCCAAAGAGATATTTCTGAATCGGTCGATATGCTAACGAACAATGGACAATCGATGGTTACAATAAGAAGATAAAAGTGTCTTACGAAATACAAGTGATCCATTTTCAACTGAATTGGTTTAGAATTGACACAGAGATTTACAACAGAAAATAGTTTGATTGACATATCGTTTTATAAAAAAAAAAACGGTATAAATTCGGATTGGTTAAAATGTCCTTCTTTTCTCTGAACAGTTTCAGAATCCAAAAGGCAAATTTGAAATACATGATATTTGGATAGTAATGTAACATTGATATATTTGGGATCACGTAAGTCATCTGCAATTTTAAATACTCTTTGACTCTTTCAGACACGATGAAGCATTATAAAGGGTGAAATAATGTGTTCTATTGCCGATTTCAAATCTATAGTTTTACTTCAACAATTCAAAGTGCCCCCCTGGCACTAAACTGCTATCTTGGTTGCAGGTAATGTTCTATAGAACATGTATATCTCCAGAGCCGAATAATGGCACATTTCCAGAAGTTCTAATTTGAATTTTGAATTGCAAAGCAGGGAACTTCATGTTGTCAGTGCTGCCAACTTTCATTTTAAAAGGACAAAGAAATAAGAATGGGCATAAGAATGCTTGAACCAGGAACGCCTTAGATTGAAGTATTGTCATGGAAGTCTTTTTAAAATTTCAGATATAAAACTCGGTTGTATTAAGAGGTGTGGTGGCGTCGATTGATTGTCATTTCCATTTTTTTAATCGGAATATTTAAGAAGTCTAGGTACTTGAAAAGAAATGGATGGTGAAGTCATAGAAGGTGTTCCTATTGGTGAGGGTGAAAGTGACATTAATGAGCACACAGACAGAAGAAGACAAATGAAAAAAAGGTAGTTAAAATGTTTTGACAAAATCAATATAATTTTAACTTTTTAAAGAAAGGATGTATAGATCGAAGTATGAATGCACCCGAAGAAACGGGTACCGGAAGCTGTAGATGCGTAAAGGGATTTAATGCATTTCAACTTTATTCACAATTATATGGAAAGAAAACCTTAATTTCCCAGTCGTCTTTTTAACGACAAAACAGTGGTGTAAAGTTTAAACCACTTGATTATGAAGAAACGTTTGAAAGTAACTTGTATATTGTCTAGATTTAATAGTTACAAATCTACCTTTTATTTTGAAGTATCCTCCTCAATATATATAGAAAGATAAAGCTAAACATTTCATGATATTATCGATAATAGAAAACATATCCATGCTATTCTATATTTCTTCTAAGATTGATACTGTTTATCTTCTTGAGTTTAGATCAAGATCATATAACATTAGCTATAAGAAACAAATATACCTTAGCATCATCTTTCTAGTATAATGATCATTGAGCATTTATTTTAATCATTCTACTTCTTACAAGCATCAATTTGTTCTAAATTGGATAGTACTGTGATCGTTTCAAAATGTAGTTTCATCAAGACGTTTATCATTAATTGTTCCACATATCCGAACGATAAGGTCATAGGGTTCAAAATGATATCAAGGAAAACTAAAATACCCAAACACTTTTTGCACAAGATAAAACACAGTCAAAGTTGATGACATTTCTTTTCAGAAACGATTTCGGTTTTATTTAACTTACACTGTCCTTGAAATATTTAAATTATGGTTTCATCTGACACAATTAGTTTTTCGCCTATGTGTTTGTGGCAACTGTTCCATTTATAACCCAACATCTTTAACAAGACTGACCATTTAAGCACAGAATGATAGGCACAGCTGACAGTCACAACCCCCGCTGCTTCATTCTAATATGTTTTCAACGTTTCATATTTCTTCCACAGTTGATGCTACACAATTTTCTTTTGAAATATAGCTTTCTTGGTTTTAATCATGTACTGGTATGTTTCTATTTGTGTTAGTATAAATCTCGAGTATACATCAATATGACACTAATGGGTAAAGCAATACAATGCTTTGAAAATAATGCAAAAATTTATTACTTTTTGTTAAAAGTTTAGGAAAGGTCAACTATCGATAGAAGTGTTGTATATTTACGTATATCTTTTGGAAAGTCGCTAAATACCTTAGTTATCACTGTCCCAGTGTCATAATAATATGACATAACCAACCCATTTTGTTTGTTTTGTTCTAAAAGTGTAGGTGTTATGATAAATATACTTTCTTGATGCTATTAAATCCCTTAAGTTAATCTAAACGCACTTTCAAAACGATAGTATGTAATCTTAGAGATGGAAGTAATTTGCTTATTATGAATCAACCAAGATTGTTACAATGTTAAGATATGACCAGTAACATTTATTCAATAAAGACGTATGATACTATGTGCATGAAGTGGAACATATGTGCATTTCAACTCTAAATATAAGCAAATATTAATATCAAGAACGTAAAAACAAGTAAGTCAAAGGTGTGGCTCACTGATAAATGATTCAAAATTAAAATCTTTTATTCTAAAGAAAGAATTTATTCTGGTGTAAATACTATAAATAAATACTATATTGGGTCGTGCTTTGAATCAAGACCATAAGGAGCAATTGCTTATAATAATAATGATAAGTCTTTGAATGGTAATTAAAAGTGAACTAAAAGTTTTCTTTGTCAATAACTACCTCCAAAGAGTAAAGACGTTTCAGGGTTTTGTTTTCTCTCCCATCAGTGGGACGCAAGTTATTATTTCCCACATCCAATTTGTTATTTCCCACATCCAATTTGTTATTTCTCAAATCGAATTTGTTTTTTCCCAGATCCAAATTGTTATTCCCCACATCAAATTTGTTATTTCCCATATCCAATTTGCTATTTCCCATTTTCCGAATACCAGGTTTAATCATCTCATAGGTAGAGTTGATATTTGGAAAACTACATTAAGAATCCTTTATATAACGTACAAGTATGACAATTAGATATTCCTTCGCCTATCACATGCTTTTAGACGTTCGTTCTAACATAATATTAATATTATATTTTTAGTTATTTCGAGGTTTAAATACGTTTACAGGCATAAAATCACAAACACATACAGTTGGTAGTAATCTTTTTCGAGGCATAAACGAATTTTGTTTTCTGTTTCTATGAAAACTTAACATGAAAACTTAATATGAAAACTGAACATGGAAACTTAAAATGTATTTGGATATTCTGCAAACTGAAACGTTACCAGACAAAATAGTAAGACATACTTACAGTAAATTTGTAACCGCTGTATGACCTAACGTTTGCATTCTGAAAGTTGACAAGCAAATTATTTGAATACACATGAAATGTTGTCTGGACTAATAAAATGAATTTATGTCTTTCGAATCAAATAACTTATGACAACATTTCAAAAAGTTAAGACTCGAGACGTCTGCAAACTTGCTCGTAAACAAGCTTTTTATCGTTACGGAGGGAAAAAAATCTCTTCAAGGGGCAGTAGCACGAATTTCACATTTTCATTTTTTCACAGATAATTGTACGTTAATGCTAAATGTATCATTTTGATAGTGTCAAAAACTATCAGTACACAATCATTCATAGTCAGAGACTCAATTATTAAGATTGACAAAAAGTCAATTGGCGGCCATTTTTGTGTGAATACCTTTAGTTCATTTAAACTTAATTTTGTGTAGGAAGAGAAATCGCATGCATGACTGAACTTTACATTGTATATTTGATTGATTACTGCTTAAGTTTTAAAACATCGACTTTCAATTAGAACCATTTATCTTAAATCACTTTATATTACCCCTTAAATGTGCTACTGTCCCTTGAAACGATTCCTTGATAATTGTTGCAAGTGCCATGTAATTCCTACAACAACATTGCCATTTGCAACACTGACTAAAATATGTTCTTGTACTGGCAGTGATTATCTCACTTATCAACCGAGGTTCAGTCGACTTAGCTTTCGATAATTCAAAACCCAGGACAACTGCTTGAATTGTTTAGATGTCTTTGCTATTACACTCATACAACATCAACCTTTGGTCTGATCTTTACGGAAGTATTCAAGGAAAAGATATCTGTATTCATATAAACGCTGCTTGACAGGTAGTAAAACTTGTAGAAGATTTACCACATTGTCTATATATAGAGAGCTCCTATTGGCTTTTCAACTATGTAACGCCATTTCAGAAAGAGACATCATAATGAGTATTAACATACACCAAACTGTTATTGTGAAAAAAGGGGCCTTTTTTTAATCAATATACAGCAAACAAAAATCATAATAGTTTTCATAACCTCTAATGAAATATTTGGACCTTAAATACATCCAGTATCAATCCAAGCAAAGAGACCATTAGGAAATCATCAATATATATTTTCAGACATAAGTAGTTGAAACCCAACCAAATCACCCCTTCCCCACGATGTGTGTCCAATTTTGTTAATGATAATGCATATTTCCTGGGAATGTGTCCTCTGGGAGTACCTGGGCAGGTTAATGGAGACCAATTAGTCTTATAAGAGGATTATCAACGGAACTAAATGCATTGAAATAAGGTTGAACTTACTTATATCTGTTATAGGAAGTGATCGAAGTTGGTGCTTGTTAATTCGTGTTTTGATTATCTGTCCATGATAAACGAATTCATACTAAAACACGTAGTTTTAACTGTCCTGCGAAAAGGAACAGGTTGTTAGTTGTGGCGTTGTCGTTTCAACATTGAATGTTCAAGATCACTGACAACGGCTCTGGCTAGAACTGCTTCCGAACTTTCCACCGTTACGATAAATGCGAATCGGGTGCTTGATAATCAGTGTTTTAATTATCTGTGTATAAACAACCAAGATAAAAGAATTAATACGTAACAACACTTACTTTTGAACTGTCCTGTGAATAAGCAACAGGTTGTCAGTTCTTGCTTTGCTGTTTCCACCTTGAAATGTCCAAGTGTATCTGACTACGGGTCTGGAAACAACGTGCTGCTGTTATGATATTCGACATAGGCCTCAACTTAAAAACATACCAATTCCTAGAATACGCATGCATTTAAACTGTTGCATTTGCAGCGAATCACAGATAAACAGATAAGAGTAAACTGCCAAATAATGTTTCATTTGTGTAGTAGATATATAAGAAATGTAAATACACGAATTTTAGAACCGTGAAAATGTCGATGAGATGATGCATTTTTATATCTTTATATATACATGACGTGCAGTGTATTAGTTAATAACGCTGTGTACGGGAATCACAATGCACGTGCATTGAGGATTTGCATTGTTTCGAGCAGAAAATGAATAACATTTCTTTCAATAACAAAAGTTGAATATCCAGTATCGTTTAGCCATAAATGGAGTAAGATGAACAATGTATTCTATGAAATCGGTTGGTGAAATGTTTTCTGTGCAGGTTGAATATGTTTCACTTATCTATTTTGGTTTACGTAATCTTCATTATTGTGTGAGGACTCACAGACGATATACTGCATGTCATTTGTTGTACATACAATAAGAAACCATTCCAAAGCAAAATCTAAAATATGTTTTTTATATTATTTACTTTATTCTTTTAGATAATTGTACTGATATCAATCTCCTTCCATCTGGTAACGCAACGCTGTTTTATTACAATTTACCGCAGTTATTACATCTTACCGCGTTTATTACATCTTACGTCGTAACAAACGCCTTTCTATTAGATGATACACATTATTTTCAAAAAACATATGTATTTTGCAAATGTTATGTATGTTATGTCCTATGAGCCTGTGGCCTCTTTGACAGAAATAAAAGTATCTATCTGAAACACCTATGTCGTTTGCTCATAATAAGCTTCCTTGAAAACGTTTGTTGTTTGTTTGATGAAAGGTCGTTGATTGAATATACAGATTAACGCGGGTTGGTTCCGGTGCTTGTTTTCATACTATGGTTGGTCGTTGAATTAAGTTGACCCTCA
Source organism: Steromphala cineraria (assembly GCA_916613615.1). Taxonomy (NCBI): domain Eukaryota; kingdom Metazoa; phylum Mollusca; class Gastropoda; order Trochida; family Trochidae; genus Steromphala; species Steromphala cineraria. Next base: position 55,205,424 of record OU744728.1, on the reverse strand, counting down.
GGATGTATAATGAAACACAGAGACATTGTCGTTCAATGAAACATTCAGTAGACCAAGGGAGTTGATAAAAGGTGAGAAATATTCAGTAGAACAAGAGACTTGTCAGAAGGTGAGAAATATTCAGTAGAACAAGAGACTTGTCAGAAGGTGAGAAATATTCAGTAGAACAAGAGACTTGTCAGAAGGTGAGAAATATTCAGTAGAACAAGAGACTTGTCAGAAGGTGAGAAATATTCAGTAGAATAAGAGACTTGTCAGAAGGTGAGAAATATTCAGTAGAACAAGAGACTTGTCAGAAGGTGAGAAATATTCAGTAGAACAAGAGACTTGTCAGAAGGTGAGAAATATTCAGAAGACCAAGGACTTGTCAGAAGGTGAGAAATATTCAGTAGACCAAGGGACTTGTCAGAAGGTGAGAAATATTCAGTAGACCAAGGGACTTGTCAGAAGGTGAGAAATATTCAGTAGAACATGGGACTTGTCAGAAGGTGAGAAATATTCAGTAGACCAAGGGACTTGTCAGAAGGTGAGAAATATTCAGTAGACCAAGGGACTTGTCAGAAGGTGAGAAATATTCAGTAGACCAATGGACTTGTCAGAAGGTGAGAAATATTCAGTAGACCAAGGGACTTGTCAGAAGGTGAGAAATATTCAGTAGACCAAGGGACTTGTCAGAAGGTGAGAAATATTCAGTAGAACATGGGACTTGTCAGAAGGTGAGAAATATTCAGTAGACCAAGGGACTTGTCAGAAGGTGAGAAATATTCAGTAGAACATGGGACTTGTCAGAAGGTGAGAAATATTCAGTAGACCAAGGGACTTGTCAGAAGGTGAGAAATATTCAGTAGACCAAGGGACTTGTCAGAAGGTGAGAAATATTCAGTAGACCAAGGGACTTGTCAGAAGGTGAGAAATATTCAGTAGACCAAGGGACTTGTCAGAAGGTGAGAAATATTCAGTAGACCAAGGGACTTGTCAGAAGGTGAGAAATATTCAGTAGAACATGGGACTTGTCAGAAGGTGAGAAATATTCAGTAGACCAAGGGACTTGTCAGAAGGTGAGAAATATTCAGTAGACCAAGGGACTTGTCAGAAGGTGAGAAATATTCAGTAGAACATGGGACTTGTCAGAAGGTGAGAAATATTCAGTAGAACAAGAGACTTGTCAGAAGGTGAGAAATATTCAGTAGAACAAGAAACTTGTCAGAAGGTGAGAAATATTCAGTAGACCAAGGGACTTGTCAGAAGGTGAGAAATATTCAGTAGACCAAGGGACTTGTCAGAAGGTGAGAAATATTCAGTAGACCAAGGGACTTGTCAGAAGGTGAGAAATATTCAGTAGACCAAGGGACTTGTCAGAAGGTGAGAAATATTCAGTAGAACAAGAGACTTGTCAGAAGGTGAGAAATATTCAGTAGACCAAGGGACTTGTCAGAAGGTGAGAAATATTCAGTAGACCAAGGGACTTGTCAGAAGGTGAGAAATATTCAGTAGACCAAGGGACTTGTCAGAAGGTGAGAAATATTCAGTAGAACATGGGACTTGTCAGAAGGTGAGAAATATTCAGTAGACCAAGGGACTTGTCAGAAGGTGAGAAATATTCAGTAGACCGAGGGACTTGTCAGAAGGTGAGAAATATTCAGTAGAACATGGGACTTGTCAGAAGGTGAGAAATATTCAGTAGAAGAAGAGACTTGTCAGAAGGTGAGAAATATTCAGTAGAACAAGAAACTTGTCAGAAGGTGAGAAATATTCAGTAGACCAAGGGACTTGTCAAAAGGTGAGAAATATTCAGTAGACCAAGGGACTTGTCAGAAGGTGAGAAATATTCAGTAGACCAAGGGACTTGTCAGAAGGTGAGAAATATTCAGTAGACCAAGGGACTTGTCAGAAGGTGAGAAATATTCAGTAGACCAAGGGACTTGTCAGAAGGTGAGAAATATTCAGTAGAACATGGGACTTGTCAGAAGGTGAGAAATATTCAGTAGAACAAGAGACTTGTCAGAAGGTGAGAACTATTCAGTAGACCAAGGGACTTGTCAGAAGGTGAGAAATATTCAGTAGAACATGGGACTTGTCAGAAGGTGAGAAACATTCAGTAGAACATGGGACTTGCCAGAAGGCGAGGAATATTCAGTAGACACAGTAGACCAAGGACTTGTCAGAAGGTGAGTGAGAGACAGTAGATCGAACAGTATACTGTACAGCAAAGGACAGAAGTGAGATGGTCAGTAAAATACTAGAATGATTAAAGAAGTATCCATAATACAAGGGCACATGAGTGTGTTGTTGCGTGTGTGTGAGATGCCTGATTGCTCAGGGGAGCATGACAAACAAGCGTTATGAAGTGAAAGTGTGAACGACTTGATTGGTCCTATTCATTGAACTAAAACAAAAATAGTGTTGAAGATTGTGTGAACGACGGATAAAACAATGATGCAGAAATATGTCAAATTATGTACAAGACATTTCTTTAGCGGGTTACATCCACTGCTCTCTGTACAAGGAGTCATTGGTGCGTTCATGTGTGTGACACTGGAATATCCGAGCAGCATTCACTGATCTGTAGTAGACAGTTTCATAGGTGTGAGAAAAACTGAATCGACCAGATAAGAGTTGACAGCTTCAGTCATCATCTACATACAGCTACTGTTCCCAACTGTCAGTTTAGTCTCTACGCAAGTGAAGAATAACATCGGATGAATCGATCAGTGGGTGACTGAAGTCATTTCATGGTATTTAAGTTTGACAACCCTTGCTGTTCAGATGTGATCAGTTCCGTGCCATTAAGAGCTATAGCAATTGAAGCAAACAGTAGAAAGCGTCCATGTAGTGTGAAACAAAGAAGAAAAGACAGTCTAAGTAAACCCAGCCTCAATATAACCCGTCTCACTCAATATCGGAGTGAAACGGGTAATGTTGAGGCTACGTTTACTTAGACTGGAAGAAGAGAATGACATGCCATTTAGATAGCAAACAAACTTCATCATTTTAGGGATAAAACTATCTGAAATAGTTATATTATTTTTATCAGATCGAGTTCCTTGTTGTCGAGGCCTAGTGGCCGTGTGGATAAACTGTGCTATGGTCAGTGCTTGTGATGATGGTAATAACTCCAATTACATTGGTACAATCGTAAACCCGAAATCTGATCCGAAAAAATACTATGAAATTGTACTATGGTAGATAGTAATACCCCCAATTAAGCGACTACGTTCAATCTTAAAGATGCAAGAAAGTGTTCACATTCTCAAAAAAAAAGAAAAAAAAAAGAAAAAAAGACAGATGATAATGAAGGAACATTAGTTTGGAAACAATGTAAATGAAGTACTGTTAAATAATAACAACTTATGTAAATTGCTACGAACAACCTAGTTATTATTTCAACCACTCCCCAATCACAAACAACTTATAGAAAAATATATGGTTAGGCTGAATGAAATATCAAACTATTTTCAGTTTCTCGATCTAGTACTTCTATACATTATACATAATGATTGCAATTTGCTAAGCAAACCTGATATTAAACCGTAGGCAGTGTTTTGGTATAATAACAGTTAAACTAAAGGAAGACGAAACAAAATCGCTGTCTGTTAAATTACGGCAATTGTGCATAATAACAAAATCGGTATTTGAGTAACAAACCTGTGATTATCATGTGTACAAAATGATGGATTTGATCTGTGAGATCCGTTATTTTCTTGCTTCCAATAATACAACTTTTGACAATTTCATTGTTACAATTGCCAACGTTCACAATGTTTCATTTATTTTAAACATAACATTTATCAACTTTTGAACATCTGTCTATATTCCAAGGCAAACTTTGGAAACAATAACAAAGTGTTTCTATCAAAAGACTTGACAAACCTCCTTCCACATTACAATTTATTATGGATGTGCCATTTGTTGTATCGACCATTTTTATATTCAAAACATGTGATCTTACCTGAAAAGTACATGTAATAAGATGTAATTCAAAATTTTATATTCCAAGCTGTGAACTGTTTACATCTTTTAAAACTTTAACGTCTTATATTTATATGTCAGAGCATACATTGTATGTCGCCTAGTAATATTATGTTTTATTTTTGTTCACACTGTGACTTGATTGAAAATCTAACTTTTATTCAAAGTCTACATGTACCGTCGCCATGACCATTAAGTTCATCAGATTAAATAACTATGTTCAATCATAATTATTTCAAATACCTTCAAGTTACTCGGAAAAACTGCACTTATAGGACAAGTTTTATTAAGAGTCGATATTCATTTATTCACTTTTATTATCATTATTTTCCCCAATGTTATCTCAGGATTTTTGTTAAACGTATGGTGGTGTATTTTCCCATTGTTAAGACATCAAATCAACTTGTTATATAAATGCAAGTTGAAAACACCATTTAATATCCCATCATTGGAAAAATGCTATCAGTCCATAGCAATGAGGTTTCATAGGCAAGAATCTAAACTTACATAGTTTGACGTAATGGCATTCATTAAACTCATGATATTCATAAAGAGTATGAATAAAACCTTTTAATATCTTTATGAACATCCTTAGACCTACAGCTTGTTGTGAAATAGTCCTTTTTGACCTCTTTCATCATAGCTTGATCTATTTTCGTGGATTATAATTCATGATCTGTATCAGTGTTACACTAATAGGTAACCGATACATAACTCTAATATGTTAGATATATCTTCAAATCACCTATGTATGATCTATACATAGATTCATCTGCAAGTATCGTTTATGATTGCAAGAGATAGCATTACCAATTAATGACATAATGTTAACAACGAGGTGTTTAAATGAGGAGGTAAGACATAAAGCTTATCTGGCTTTAAAGGGGCAGTAGCACGTTTTTTGATAATTTTATATTTTAAGTTTTCATTGATAATTGTATGTTAATGCTTAATGTATTATTGTGTCAAAAATCTCATTACCCAAGCCAATCATCCATAGTCAGAGGACAAAGTATGAAGATGCACATAAAATCCATTGGCGGCCATTTTGTGTAACACCTTTAATTCATTGTGTGTAAGAAAAAAGAATAGCGTGGCTAAACTTTAAATTATGTATTTGAAATATTACTGTTCCATTTAATTTAAATACATTGTCTTTCAATTGGAACCATTTATTTTCATTTTCCTGACATCACCTTATATTCCCCTTAAAATGTGCTACTGCCCCTTTAAAACGTTAAACTGTCAATGTTTTATTCAATAATACATCCAAACAAACTAATTCAAGTTGGTTCGTAGGTTTTTTGTTTAAATTATACTAGGTAGAGTATGAATGACAAATTTAATATGTGAATTTTACGTAATAGTTTTAAAGTGTGCAAGCCCAGTTTCGGGGTGCAACCCTTGAGGAATCTAAACAGGCTAACCGGTTGTTGGATTTGATTGTTTTCCACTCTGAATATATGTTAATGAAAACTTTTGTAGTTTTTGTGTACCGGAGATTGAAGTTTCTTTTCATCCTTCAAATGTTAGGAAAAATTACCTGTATGGCTGCAGAACATAAAAAGCTGAAATGATTACTGAACACCAAACATTATTTGCCCAGTCAATAATATCCGTTACACTCCGATATTGAGTCTAGCAAGATGTAGTAGCAGGTCGCGTCAGCCGATCCATCAAACTGACCAATCGGGGATCTGCATTCGCATATATGACGTCGGAGTTCCATTGGTTGGCGAAAGGTCGGCTGACGCGACCCACTAAGTACTAAATCTCATTAGACTCAATATCGGAGTGGAACGAGTATTATTGAGGCTAGGTTTACAATCAATATGCAATATGGTGACTGCATCCGAATAAGCCGGATTATTGTACATGATCTTATAAGAATGAGTAAACATTGAAAGGAATCAAATCACAATGTTTGTAATAAAAATCTCAAAACAGTCGCCACTGTATAACATTGGGATCAAACACATACCTAGTTTATAGCGTAAAAGTTAGTAGCACGTTTTTTGAACATTTTATATTTTCAATTTTTACTGATAATTGTGCATTTATGATAAATGTATTATTTTGATAGTGTCCAAAATCTCATTACACAAACCATTCATTCATAGACAGATAACAAATTATGACGATTCACATAAAGTCCATTGGCAGCCATTCTTGTGTGAACACTTTTTATTCATTTTTGTAACAAAACGGAATCGCATGGTTGCAGTTTTCATTATAAATTTGCTTTACTTCTGCTTCATTTAGTTTAAATACATTGCCTTTTAATGGGAGCCATATATTTTGATATTTCTGACATCACCTTATAATCCCCCTAAAAACGTGCTACTGCCCCTTTAAGGGAAAAAAGGACATTGAAAATAAAACTTTCAAAAAATCGATAATGTACAAAAGATGTCGAAACATAATTGCACTATCAAAGAAATACTATTGATTGCTCCCTTGTTACAAATTCCAAACCTTCTTGTCTAAACCATTGTGGTCTGTTCATTGATCATCCATGTACTACTATAGCTACCATAGTGAAGAGATGAAGAACACGTTTTATGCTCACACTTACTTCATTGAACAAAACCCATACATGGGCCTAATTTCACATTGGACTGTGATTGCGCTCTTTTGTAGGTTCTAATTATAAACAGGGGAACAATTTAGTGTCAATGAGAGGAAAAATTTTAGATTTATTTTTAATTGAGTATTTTAAGCAGAGGTCAATTGCCTTGCTATTCTTGGTCTTTAGCATATTTATTTCAGCTGCGACTGTTCGAAACCTCGGGCATTGTGTATTTAGTATTTCTGGCATCCCGTATCAGTAAAGAATAATCCCGGAAGGAAATTAAAATGACATGGGTCATTTCCGGTAATTCCGCTCCGGTTGTTCTTTGAAGTTGATGAGATTGCAGGTTGTATGAGAAAACACAGGCCCTGAATTGATCCTAAACACTCACTGTGTGTTTCTAACAAAGGGAGGGAATCCTGAACACAAAGGGTATTGGATGATAGAGATTACACAGAGGAAGTTATAAATGATATTGACCATGAACAAGATGACAAGGTGTACACAGTTTTCGAGCGAAGCCACTTAGAGAGCTCATCGAATCCTGCATCATAGGTCTATACAGTTCTTTCATTGTGAAGGGTCAAAGAGTTCCCACTTCAGAGAGCAAATAGAGGTCAGACAGTGTTTTACCCCTAAAAGAAAAGTTAAATGAGGTATTTGAATAAGTCTTTCTTTCAAAATTAGCTAGTATACTTGACTGTCAGCATGTAAGAGTCATGTATTGCTATGCCAATTGCGGAAGGTCAGGTGACCCACTCAAAAGAGGCTGTTCGGTCGCTTCCGCGTCGTAAATCTCAAGAATTCCAGATGTGAAATTCAGGGTATATTTTCAAACTGCTGTAGCTAAAAAATAGTAAGGTCAATGTATAATTATTTCATTGATATTTTGTATCAGGATAATGCATATCTTACTGCTGCTAGTGGTTAATAGTGCTCTGATTCATTTGTAAAGGAGCGACAAGTCAATGGCCGATGGTAAATTAACATTGTTGTCTATGGGAAACAAACTGTATAACGAGACCATATACCTTTGTATAGTCCATATTCACGCGGCAGCCATGTTGAAACGACAACGAGGCTAGGAACGCGAGCGCTTCGATGGCAACGTACATTTGTATTGTATCATTTAGATTGCCTACAGCCTTTAATCCCCTACCACTTATCTCAGTTAACGAGAAAGGATAGAAAGATGATATTCCCATACGCTTATTTAACAAGAATTATTTTTCTTGTATGCAACTTTTCGGGATTGGTTAAAATGTTATTCTCATGTCCAGATTGATGGTTTTCAGTCATTTGTCACAAAATATCTATACCTCAATTTAAAAGAGAATTGGTAAGTAAAAATTGCGTCAGTATACACATTTGTTAACCTTAACGTAATTGACATCTACATGGTGTTCTAAACATTGAATTAATTGTTTTAATTTAAATCAATTTGCGTGAATTCTCTTTTTTCATGCAGTTCCTGCTCATTCCTTTATTGGTTTTATGCTTTGAAATTTCAGTAAACGGCGATAAGCTTTATAATGACATATTAGCAAAACATAGTGATGAAAAGTTGAAAATGATGAAACCATGAAGCCCCTAAATGGTTTCAACAAGTTGTAAAAAAGATGTACCTGCAGTTACTATTACATAATCTCTTATAGTTAAGAAGTTGTAAAATTATTTCAAAAGTGTAAAATGTATAATACAAAATTCAACGAATTGATTACATACATAATTTAAATAAAAAGCGAATAATTTTCACATCATACAGCCATCGCATACAACGGAAATAACGGTATAAGTGGCGGTTTGCTTAGGGGAGGAAATAATAGGAGATCATATCATGTAGATTAGCGAAAGCTCTCAGAATTGATTGACATTCCAGGAAGATATATCATCACCATGGTAACACTGTCCATCTGGTGCAGGTGCTTGTGAGAGATCGTGCGTTTCATCAACTTCCTGAAACACATGTTGTATGCACACATGACACGACATGATCGCTTAATGACACACGCCTCAATAGATCGCTACTCCTCGCGTCACGTCGAGAAACGTTACATGTACAGGTAAAAGGGACAATAGCGCGTTTTGTATTTTCAGTTACCAACTGATTCCCAATTAATATTGGTTTATACCACTTGCATGTATTCGTAGAGTCAAACATCTCACATCTCATCCAGACCCTAAAGCAAAAGTATTTAATTGATGACCAACCAAGTCTAGAAAGGTATAGCAAGTCTAGATCGCTCAGCTGAAGTTAAAGCATCTTCTGGACTCCATTTTGTTATAATACATGGTTAGCTAAAAAATATTGTCAATATTGAAAAAAATACTTCTGAGACTAATTGTTAGTCTAACATCTCACGGGATAATGCATAGTCGTAAGGGAAAATATCCGAAAACTAAACGCAAACGCAATGAATGGTGAGCACCTTTGTATCCATTTGAGATCGAGATATGGATTTGGTAAGCTTAATTGAACATATGTCCACTTTTGGATAACAATCTTTGATTAAAAACATTTTCTTGCAAATTATGATATATTTTTGTTTTCGTGAGATCTAAAATCGTTATCAATGGATCAAAAGTTCGATTTAATCAATGCTTTAACAAATGTTTTGTCGTTATCACCACATAAATGTATACGGGTGTACACATTAAAAGACACGGTAAAAGTACGATTTATTTCATGCTTTATTCGTTATCACAAGATATTGATATAACGATTTGTCCGTAAATCATGCTTACATATTGTCGACATTGTATTTTCTTGTATATTGATATATATTTTTTTCTATACATAAATACTTGTCTACAACTTATCAAACAGCTTTGTTGTCGTCTATGCTACGAGATCTAGACAATTTTATTTTCTTAACGTTTGATATTTGAACGTGTCATTATCTGTTGACTTGAGAACAAGACCAAGGGAAAACGGGAAATGGTAAATGGTAAATGGCAAGGTTTTGTAAATAAGCCTCCTGGCTGTTTAATGATTGTTTTTATTAATCAAAATGTCATGGAACAAACTTTTGCTATATACAAAGTTATTTAAGAAATTTAAGTATTATAGAAACGACGCAATATCTTTGTTCTTCTCAATGTCTCATTTTGCTCCTTAGTGTTTGTCGGTTGAAATGAGCTTTCAGTTATCATCGATCTCTTATAATAGTGGAATAGTAATTTTCTGTTATTATTAAATACATTAAGGTAAAACACTTGTCTCAATTTCATGTTATCAGACCCTTAATGCTAGTTATTGATGTATTATTATATTATTTTTATTACAAATTAAATGTAAAATGAGAAATAATGTAAACTGATCTATGCTGTGAAAACACTCTTCATTATAAATTCAATTTACCAAATAACCATGAAAAATCATTTACTCAAATTTAACTGGAGATATGCAAAGCTTGATATGTTAATTCATCGCGCTACGCAAATATGAAAACAAAATCATAATTTTCTTTAAAAAAATCCCGCATTAATGCAGTTTGAAAATGTTCGAAATGAGAAATTAAGACGTTATGAATTATACATCGAAATGTTTAACGTTTTTGACATTTGTAACATTACAACACGTGGCTGCTAGACGGAAACTTCTTAATTCAATTAAAATATAAGAAAGTCGAGACGAGACGGTCGTTTAAATTGATCAGAACCGACTTAAATAAAAAAACTAAGCTTAATAAATCTAATTTGATGTCTCGAATAACGGCGTCAGTTGAAAATCTCGTTTTATAAAGACTTTAATAGATAATAGGTCTGGGACCAATTTTAATATTAGAACATCTTCATGTTCAGATTTCAAAATGATTTCACAAACTCATTTATGATCCAACGTCTGGACCAATTTCAAAGATTATAAATCTAAATGGCTTAGTTTCTTAAAAGGATAAAATACTGTTTTTGTGTATTTTCTTTTTCCAATTACGAGAAATTTTGATCTATTGTCTCGCGATTGCCAACTTGCTACTAGATAAAAAATATGAATTTTTATTAAAAAGAAGTAGGATTTTTTTACTTTACAGCAATATACGAGTATTTCAAATTAAAAAAATCTAGTTTCAACACATTCGAATTGCAATCTCAGTACACTCAATATGGCGGCGTTTATTGCATGCAAAAAAAAGAGAGGGCCAAAAATTGCTGCCAATGTAGATAGAGATGGGAGTGATACATGTAGTTTATCTATTAGGGTCTGTTACTCTTATTCTTAATCCTAAATAACAGAGTCATTTTTTACTTTTATGGTTTCTTGATGTCATAAAGTGAGCTTATTGCTTTGTTACTTAAAGGGATTATAAATCAATTATTATTATCATTATTAGTAGTATTTGACCATCAGAGGTATGAACATCTCATATCACGTTATCCGTAGTCGTAGAAGAATATATAAACAGCGAAAGCTGTTGGCGACCATTTTTGCATGGACACTTTTTATACATTTTTTATTGGGAAATGGATTTGGGTAGCTTAACCAAACATCTATGTTCCATTTTATACAAAACATTGTCTGGCAACTTGGAGCATGTTTTACCTATATGTGAGCTCACTTTTTTCCTAAAACAGGTTCTACTTCAACTTAAATCATCTGGTCTGGTGTCGTCAATGTCATTGGTGTGATAGGGAGGTGTACCTCTGTGATACTCAGTTCTAGAATAAGGACGTGTTTAATAACGGAAATATTGTTCAAAACACGTCAACACTGTGTTGTGTCCTTGGGCAGGGCACTTCATCCACATTGCACTCACTTCACCCATCTGTATAAATGGGTACCTGAAAGTGGGGAAATTACGGACCTATATGGTCGCGCGAGGTATCAATATACATTGTACAGCCATTGTATCGCCGTTGAACAGTCCTGGACTGGATACAAGGCGTAAGAATTGTTATTATTAAACACCAACTCACTCACTCCCTCTGGGAAACATTTTCTGTCCCTTGGTATCACAATGATGGAGGATTTAATTCGTGTTGCCCTTTACTTTACCCTTGGTAAATAAGACCATTAAGTATGTTTGGTAGGTCTTGCTGTCATAAAGGAGTAAATCACGACGATTAACATTCAAGTTGATCATGTATATTAAAGAATGTTTTCTCTAGATGAAAAAGCATGGATAAAACTTTATATTAATGATGACATATGAGTCTAAAAAGCTTAAAGGTAAATAAGGATTTAAAGAATTTGAGCTTTCAAATTTTCAAAACGGATGTGATCATTCGATATTTTTTAAATTGGACTTAAAAAATAAGTAAAACAGAATTCGCAACTTGGTTAAGACCCTAAGTCGTGGAATGTATGTAACGTGAATCCTTTTGAATTGATAACATGAAAAATTCAATTACATTCAACATTTTAATCAAGGATCGACTCACGTGGCAGTTTGATTTTTGTAGCAGTTCAAATCTAGGAAGATGGAAGCAAGGAGTTGACTTATAGCAAACAGTGTAAACTGAGTTGCCCCTCGATAAACAAACGTTTCATAGAGTGTATCCGATAATGTTTTTTTTAAAGAACTGATATTGTCATACATCGCCCAAGGAATCAAGATTTTCACTATCTTTTGATGCTCAGTATAAATATGCCTTCAAAAGGCTGACTTTCATAAAATGTCAAGATTCATCTAGAAAATCTAAACATGACACGTTTTACTTCTAGGCGGTGAATCCAATTTCGATTATAATATCGAACTTTGAAACATAACGAGATGCATGGAAGAGATCTTGATGACTTATCAACGACATGTTTTGCCACATGTTAAGAATTATACACAAAGAAAAAAGTTACGCACCCCCTGACATTTTCATGTAGCTGAATTTCAGAAACAAGTAAGCTCCGCTATTACCCTCAATTAGTCTGAGATTATTTTTTTCTCAGAAAGAACAGCCATCTGGCAAGACAGAAACGCAACAATATGTAGCTGCTATCATTATTTAATAGAGATGGCGTCAAGTTTACACAGGTACTGTTTTAACCATGAAACAATGTCCACAAAAGTATGGAGCTGCAAGTGAAACAAAACACATTCGCGTTGGTATTGTCACCTCTAAATGTTCTTTGTAGACCCTAGTGTACATGTTCAATGAGAATACTCAGTATCTGGTAGGACCGCCACGTACACGGATGACGTCAGACGTCGGATCTGTTCTTGTGTCAATAACATCCACTCAGTATGCAGAGCTGCCTCGAACTCTTGTAAATTCTGTACTGGAGGGTTCCGAGCTTCGAGTCGCCGCCCTAGAATATCCCACACATGCTCCAGAGGGTTCAGATCTGGGCTTACTGCTGGCCAGGGTTAAGTTGTTATTGCGTTGGCTCGCATGTAATTGACAACGGCGCGTGATCGGTGAGGCCGGGCGTTGTCGTACATGTACTGTGGTCGTGTAGCAAGTGGATGGTTATCGATATGAGGAACAACGACCGGCTGTAGCACGTCCCGGATGTACTGAGCTCCCGTTAAGTGATGGTGACCAAATCCACCTTGCAGTCATGAGACAGGCATCCCCATACCATAACAGAGCCACCTCCATACGCAACAGTTGGCTGGATGTTCCTCGGGGTATAAACTGTATTCTTCTGCCTCCAATCACGTGCACGCCCATCAGTAACATGGAGCAAGAATCGACTCTCGTCAGACCAATGGATTTTCCGCCAGGTCCTCAGATTCCAGTGTTGTCTGTCCAAACACCATGCCAAACGTGCACGTTTATGATGATTTCTCAATAAGGGACGTTTAACTACCATTCTTGCCTTTAGTCCTACCGATTTGATGCGATTTCTGACTGTTTAGGTGCTGATGTTTCGGTTTGGTAACCACAGACGTTTCAGCTGAGGACTTGTCAGGAAGGGTTCTCGGCGGACATGTCGAAGAAGGTGCCGGTCTTCACGAGGTGTTGTGACAGTAGGTCTTCCAGACCTTGGATGGTCCATTGCACTTCCTGTCTGCGCATGCTTCCGGACTAAACGACTAACAACAGTGTAATGGTACCCCAGATTTCGTCCTATCGACATTCATGCAGAGTGCATACCAATAATTTGATTTCTGAGATCCATTGACAATCGTCTTCGTGCCATGTTCAATAAATATGCTTGAATGGCTATGGACAGCAACGTTACATACCACTTAATGCAGTTGGGCCATACTGCTTTTTGTGATCCTCGAGCGTAGCATGTTGCACGTGCATGCCCCGAACGTGCAGGCGCGACTGTCACGCATCACTGGTTGGAACGTATCGCACAAACACTTCTCTTCTCATAAATGAACCTTGCTTAACTATTTAAAATATTCTCGAAAGGATATCATCAAAAATTTCAGGGGGTGCTTTACCATTTTCTTTGTGTATATTTCGAGAATAAATCTTGTAAAATTATTGATTATACATATTTCCCCCGTAGCTAGCATGATGTATCTCCAAGCAGAGGTGACCAAATTCATTCTTCCAACTTAACTTCAGGTGTAAATGATTCGTTTTGTTATGTTATCGCAAATGAAATTTAACTTTTGCTATTATCTTTTTTAAATACGAATATCGGTGACAAATTCCATTCCAACAATATGTGAAATCATCATACGTCTTTCATTTCATCTGAGTATGTTAAATGTAACAAAAAGTGCTAGTGGTTAATGACAATAATAATGGTTAAAAAGGTTTGCTGCCATGAAAGATGACCACAGTACCTTGACTTGTGCGAGGCGCACATTTCACTAAAATCAATCATTCGTAAACAAAATACAAAATACCAGGTGCTAAAAATTAACCGCCATTGATGTTGTTTGAATGTTTTAAGAATTTGAAAAGGTTTGTCATGTAAGTTGATATATTTAGTTGCTTTTGTGTTATGTAGGCATCAGTGATATGTTCTCAATTCAATTATTTATTTCTGAAGTCGGCCAATAACTACATTATATTAGATGGTACACGAGTGAGATGTTCATCGCTACTTATTCAGGGTTACATTCATATGGTCACATTATGTAATTGAACAAATTATTTACGCGTTATAAATCTTCCAAAACTGTTTCTTAGCTAGTTTCCCGTACTAAAAGAGGCAGTTTTATCAATTTAATTCAAGGGGGCATCCCCGTATTACATATATGTTGTAAGTACATGATTTTAAAACAATTCAGTTGAAACTTCTTACTTTTGGTAGTGATTTTTTAAAGTTACTTTACTTTACTTTAGAGCACACACTCGGTCAAAAACGACAACAATGAAAAGTAAAGCCATTCATCGACACTGCGAGTGTGAAAAGCCTTGCTACGCCATTATTAAACATTTCTGATACAATTTACAAAGGAAGATTTGTAAATTTGCAGTAATCTGTCAATACATTAAGTTAACATGTACTATATTGTAAAATTTGTGACAGTACAGCGCTTTTTTTATGTCATTTTCACAAAATTGAAATGTTGGAACACTGATAGATCGACCACTTTAAGATCCTGACTTGTCCCTCAACAAATAACTTTAATCGTGGCCTCAGAAACAATTAATCATCAGACATCTAGGTGAGGTATGAGTTGCAACATTTTTGTACAAGCCACATTTCTGTGCAAGAAACCTCGTGTGCGTTCAAAATACGAAAGTTGCAATCTATACAAAACCTAGTTGTATTGCCTACCAAATGTTGAATGGCCACCTCGGATTTACATAACCCATGTTCTCAACTGTAAAATGTCATGACCACCATTTGACTCGATACATTATCATTGCCAAGTGTTTTGTGTAGTTTGATGCTCCTGATCGGGTAAAGACACAGAGTATGTTGACAGGATCACATATGTCAAATTTTCAAATCGATGTCATTACTTCGTGAACCACTAACTGTTACTGAAAATAACAAGTTAAAGGTCAATCAGTACATTAAAGCGAAAATACGGCAATTCAAAGTCGGGATTTTGATCGAAAACCGGACAATGTGGCTCGAGTGGCGCACGCAAATTCGTCAAACGTTATTTTTAAACCTTGTCATAAGCTGACAGGAAGATATATTCGAATCCATAGTGTTTATTAAGTATTGTTACTATTAGGAAGATTAATTGGATGCATAATTTCGAATATTAAACATATTTGAAATGTTTTTTTGATTTTTCCATAAAATCAAGCATTTTAGAGATATTGTGCATAAATGGATATATTTGCAAGTCCAGTGATGAGATATGAACTTCAATCAGCATATTAGATATTTTGTAGCTTATCAAAACCCAATAAAATTTTAAGAAAGATACTCTGTGTCACAGGTTGTTTGACAGACAACAGGCCACATTTGAGTCGTTCACAAATCTACGGTCTATCCCTCACTGTGACCTTCTTTTCTCCGTTGTCTCATCCTTTTCATCCATTTCTCCCTTATCTATCCACTCTTTTTTAGATGACTTGATCCACGTGTTGAATAACTAAAATACTG
This sequence comes from Steromphala cineraria, assembly GCA_916613615.1. NCBI lineage: Eukaryota > Metazoa > Mollusca > Gastropoda > Trochida > Trochidae > Steromphala > Steromphala cineraria. The sequence continues at coordinate 55,189,471 of OU744728.1, read as the reverse complement.
TTGTAAACGAGTTAATTCTGAACCCACTCAATCACAAACGTATGGGAAACTTTGAAATCATAAGTAACGATATATTGTGGCATAACACACTGATACAATATCAAAAATAAAAATATAATATTCGTCACTCATTTTTCCCCAACATGAAATAAGATAAGATAATACTTATACTTACGCAAAACTATTACTGTACATGAATAATCGACTAAAACGCGTTAAATCCCTAATCACTCACTTTTACATGCCCAAAAGAACTTGTTATAGACCATGATATTTTCAACTCTTAAACGTCTTCCAGGTCAGATTCTTGAAGCAATCCGCGAGTGCGAGACCCGACAATGCCCTGAGGAGGTGAGGAGGACCCTGAAAGGGTTCCATGAGGAGATGAGTACCGCGTGTGAGCACGCCATGCCCTATCTTGAGGAGGCGAGCCCGGACTACTTCGAACGCTTCAAGCAGACCATTGACAAGCCTTATCAGCTGGCCTATCGACCAATCAGATTCCATGGCGTGGAGGATGTGGTTGTAGGCACCGACCATGCCTATAATGAGGAGGAGGGCGATGCCTGCTATGCCAGACTAATGGGAACATTCAAGGAGGGACAAAAGTAAGATTTTGATAACTACGTTTACTGTTTATAGATGGTTTGTGCACGAATGGGAAGATTGAAAAACTATGATAAAAAGGATTGGGTAATGTTCTTACCGTGATAACAATAGCAGAAAGATTATAGGTTATAAGGGATGGGACTGTTGTGTTACTATGTTGTAAGAGATGGGAATATTGTATTACTATGTTGTATTGGATTGGAAGATTGTGTTACTGTGTTGTAAGGGATGGGGATATTGTTTTACTGTGTTGTAAGGGATGGGGATATTGTGTTACTGTGTTGTTAGAGATTGGAATAATGTGTAGCTATGTTGTTAAGGATTGGAATGTTGTGTTACTATGTTGTTAAGAATTGGAAGATTGTGTTACAAATTCGTAAAGAATGGTCAGATTGTGTATCAATGGAAAAGATTTGGGAATCGTGTAACTATGCTGGTTTTATGATCTTAAGGGATGAGATGTTTTGTGTCATTGTTAGTTTTAGAAGTTATTGGAATGTTTTGGTTGTTTTAGTGTAAGTTATAGGAAGGTTACGATGTTATAAAAGTGATTGCATGCTTATGTGTCTGTGATGTGTTTGGAACAGATTAAAGAATAGGAGTATTTTGTTTATCTACCTTAAGTTTAGGGAAGAGTTACTTTCTGTATTTCTACTTTCCGAAAAGAGGTTAGATGTTTCATTCATCTAATGAATAGGGATATATATTGTGTTATGTAAGAGATTGAAAGTAGAATTATGGGATGGATGGTTAGTGATATAAAGGAAAACTACATTTTGATATTGTATAAAGTGGAAACCGTTGAAGTGAAGAAAACCAAGAACATGTCAGAAAGTGTGTATCAAAGTACATGTACAGCATGTACACGGTAACACATTAGCTATATTCAAATACCCTTTTAAGCTGTACATATGAAAGTGGATGTCATTATACGCTTCAGTATAATTTCAATATATAATGTGTTTTCCGTTCTACAGAAATATACCCAGGTGTAACATCACTCAGCCGTGTCTGGATCTGATGACGAGAGGCAACACGAACCAATATACCATCACCCATCAATTGCTGTACTTCATCGTCGTAGAACATGTAAGTATATACATCAGACAGGTTTAAAACTTATATATTGCTTCATAAAATTTCGTAAAGACCTTTTTAAGATTTTAAGAATTCTTAAGGTTTTCAAATGGTTAATGATTTGAGTTGAAATGACAGGTAAATAATTAATGCCTAATCGTTCAGTTGATAGTTATACACGGCGTATAAAGTAGAGTTTGTGATAACTCCTTAATGGCCGTAATAAAGTGAAAGCTTTTAAGGATTATCAACTTCTTCATTTACTGATAGTGCATTTAGGCAAAGATAGGTATACACGCAACTTTTCAAATGCCAGAAAATGATAAAAGGATTCAACTGAATCGATGCAGCCGTTTTTAAAGGGAGATGTAGCGCAATATGTGCCTATAATATTTTTTAAAACTTGTCATTTACATCATTATATATTTCCATATCACGAGAGAAACCCGATGATCAATCGTCGTTAGAAACCTAGATCTGTAAACAGAGTGTTGGCCATTTAGTGAGAACATATTTTGTTAATAAGAATTCCGTGACTTTACCGAGTTATGTACACTCGTTCCTCAACTAGATTTTAGACAGAAGGTTGTTTGTGACTTTAATTTTCCAAAAATTTCCGAATGCCTTTTTTTTAAAACAAGCGTGCTACTGTCCCTTTAACTCTTTGTTGATTACCGTCTTAACGTTCACAATGTCGGTCGTATTTCTGTTACTCTAACGTCTTGACTAAACGATTTTTCATAATTTTTCCAATAAGTCTCTTAATGTTTCTGAATCCAAATGTGTATAAATTATCATGATGTTTCTTCATTTTATACCCCATTGACCAGATACAATATCGATATATGCTGAATTTTAAAGGAGCAGTAGCACGTTTTTAGGGATAATATTAGGTGATGTCAGGATAATAAAAATGGATCGTTCTAATTGAAAGACAATGTGTAAACTAAATGAAGCAGTAATAATTCAAAAATATAATGTAAAGTTTAGCCATGTGATTCCTTTTTCCTTGTGATTCACACAAAATGGCCGCCAATGGATCGTATGTGAATCTCTATACTTTGTCCTTTGACAATATATATTGATGATTGATTTGTGTTATGAGATTTCTGACACTATCAAAACGATACATTAAGCACTAACATACATTTATCAGGGAAAAGTTTTAAAATATTTTTTTTTTCAAAAAACGTGCTGCTGCCCCTTCAAACTCTATTATACCATTTTATAATAAGATCTTAATGCCATGCATATTGATTTCAATCGGTTTGGATCAAAGTATTGCCAAATGATTGATCCTGACTCAAAACAAAATGTCATGATGTAATATTTGATAATCATTTGACCGAGTAAAGATTTTGATTAAATCTGTCCTTTGAATGTTTCTATGTTCTTTCTTCAATGTCCTTTAGAAATGATGTAACAATACAAAGTGTGGAACCCATCCATATGTAGTGCACTGCTAAGTATAATAGAATGATACTGAATGTATGGAGTATTTATCTTTAATGTTACCTTCACGTATTGAAATTGATATGTTTCATCTATCGAATCTGTTTCAAATTGATATCTTTCTTTGTCCGTCTCTTTCTCATTCTCAGTTTCTGTCTCCGCCGTCTTCTTCTCAGGCTCAGAATCCCTCTGCCTCTCCGTCTCCTCCGTTTCCGTTTCTTTCTTAGTTTCTGTCTCCGTCCCCTTCGCCGCCTCTGTCTCCTTCGTTTTCTCCAACCAAAGTTCTCCTGTCTTCTTCTAAGTTTCCGTCTCCGTCTCTTCCGTTTTCTCAATCACCGTCTCTGTCTCCTCCTAAGTCTCCGTCTCCTTCTTAGTCTTAGTCTCCGTCTCCGTCCCCTTCGTCGACTCCGTCTAGTTCTTAATCTCTGTCTCCTTCTTAGTCTCCGTCTTAGTTTCTGTCTCCGTCTCCTTCTTAGTCTCCGTCTTCTTCTTAGTCTCCGTTTCCTCCGTTTTCTCCATCTCTGTCTCCGGCTTCTTCTAAGTTTCCGTCTCCGTCTCCTCCGTTTTCTCAATCACCGTCTCTGTCTCCTCCTAAGTCTCCGTCTCCTTCTTAGTCTCCGTCTCCGTCCCCTTCGTCGACTTCGTCTAGTTCTTAGTGTCTGTCTCCTTCTTAGTTTCCGTCTCCGTCTCCTTCTTAGTCTCCGTCTCCTTCGCCTTGTGCTCCCTTCTCGTCTCCTTCCTAGTCCCCGTTTCCGACCGTCTCCACTGTTTTCTCCGCTTCCGTCTCCCTCTCAGTCTTCATCTCCGTCTCCGTCTCCTCCGTTTCTTCACTCTCCGTCTTTATTTTGGATACAACCCTATATGCCATATAGGTAATATAAATGTTAAATATCTCAATCATTCATCTCCCAAATGACAGTTAAAATATAGATTATGTTATATCGAACAGTATCAACTCGTAACTGTCATACTGAATGCTTTCGATAATTTCAATAATTATGTTTGACTGATCAACTGACGTCATTGTCCAGTTTCTATCACAATCGTAACTTCGTATTGTCATTATAAAACGTTGATTAGCTCTTTTATGATACTGTGTGGCAACGGTCGATACTTCTCGATCAAATGACACTTTTCATAAAATTTATCATATGTGAACACACACAACTCACGGAGTGTATCTTCAAGCCTACTACTATCCGCCATCTTCCTACGTAAAGCCTCAGAATTCTCACTGCTCAGTTATATGCCTTGCTGCATCCCTTTGAGTTTTCTGTGCTTGCTCTCTAGCTTACTGTAACAGAAAGCAATAGTCCAATCAGAAAGAATCAATCAGAAACTGGAGATTGCCAACAATCGCCTGTAGGGGCGCTGATATCAGCACAGAAAACTCAAGGGTCTGCAGCAAGTCATAAAACGGACAGTTCCGAAATTGGCGTTTTAGGCTTTGTGTAGGAAGATGACTATCCGCCGCTAATGGCTGAAAAAAATGCCCAAGCGGAGTTAAGCATTACCTCACTCACTCTTCAAGACTATCAGGCGGTAAGGAGACTAAAATCAATAATCAACGGAACGATATGACATAGTTTCGAGGACACAGTCAGCTATAGATTGTAATTATTGAAATGTTTCTTCCAGACAGGTTGTGATGAGGAACTGAGTCAAGAAAGCGAGTCGTTATCCAAGGAGGGGATCCGTGAACTGGAGGACGAGTTCTGTAAGAAGATATACAAGGAGGCCCGGTCCTATGCCGAGGGAGGACAGGTGGACATCGGTCATCAGGACTTGTTCCTCGAACAAAGTGAGTGCTGAGTGTTAAAGGTTGGCTGAAATGGTCCATGTCCACTTTTTGTATAAATGAATTAGATAAAGAGGAAATGTGGATATCGGTCATAAGGATTTATTACCAAAACTGTGTTCCACAGGAGCTATCGCTTGTGGAAGATCAAGCGATATCTCCTAGATCAGCCAGTTATTTTTTTCAATGGTTGATTTCCGCGCATCATCGACACGGACCTAGTGGGAAAGTGCATGGGACGTAAACATTACAGCTAGTTTTAACTGGATTGTTTACTTATTAAGCTATCATAACATTGATTACACTTCTACACGCGCTATCTCAGGTACAATATTTGCTATAAGACGCTATATCAAAAATGATTGTTAAGGAGCTCGAAAGATAAACATCAAGAAGTTGTCCAAAAGTATGGATTTTTAAGTTCAAAGTATCATTACTCCTCTGTATCTCAAATGGCCTTAAGCGTTACAGATAATTCCACCATTTTTTTGGTTCTGCTGCTAGAAATAATTATTTTCTGTTGAATTATGTCATAGCTGACGTTGGTCGCCCTTGATGAATTTTATGCAAAGCCTTTAACATTGAATAACATGTGAGATGTGGTCATATTGATGATGCATTACTTTCCGTATACCTCTTTGACAAAAATGCATGTGAATGTCAAACACTGTGTGGAGGTCCAAGAGGAAGCCTTGAAGACCTTAGAACTGTCACGACAGTCCTAGTTTAGTAGTTTAGTATCATTTCTCGTTATGTTGATCAAATACAATTGCGAAAAAAGGGAGCTAAAACTAACATTTGCGCGACATTACTTCCATTCTGACAGCGACGCTAACATTATCAACTACAAATTAAAACTATTGTGACACAATACGAGCAGCGGTATTACACTTGTTTGATAGTACCATATCTTAAACTGCAGTATCTTACATGCGCGAGTTGTAGATGTAGTTATCTTAGTGGATGAGGATAAACAAAATAAGATTATTGATAACCAAATGTAAAACTCTTTTGTGTTAGGTGGAAGAATAATATTACGATATTGGTTTGACGTCAGCGATAAAGTAAATAACTGCAATTCCGTTACTTTGTGATTTCACGTGAGCCGAAGTTTCAACTATGATAAATGTTGCTATCCCTTGAGATGCGATATACGTAGTTCTGTCATCGGAAACTTATATTATATTATCTCACCATCAACATTGTGTTTGATGTGACCTCTTGTGTATTACGCTCTGAGAAAGTAGGTAACCGAATTCTTACTGACTTCAAACAAGTTACGATAAAGCTTATCACCACTCAGTAGAGTGGTTATCGCCACTGAAGCCCGGTAAAGGGTATGTTTAATTGAAAATACCTCGCTCTCATTCATGCCCCAAAATAAGCATTTTACTACCGCTTCATCATTCCCTCATTCAGAATCCTTTGCATGTTTTAATGTGATGCCAATCAAAGGATGTAATAGAAAATCATATGAAAATAGAAAAAAATCATTTTTGAATAATAATCACTGAATAACCAAACATTATAAAATTAAACTTCATTCCCAGATGAATGATATGTATATATTTGTTTATCAATATCACATCCAACTCTTGTTTTATTTATCCACGCCGCTTATGACTGAAATATTGCCCAAGCGGAGTCAAACAATTACTCACTCACTCACTTTATTTATCCAACAGCGGTACTGTGTGGTGCATTGGGCTATGAAGATTTCCTCAAACCCTCCTATATCGAGATGGTTCTTAAAATGCAGGCTCAGGAGGGATGCTTTAAAATGGGCATGGAGCAAGAGAGCTTTGTCAACGACATGTCATATTTGTAAGTCGATTTTAGTTGAAGTTAGGCCAGAAAATAATTTTAAAGATTTGAGATTATCATTTTCAGATACACAAAATATTTTCAATATACCGGAGAAAGTATATTTTGATAGTTCATCAATGTGTCAATTATCTAATAGTTTGTTGTTAATTTTTTTTTCTCCATATATCCCTTACTATTTGTGCGCACAATATATGATATTGCTGGTGATATATCACATTTCATGTTTAATGATGTTGAAAATACATGTAAACGATAAATGCCAACGTCAAGGCGGTTCTCATCTTCACAACGTCACGGGCGAAACGAAAAAGTTTCTAAACTTTCCCATTCCTCCCTTGACATCATTGGCGGTGATTTCTGTGCTAGCATTTCAACCCGCTGCACGGAAGTAGAATAGTCCAATCAGAAGACAGCATGTTAACTGAACCGATTTGAAAAAAATACTTTTGTTTGTGTTTTACAAGGGCGAGAAACAATTAATTTGAGTGATACATAAATGTTTGTCTTCTCTGCATTCTCGGTGCTCATCAAAAACGTGAAAACAACCATGCGGACTGACATTTGATATTAAATTTCACTGGGATAGTTTTCAAAAAGATCGTCTGTTAGTATTTTTAATTTGTTCCGAAATTTCATTGTCTATTTTGTAAGAGCTGATAAGGGGCGTAACTCGTGATCACGATAGGTGTCGCTGCTCCGGATCACCAGTTTTCTACCTTGTGAAGGCAAGGTCTAAAGCGAGGAGAGTTGCTCGATACGTTTTCAACTTGCCGTGGGAAGATGGGCGGTTCTAAACTATCATTGTTATTTTCCATACTTTTAGTTATTTCTCAATCTTATGTCTTACAATGTGTAAACTAAATAGCATTCATTGACTTAAGCGTTTCTATATACACTGTATGTGTTGTTTCAAAAATATTTCTACCAATACTTTCTTAAACTCTTTCAGGTTTGAAGGAAGAAAGCTTCTCAGGGAAAAACCAATGGCTGGTATGCAAGAAACTTCATTTCGCAAAGACATCACAAATTATTGTTATGGTTCGCGTGCTATCTACTTTATAAGTAAAATAGCAGTAAAAATCATTTAACTTCTCTTGCGACTCTTAATATAGAGCCTAAATTGATGTCACTACTTTAATGGTGTAGAAAGTTCAACATTAATGAATGTTTTTCCTTTCCAGATGGATGTCTTTCCCACAAATCTGGACTTGGAATCGGGACGTTGTCTTTGTACCTTCGATACCTTGTACGATCCTCGTTTTGACTACCAAAATAATAAACAAGATGGCAGCTATCTGAACTTCTTACTTAAGCGGGATATACATCAACATAGACCTTGATTTACGTTGATTTTAGATCTAAAATCTTTAAAAGAAATCCAAAGCTATAGGTGCTGCTTTTTGAAGACTTAGAGACAAAGGGACTAGAAAAATGATATTGACACGTTGGAACAGGGAGTGAACTGGAAGACTGATATTCCATAGAGTCAGTGTGTGGCGAATTCTGTGTAAATTTCAAAATAGTTTAGATCGTATCGTTCATGATAACTTCAATATTATCATTGAAAGACGAGGCGTCTTATCAAAAAAACATGCCTGAAAATATAGATGCTTGAATAGTATTATACATTATTATTATTATACATGATGAGAGTAAGGTGTCGATCCTACAGAAGATAGCTACATCCAGGGACAGTGCCATCATGGTCCGTCGCCTCTAATGGCCAATAGTGACCAATCGGCGCTCAACAATAACTCCACACTCAACGTGATGCTTAATGTCTACACTAAAGGTTGTGATAAAGTGTTGTATTTAAGAAATAAAGTTCGCTCTACCCCAATGTGTTTTGTAATAAAGTATAGTTTTGCCCTGAACTATTATAGTTAAAGCACGAGGACGGTAGTCCGAGTGCTTTAACGTTGTAATAATTCAGGGCAAAACTATACTTTATTACAAAACACATTGGGGTAGAGCGAACTTTATTTCTTTTCTAAGATACCAAACTTATTTGTAGGGAAGTATAAACATTCTTATAATTTCAAATTAAAATAGTGTTAAAATAACTTAGATTATATATCCATGAACAGGGCTGACTGCTGGCTATTCCATGGTTAGAACTCACCCCCTAATTCAAAAATATTGTTTATTGGTGAAATAGTTGATTATGTTAATGTAGCAGTTTTATTTTCTCATTTATAAAGTTAAGAATTTTATTCTCTAGTCTCTCATTGTTTGAAATTGTCCTCATACTATCAGGCAAAGATAGTGTTTTGACGTCGTCTTCCTTACTTTTTAGTATATACTCATGTAATCTTAGGATAGTAATACAAGGGTGCAATACGTATACGTCTTCAAATTCCGTATTGCACGGTAAATTCCGTATTGCACGATTGCCGGTTCTACTTTTTTCAAGCTTCGGCAATTCTCGCAACTTTCCGTACGTAACAATCATTTTCCTTATTAGAACATCGGATTTGACGTATCTCAATGCATTGGTAACAAACTTACTTTTTAATATGATATCGAAGAATAATATAGTGAGAAACTAATGTTATCGTTAGTAAAGAAACTGCAAAACAAAACTCCGAGAACATCGCCAGCGACGCTTCGCCCTTATGACGTCATAGCCTTCAACGATTATGACGTCATTTCCATGGTGACGTCGTTTGAAAGGATCCCGTCGCTCGGAATCCTGAACTTACGTTTATCACATTCAGAACTTCATAAATAATTACTAAGGATAAACTTTTATCACTGTATTTTGTTTTCACACTTGAGAAAATTGCCTCTTACGTTTAACTACGCAAAATAAAGAGAAAATAAAAAGATAGTTGAGGTATCAAATCATCAGTCGAGCGTGTTAAAGGTGTCGCCTTGTTCGCATTATGTATCAATGCGCAGTGCGACGTCTCAGATTATTTAAGCAATTCATAATTACTTATTAAAAGGTTTGAAAGAGAGTATATAATAAATACAGAACGTCATACGTGTGCATTTGGGTCGTTTGTATTGAACTCGAAGATGTCATGGACGCGGAGAAACAACTCGTTCTTCGAACTCGTTGTTCCTCCGCGTCCATGACATCTACTCGTTCAATACAAACGACCCAAATGCACACGTATGACGTTTTGTATATATAGTACATGCGTTAAATCATCATTCTCAGAATACTTATGATTGTTTTTTGTCATTAAAAAAGAAATTTATGTTAATAAATTTGCTCAAAAGTGATGTTAATATAACACAACTGTTTAAAGACACAGTGAAATCAATTTTGTAGAGATTTTGACAATGTAAGTTATATCGTCACCACTGACTACAATAAAAAAAGATATTTGTTAACGAAAAGTTAACTTGACACCAATAACTTTCTTCAAACCACTGCAAAAATCTGTTATTGTAAACATGCCATAATGTAAACACCGCATGTCTTTTAGATATAAAATATCTCGAAATCAAGTTTAAGTTTTACTTTTTTGTTCGGTAGTTTATTGTGCGCCTGCCTCGATTAAGCCTCTGTAAGTCAGATGTATGCTAATTGAGAATTCAAACCCATTCTTAAGGGCTATTAAGATTCTTTCAATCGTACTATAAACTATTCATCTTTTGCTAACCACAATATAATATTTTTATTATTATTTAAACAGGTCAATTCTAATGTAAATTTGAAAATATAAATGCACACGAGTGACAAAAGAAGTCGGTGATGTCTGAATCAGTCATGAACATCAGGAACACACTTTCATCAGGAAATTCCAAGAATTCTCTTTCCAAGCTGTATGGTTACACCATCGATGTTTGCAGAACACCCAAGCTTCCAATTAAGTCAAAATTGATAAGAAACGACGTCGTTGGCATCATTTGACCAATGAAACATTTCTAGAGGAATTGGACTGTTGCGAACGACATAACCTGAAGTTGGCTATAACAACTCGTTGTAAGCCACACTGTCAACAACAGGACTCTGAATCGCTGTCTAACTAACTGTATTGCTGCAAATGAAATTCTAAAGGTTGTGAAATACCAACAACGCTATATGACGTCCGTTTTCCTCGTTGAGAGCATCGAGAGTGGGCCGCTATATATGTCATTTGGACTTCTCTTGGGTGGAGGCTTGTTTTTCACAGATAGGTTAACTTTACTGATAAACGAGCGAGAGTTTGGAAAGGAGGGGTGCAGATGATAACATGGCTTAACATATGGAAGAGGTTTAGTCATAGTCAAATGATGTAAAATCAGTTTGGATGGAAAGACTGGTCTGCATGTTTTTGAGAATGCTTCAATGACTTGAACTCATTAATGGTTTAAATCTTGACCGTCTACGTCAAACATTACAATATAGCTATAGGGGATAACTTCCTCCCTATGTATGGCCTGGGCGTTCGCTGTTTCTTAGTCCAACAGAACATGAATGGAACCTTTTTCAGAAAAGCATTGCTAGACTGGCAGTTGAACAAAGCACCAGACAGGAACTCAGAACCATCTCCCACAGCATCAGATTCATCGCCTTATTTACAGTATGAGAAGACGATGTCAAGCTGGTCAAGTGCGTGTTATAGGCTCGCATACACGTTATTCGCTAATAGACACACGGTAATTGTTTTTGATCTTTTGTTATCTTCAGCTGCATTTTCAGTAATGTTCCTAGTGTTATTTAGGTGTTTTGACAGGGACATTGCCCTGGGAATTGCAATTCTTATTTCTTCAGATGTGTGAGATGGTCAAATGAGTTCAGGTAAACCCTGAACATGTTCTGTACATTTTGAATAATAATATAAAGAATACGATCCATGGTCCCAAGCAAAAGCAGTATTGACAGTAACAGTATTAAAAGGAGGGAGTTTTGATCAGACAGTAACAAATTGATGCGGAAATTCATTGTAATGTAGGTTGTGAAAGAGTTGGTGAAATACATGTATCGAGAAAGACGGTATTTTTTATGAACCTTTTTTCTCCCCCCTCGATGACTGATTAATTCCAGCCTAACGAAAAGACAACTAGACGCAATTCAATTGGGCTAAATTAGGTACTAGTATTATCTTACAAGGGACATTCTGGTAAACTGTTTCATATTCAACCATGTCCTGGAAAGAAATGTAAATTTCATACTTTATATAAAACCTTGCCTTGATAAAGTTGTACTTAACCTAATTTTAGAATATAACACATATTAAATGTCTTTTAAAAATGCTTCGCAAAGAAGGTAAAAGTTCCTTTACAGTAGAATTGCCATTTTTTATAAATACAAACAATCAATTTATTCTGTATTAAGATTTATTTACATACTAATAACAATAAAATCATCACTAATAAATGTGGATATGAGTTGGGTTGCATAAGAACACAAATATTATTTGTGTTTCAAATATTGAAAGTCTAATGTGTTTTTCAACACTTGGCCAAATCTGCATAGTATTGAGTTATAACATGTCATCTAGCCAACATCAATACTTCATACAGACATGAAACATTCAACTCTCAAATCATTCTGTCAGTTGCTATGGCTACACCAAATGAAACAGTTAATCGTTTTCCTATTTGCAAATAGTAGAAACAAATTTCCAGAATATACAATTGACAGCGAGATCACCTGACACGGGAAGTAAATAAACCTATTTCCGAGATTAAGGGCTAACGGAGTGTCTGATTATTTGAAAGAAACAATATTTGGAAATATATTGAAAAATTGAACCATCTCATTAAAATGCGATCATAATTGTGGCGCCCTATGTATCCAAAGTATTGAACTCATCAGATCCAGCTATTCCAGCCATCGGGTTACACATTTGTAATCCTAACTGATTATTAACCTTAAAGTCGATTTTCTAGTAAGTTTAAGTGATTTGTATATGTTAGTTCAAGTACAAGAAAATAAGTTTTAGTTATTTCGCATAAAGTCAGAGATGTCGCTTAAAAACACTTTGAAAATGTTCACCTGACAGCTTGAGCAATTGATAATCATTTTACTTGCATAGCGCAGAGAAACATTATTCTTATTTTTAAGACTTTTGCGTAATCTATGACAGCAGTGCACTGGTAGAAAAAGTTTCTATGAGAGACAAACTGCTTGCTGAGATTATCCTGTCAGTAGGACGCCATCAGTGCTTGTAATTCCTTCTTCCTTCTCTTGGTAGCCAGCAGAATTATCAGGGCCACCTCCATCATATCTGCATCGACCTTGACCTTGCCCGGCACTTCCTCCTCCTCCTCTTCTTCCGCTAAGGTCGAAATGGCTACTCCACGAGGCGGTTCATTCATCATATCTGGAAGTGCCGGGGCAAGTCGAACTTTTCTTCTCGGCTTTTTAGGAGGTTGTGTCTTTTGTTCTTGCTCGTCGGCTTGCTTGGAGGTACTGGGGAGTGGCTCGAACCTGACGTGATTCATGGTCCCAGGTAGTGGTTCAGATTGAGGGCGAGTACGAGTCGGAGTCCGGGGTGGAGTGTCAGGGTCCTTCGAACATCCTGGGGTAGGTTCGTAGTCGCTGGCCATCTCTGGTGCTCCTGTATCGTTTGTTGAGGTACATGGGGTAGGCTCACTTTGCGTTGGTGTTCCATGGTCTGAATCTGGAGTTGTGGGTGAGTCCGGTTCCGGCGTTAAGACTGTTTCTGATGTCTCGGAAGACTCAGTTTGTGGTATCTCATCTCCTCCCGAGGTTGATTCCCGGCTGTACTGAGGACCCTCCTCATTCTCTGTTGGACTCTCTTTATCCAAGTCTCGTCTTTTCGAGACTGCAGCTCTGAAACACGAAATGGCATACAAGTGTTCGAATCCTACGCTCATTGAGTCGTAATTATAGTGGACCATTAGTGGTTATTACTTTTCTGAAAATTGAAAGGAATCAATATCATGTCATCTTTGATTGTTACGAAATTCTTATATTTTCTAATGTATTTGTTTGTTACCATGCAGATGTGCGTTATGACAACGTAATTTTGGAATATTTCTAAGCAAATGATCACTTCGAAACATGAACAGAACAAAAAAGATATCGAATAAAACCTTTCTGTACCCTGTGCACGATTCATAAACAAAACAGATTTTTTTATGAAATTTAAGACTGTATGTAAATGACTTCGACTAAGACCTTACTGTACCCTGTGAATGATTCATAAACAAAAAAAATTTCAGAAAAACTTTATGTAAATGACTTCGGTTTCCGGAATTTATTCCATTATCGACCATGTACATTCAGCTCATGTATCTTTAATTCAAACAGTTAGACAAAATTTAACACGATAGCGAAATTGGTTAGGATAATAAGATGCCTAAATACTATAACGTCAGATTTAGTGACGTTGTCCGATCCTGTGTAAAACGTTTTATCATCCTTAATGAGTGTGAACAGCTGATTTGTATAGTGTATTTAATAGGCGTACCAACACTCCCCGAGGTGTAACGCTACGCTACGCCTCCGATATCCACGATTTAAACAGCAGGTGTATTGAGTGATGCACCGAGGGAAGTGTGGGTGTATCTATACTATAATGTTATTATTCAAGATTGTCCCTATTGCTCCAGTTACAGTCCGAGGTCTGCTGTATTGACCCGAGGCTAAGCCAACGGCCAATACAGCAAACCGAGGAACTGTAACTTGGCCAATACGGAAAAAAACTTGATTAATATCTGTTTTTATTAATCAACTTTTTTTTTGACTTGCACTACATGGCTTATATAATATAACAAGATAGACATGACACAACAAAAAGTACCGCTACTTGTATCAATCCTCAGTAGCTTAACTGATAGAGGCGTTGCATCGCAACATAAAGGCACCGGGTTCCAATCCCTATTTGGGCATAACATTTCTAAAAACAATAAATATTCTAAATTGAACATCTGTATATATCTTCACCTGACTAAAAATGAACTTAATGTGGGTGTGCAATAAAAAGTAGGTGTATTAGAATTTTTTAGGTGTATCGGTCAATACACCTACAGTTAGAACAACAGAAACCATTGAAACGAGATCGGAAGCGGGGTATAAGTGTGAATACCTTTACTGCGAATATACGGGAGTCTTTAGTCGATGTATTTATACCTCTCTTTCGTGTACAGATGACTTTAGGTAACATTCCTTACTCACCTTTTAGACGTTCTTTCTTTTTTGGACACTGAAATTGAAATTTCTCGAAATGTCATTCAAAAGCTGTTTTTTTTCAATTCATTTGATATCATCACAAGATGATTGCTTGACGGATGGTAACATTAAGCTATTCTTAATCCGAGAAAATGTTCCAAGCAAAACTTAAGGAGTTTTCTTGTGTGATAGAACGCGATAAATGTTTTTGTTTCAATATATATATCTATACACTGAGTATTGCTAAATAGATCACTTATTGTCGATAAAGACAACTCTCAAACACATGAAATAATACATATTTTAAAAACAGTGGACCATTACATATGAAAAGACTCTCAAACGTAAATTTAAATCATCATTTATCAAGAACATTCCTTACAAAGACTTACGTTTGAATATGTCTTCTTTCTTGTATTTTGCCAACACCTTCTTAATATTGATTGAAACATTGCAATATACAGTCACAAGTACAGATATTCGATCCAAATCCTTCTCCGTTAGTTTTGAATTACTTAGGTTCAACTTTTTAACAACCCAATCTTGAACTTCGATATCTGTATCTTCACTACCGTGGTTTCCTTTGATGTTGATTTCACTGGTTGGAAACTCATCATTATTTCTAATTACCCTTGTCGAGCTGTCAAAAGGAGGTCTTGTAACAGTTTTCGTTTGTTCTTTATTGTCAGTTCGGGTCCGTTGTTTCGAATCCTTGAAACCATTCTCATGTCGTGTCCGAAGTTTCGTACTTTTTGATGGTGACATCACCTCTTTACGTGCTTTCTGTTTTGAATCCATTACTGAAGAAATCCCTTGATTATCGTAACCTTTTTCATAATATTCAGTGTTTGTTGAATAGGTTTTCTTTCTACCGTTCAATGTTTTTTTTTTGTCACATTCACTCTTTGGTCTTCCTTGCAAGGTTTTAGTTGTGACAGTATTTCCACCCGATAACCGTCGTTTAGTATGGTTTTGCTTGACGGAGCCATTGCGTTGTTCAGCTGGAAAAATGTATTTTTTTAAAAAACATATGGTTCTCTTATATGCAACAACTTATTATTATCAGGAAGTAACACAAATAGACATTATTACATGAGGAGGTGTGACTAATACGAAACGAGTGTGAGTTTGTTTATTGCCCGAGCGAGAGCGAGGTTTGTAGACTAATTTGAACGAGTTTGTAAAAGTGATATGACACACATCCGAGGATTATTACCGGGATTTCATTCCAAATAATGTTCTTAGACATATTCTGGAAAAGGCCCGCGGCTGGCGCAGTGAAGTCTTGAACAATGTTTTTTGCCGCCACAAACATAATTTTACGGTAAGTCGCGCCACAACAATCGTTGCTAGGCAAAAGTGATATGTGCACATGTGCTCATATCGAACATATGACACCACTTATTTTCAATCCTTTGGCTAATGAATGTATGTTTCAAATTTCATGTTACCAAGCTAAAAGGTGTGCCCAATATTTAATTGATAATATTGGTAACCAAGTCATCATGTTACTCATTTTATTGAAAATATGGTGTCAACAAATGGCAATGTTCCGAGAATCTGGCAAAGATTAATGTTTAGTTGTCACCATTCTTCGTTGTGATTGTTTGCATTTTCTAAGGCAAGAGTTCGTATAGATTAAATAAAATTTGTTGTAAATCACCAGAGAATGTTACAACTCTTACGCCTTGTTACGTAGTGGAAGGTATGTACCATGTCGTGAGGTCACGTGTTTCTTTGATTCAATTTGAGCCAGTTATTCAGGATAAGTATCACATGATTATGTCATATTGAAATGTAAACAATAAATGCACTTTCTCTGCCTGATGAATTGTGCGCCGGATAATTGTGAAGAAAAGAAAATTATTCCCTAAGAATAACATTACCTATAAAATCACTCAAACGTTATGAACAAAATAGGAATGATTCCCAACGTCTACTTTTCTGAAATTTGTTGTTGGACAATTATGTGTCACATAATTTGTTCAACCTTATCTTTTCTTCATTTACACACAATGGCTGTAAGCGATCAAACTGATTGACTGATTGATTCCATGATTGATAAAACAATACTTGACGGTCACATTATTTACTTCTATAAACATGTTGATTCATGTTTAACTAATTCATGAATTAGACATACCAGTGCTTTACACATGTATTTATGCAATCAATAATCTTATTAATTATTTCTTTCTATCACTCCCTGGACAGGAACTGTTATAAAAATATAAAAATATGGATAAAAATATGTAAATCTTTATTTGATATTCCAGATGATATCTACTTAGGTATTGTTTATATACCTCCTGAAAACTCTAAATATTTTTCAAATGAGACATTTAATGATTTTGAACAATCCTTACTTTACTTTATTTCAAGGAGTGAAAATATTATTCTGATGGGTGACTTCAATGCCAGAACAAAGCAGCTTTGTGATTATATTTTGTTTAATGAACAAATTTTAAAAGATATGAACATGGATATAAGTGATATTGATGATAATTTTCAACCTGAAGCACTACTAAGTAATCTTAAGGTACCTTTGATAAGAGCAAGTGAAGATATAGCTAGATCAAATAACTCAGGGAATAAACTGATTGAATTATGCAGAAATCTTAACCTATTCATATGTAATGGTAGAATTGGTCATGATAAAGATATTGGTACAAAAACATGTAAAGATGCAAGTGTCATAGACTATATTATATGTTCACCATCATGCTTACCTTTAATGACTGACTTGAATGTACTTGACTTTTCAATTTTATATTCAGATGCTCACTGCCCTGTAACTTTCAATTTGTCCAGTAAAATTCCCCGATTAGAAAACCAAGACGATATGACAGCAGTAAATCCAAAGATTTCATTGATAACTTAGACACAACTAGGATAAATAATCTAAGCCAGAAGGCTCATGTAGCAAGACTTGAACAATGTGACCCAGTCCTGGTTAATGACATCACTGACGAGGTCGCGCATGTACTGACAGAGGCTGCACGTGCAACGTTTGGAGTGCGAAGTCAGAGACGAACTAAAAAAGCTTTTGTTAAGAAATCCAAGCCATGGTTTAATGTAGAGTGTCATAACGCCAGAAAAAGATTTAATAAAGCTAAACGCCGTTTTAAAAAACTAAAATCTGTTTATAGAAAACGTGTTTGAAGATTGGAATCTAAGAATTACAAGAAATGTTTGGACAAAAATATAAGACTTTACAAAGATGAATTTGAGAAAAAACTTAGAGCAAAACAGAAATATGACCCAAAAGAATTTTGGAAAATCATAAATGGGGACAATAAAAGCGATAATGAAAATTATTTTAAATATCGACGTATTCTATGAATATTTTAAATCACTGAATGAATCAGACCCAACTGAACAACGAGACATTGACGATACTGAGAATACTGAAAGTACTACACAGGTCTCATGTGACGTTTTAAATAGAGTCATTTCAAAGGACGAAGTCATGTCGGCAATTAAGCAACTTAAGAAGGCTAAGGCATCAGGAATAGATTTTATTGAAAATGAATATTTTATTGATAGTGTTGACATTCTACTTCCATTGCTAGTTGAACTATTCAACCTTATATTTGAGAAAGGTGTTTTACCAGAAACATGGTTGACTGGAGTAATAAAACCAATTTATAAGAAAAAGGGAGATAAATCTGACCCTAACTCATATAGACCAATAACTGTACTTAGTTGTTTCGGTAAACTGTTCACGAAGATACTTAACAATCGGCTCTCAGAATTCTTAGACGCTAATAATATACTAACACCAGCCCAAGCCGGGTTTAGGAAGTCATTCTCAACTATTGACAATATATTTATAATTTATAATTTAATGCAAATACTGAAAGGTAGGAAACAAAAACTTTACTGCGCGTTTATAGATTTTACCAAAGCTTTTGATACTGTTTGGAGGATAGGTTTATGGACAAAAATGCAAAAGATCGGCATTGAGGGTAAATTCATGACTCTTGTTAAATCAATGTATAGCAATATCAAATCCCTTGTACAATGCAATAATGATGAATCAGACTACTTCCTGTGCAATAAGGGTGTACGACAGGGAGAGAACCTGTCGCCTTTGCTATTTTCTATTTTCATAAATGATATTGAATCCCATTTGCTGACCTCAGACTGTAACGGGGTAACTCTCAGTTATATCGAAGAGGAAAGCTTAATTATATATATTAAGTTGTTAGTTTTATTATATGCAGATGATGCAGTATTGTTTGATGAGTCACCAAAAGGTTTGCAAGATGCTTTTTTTCATTCAAGGAATATTGTGATTCTTGGAAGTTAAATGTGAATATAAATAAAACAAAAATTGTAATATTTGGGGGAGGACCGGCAAAAAGTACAAAACTAAAATTCCTTTTAGGTGGCCATAAACTTGATGTAGTTGATGACTTTACTTATCTTGGTATAACCCTCTATAGAAATAGAAAATTCGTATCAAGTATTAATGTTTGCAATAGTGCTTCGAAAGCAATGTATAATTTATTGATAAAATCGAGAAAGTTAAACTTACCTTTGGACTGCCTATTATTAGCATTTGACTCAATGGTTACACCAATCTTAGCATATGGTGCAGAAATCTGGTGCTTTGAAAATCTTGACATTATTGAAAAAATACATTTGAAGTTTTTGAGACTAATTACTGGCTTAAGAAATTCAACTCCTCGTTTTATGTTGTACGGAGAATTAGGTAGATACCCCATTAGAATTGTATTATATACACGACTGATACAATTTTGGCATAGGTTGACGTACCAAAATGGTCCTTTTAAGTTAACTAACTTAATTTATACATATATGTCACGCGAAAGAACTACAACAACTGTCAACCCATGGCTTTCGCATGTACAATATGTCCTTAACAATACTGGACTTTCTTATATATTTGAACATCCGTCTATTTGTACAACCCAATGGCTCGTTTCGAAAGTTGAACTTACCCTCAAAAATCAATTTATCCAAAACTGGCACAGTAATATTTGTTCTAGCCCCAAGGGAAGTTATTATCAAGAATTAAAGATATTTCCCAACTTTGATGTATATCTCCTCCTACCAAAATATGTTTCCCTACCAATATTGAGATTTCGGACAAGTAACCACAATTTACCTATCGAAACGGGCCGCTGGTATAATATCCCAAGAGATGAAAGAACGTGTAAACTATGTAACTCCACAACAATCGCAGATGAATATCATTACATTTTTCATTGTAAAGCGCTAAACAATTTAAGGAATCAATATTTACCTAACTCTCTTACGAAATTTCCAAATTTATTAAACTTCAGAAAAATCATATCGACAAATAAATCTCAAGACTTAGTCAATTTATCAAAATTTCTCAAACGTCTTTCATCTCTTGTGAAAAGAAATAAGTGCATTTTAAACTTTGTGAGTCTTTCTTCTATCTTGAATCATATATTTATTTATTTATATGTATAACATTTTGTGAATATGCTCTTGTACCACCAAGGTGGTTTTATGAGAATAAAGAATTGAATTGATATATCTGAATCTATTGTAAAGAACTGTGAAAATCGGAAATTGACATATTTTCCATTTGCAAAGTTTGATGATGTATCAATGAAACTTATCGTAGTTCAATTCATATAACGTAAAAGGGGCAGTCCTATTGAGATATTTTTTTTGGAAGCGAAATTCATTTCTGCGAACTTCTTGATCAATTTATTAAATAGAAATCAACAAAATGGAACCTACAGTTTATTGTTTCAACCTGCTTGTTTTATAATCATATACTTATATCATTATATGCATAAACTGAAATACCCCTGTCCCTTTAATGAATTTAATGTATGATCTGAAATCACAATTTGTTTATCATTTTCAACTGCACATTTAAACATACTCACTTAATTCACTTGAAGCAAGATTGACACCTGCATAGACCTCGTATTATCTGAACAATCAATGATATTGCTGAGACCATTAATCACCTGGTTATCGAGTATTGTTAATGAAATATCTATTGAATGAGTTCATTAATGATTCACATTTAACTGTTGAATCCTAGTGGATGGATGGCTTGTTGGGAAGCAACATCTGTTCATATATACGCCTCTGCGTTTTAGCTTCTCTAACAAACTGCCTTCTGAATTAATTATTTGGAACAATTCAGTTATTGTGAGGTCCAGTCTAAGTAAACCTAGCCTCAATATTATTCGTTTCACTCCTATACTGAGTCTAGAAAGGTCTAGATGAGGGTCGCGTCAGCAGACCTTTCTGCGATATTTGACCCTCAAACGTTAAACGTGCGAAGGCAGACTATTGTGGCTTGGTTCTGATTGGTCAATTCGATACGTAGGCTGACGCAACCCTCTTCTAGGCCTGTCTAGACTCAATATCGGATTGAAACAGCTAATATTGACGCAAGGTTTACTTAGACTGTGTGAGTTATGATATTTGATGTTAATCTCAAAACATTCCAGACGTTAATGTTAAAAACAAACACGGTATTGAACATGCAGGCCCCAAGTGATAAGACCTTTAAATGATAACAGCTACAATATTTAAAAACATGAGGTTTAAACATGTTTCCCAAAGCAGATGATTTTGTTTCTAATATCACGAAAGTAATGCACTGCATATGGTTTTCTGAGGATCATTTTTGCCCAAGATTTGATGTGTGAACATGCCATGGATTATATAATCATGAAAGTCCTGCAGTGAAGAAACTGATAAATAACACGACTAAAATTCGATGTGTATCTTTCCTTTCATCATAGATTGAAAATTGTAATGATATCTCTACCATTATTTGAAGCAAAGACAGGCTATTTAACGTTACCCGATTATCTTATTTGTTTTACGAATCCTCCATGATAGATTTTATTAAGATTTATAGTTAAATTTCTATGGGGAAAGCTTGGAATAACAACGATGTCTTTTGCTTATGTAAACAAAGTTTCGAGAAACTTTCATTTGAATTGGTCATGTTTTGTTTATTTGTCGCCATGACAAACACAAATAGCAGTAGCGGAAATTTTAAGTAGTCCACAAACTCCAGGTATTTTCTACCTGGTAATTATTCATGTGGTCAAGTACAATAGTAATAAATCTACCTACAGTTTACCAACAGACCATGACGAAGGCTCAGAGAGGTCACGGTTCTTGCACATATATAACGTGTATTTATGGAAATAAGTCTACTGGAATGATTTGACTAAGAACAGGTGAGCGTATACAGATAGAATATCCGAATTAGATAGTTCCATTCTTACACTAATTCGGCAGTAAATAATTCAATAGCTATGCATTAATTTATAAAATATTCATCGATCTTACCATTGCCATATTGAGTATTGTAAACCTCCGGTAGTTGAAAGTCTAATGTATTCAGATTTGCTTATCTTAAAAATATTTAAAATGCTGAATCAAGTTTCCCTGTAAAATTCAATAAGACGTAATAGCTTTCTTTGGAAAGAATTTTGACACTGCAGTATTTGATTGAATGCTATTCCAAGTGTGCTTTGATTTCTGAAAGTATCTACATTGATCAAATCGACTTCGAAGTATGAAGAATATAGGGTATGGAAATATCATTGAGTATTTTTGAATATGCATTTTGTGCAGAAATTGTTTTCGAGGTGTCTCTAATACTTGGTGGGCCTGACTGTATTCTCTTTGTGCCATAATGTAATTGAGGGCAGACAAGAATCGATAGAAAAGTCACAGCATATTTTTTTATACAGAGTAGACCCTGAACACTGAACAGTGAGTGTCGATCAAAAACACTTTGCGAAACGATAACTATTTACTCATTTGGACCTTATGTAAAATATGTTCATTGCAGTTCTGTCAGTTGAAACTTTTTTTATAGAAGTTTTGTATGATGACGATCGTAATACCAGAGTGAAGTTGTTATAAAAGGGTTGTTATAACATGATAGCAAGGTAGCGAAAAGGTTGTTTTGTCAATAGTGAGGGTAGTAGGTTCAGTAGGAGGATTAAGTGATTTAAAGGGACACAGAGTATGTTGGTTGGATCACATATGTTAATATGAAATCTATGTTATTACATCGAGAACCACTAACTGTTACTGAAAAGTTAAAGTTCATGATTAAGCGGTACATTTGAGCGAAAATACGGCCATTCAAAGTCGGGAGTGTGATTGAAAACCAAATAATGTGACTCGAGTGGCGGGCGCCAAACATAATTTTGAAACCTAACCAAAAGCTGACAGGAAGAAATTTTCAATTCGATGGTGTTTATTAGGTATTGTAACTAATAGGTAGGTTAATTGAATGCATAATTTCGACTATTACACGCACTTTAGATGTTTAGTACGCCAAACGTAATTTGAAACCTTAGCTGACATGAAGATTTATTCGATTCGATAGGTATTTTAGCTAATAGGTAGATTAACTGGATGCATAATTTTGACTATTACACGTATCTTAGATGTTTATTCGTTTTTAGATAAAAATCAAGGATATTAGAGATATTAAGCCTAAATTGATAGATTTGCAAGTCCAGTGATCAGATATGAACTTCAATCAGCATATTACATATTTTGTTACTTATCAAAACCAAATAAGATTTTAAGAAAGATAACCAGTTTCTCTTCAACGAGCTTTTGTTTCACCGACTTCCAACATACTGTACATTCAAACTATCTCATTTAACTGAAACAGTTTACACTTGAGTAGTTTGTTTCCAAAACATTGTCATTTATTTACCCAGTAGATTTTGAACAATGCTCTTCCAGGACATCACAGTTGTTTTACATCACCAAGCAATAAATTCACATGTGATGACGAACACGATGACGTTTAAATGTTATGCCATCACCGCAATGTAAGATTAGGAAATTGCAGTTTTCATATTATGTAATTTTTCAAAGAAATGTAATGTCAAAAGAATTTAATTGAAAAATAGAATATTACCCTTGTGTCTTCTGATATCAAATGTATCAATACTTCTTGATAAAAATAAAGTATCCAAGATAAGTCTAAAATATTTGTAACTTTGACTCTTTTCGATATTTTATATTAGTAGATATTTGATGAGATAAATAAAAACATATCATCATTTGTATATTGTGATTTGCACATATTTATACACAAGATGTCTTTTTCCTAATAAAACATCATTTGATAAAGATTTCGTACATTATCAAGATGACTTGCCGATGTTACAGTTATTGTAAATTGTCATATGCTCAACACCTTACTGTGATAAATAAACGCATAAATTTAATTATGGAAAAAGATCACTCACCTTCTGTTTTGTGGGAAAATATCTGTTCTGACTGACAACTTCTATGTTTTCTTCTTGATCGTTCACTCATTGTTCTTCAAATAACTGTGTCACTTAACTGAAATACCTTCTGGAATGCGAGTTAATGATTTAGATCCCAAACCACAAGGTCACTTAGTTTATCCAGTTTGGAAAAACGAATCACATCAGCAGTTTGATTCGTCAAGCGTTGAAAATCAAGTCCACTGTGACTAGATGCTTGATGAAAAGAATGTCATTTCAATCAAAGGATGCACCCTTCTTTGAATATATTTACGCGAAATACTGAAAACCTGAGAGGCAGTAGATTGTCTACGTCACAAAAGACTACTACTTAGTAAGCGCAAATATCGTTCAGTCTTAAAAACGATTGTATTGATCACAAATACAGAATGAAATTACATGTAACTCACACCCATCAAAATCCAGAAATAAAAGAGAATTCCAAAGCACCGTTTCAGAGCTGTTCATAATTTCTCATCTGGCTGAGTACTACAAGGTTCTCCCATCCCTCCCTCCCTGTTTACAATCTGTTCGGACAAGAGGTTTCACACTGCATGGATCGACAATCAATAAAAGAGCCATTGTGTTTAATGAGCTCGCTGAACCAAAACCGTAACAGAATAGACCTCAAAGGAGAGGGAATGAACATCATTCACTTTCATCAGGTGTCACGTATGTATATTAATGGTTTATCAGCGTGAATGCAAATGGCATTTGATAGAATATAAAGGACTGACAGATATTTACATGTCAATGAGCTGTACGAATAAACTTTCGCATATTTAGCGTTACTCGAGAAGGAAATTATAATTGTCGCAATTGTCGGTAAACATTCAGTCACCATGCCAATACTTAGGTCTAATGATGTTGATTCATGAAACTTTCTATTCCTTTAGTAAACTATTGTGATAAAATCAATATAAATATGGTATTATAACGTCGATTACGCAATGCATGTTGTGTTATATAACTTATATAGCTTTGGTATAGTGTTCAATAGTGACCCCTGAGAGAGAGTGTGATAACCATCCATCACAACCAGCGATGGTTATGACATAACGTTCACAAAATCAAGGATATCATATAGTCAAGGTCACATAGGAATAGTTGATAGTTCTTTCCTTTTATGATACAACTATGTAGTGGCGACATTAAGAAAGGTTCCGAAAGTTGTAACTGTGTAATAGTTGAGTAACCTCCGCTTCTTAACATGATTTCAATTTCGTTTGCCTTGAATAAAAAATTGCATTTCCCATGCAGATTCTGCCTATCCTGACTAGGTTGTATTTAAAGATGCTGTATCATACTTGCAAGCGGTTCAGGATGAAATTTAGCTATTGAGAAAAGAAATACATCACTTTGTAGAAAAATCTTTCGTCGAAATTTTGATATCATATTTAGATTGTTTAATCAACAATAACATACCTATTCCGACGCTCAAAGCACAGTACCCCTTGTAGAAATATGTAGAAAGGGCATAGCATTTAACGAAGCCGCTTTCGGTGACGTAATCATTATACCTGTAGGATTTACACCGTGTCTAAACTACCGTAATTGCGTTCGATGGGTATCAACTTTTACAGCAACAAATACCTAATTCGGGGAAAAATAAAATAAAATCTAGTTGAGCGCGACAAAGACGGTTTTCAAGCGTACATTTAGAAACCGGAAGTTGTGAAATGGCCACACTTGATTCGCCCTTATGTCGACTGCCGTTTCGGTATTTTTTGGTAAATTATCTTCTTTTTAATGAATTTTGGTCCGATTTTCTCAAGGTTGGTCGCTAAATTTTTCTAAAAATACAACGAATACATTAAAAATACTTTTAAAAATATTGCAAGTATGATACAGCATCTTTAAGACAAGAGAAAACTCATCCAGTAACCAACTGGTTTGAGTGAGTTCTAAAATACTACAATTCTCCACCTTCAACTGAAATGAGATACGGTTGAAACAATTTGTCGAAAATCTAATTGATACAAACGATGTTAGGTGTTCCCAAATAAAACCGATATGCATGCAGTCAAAGAAATGTATTTGTCTGTATCAAGCACATTCGCGGATGTTGTTCATTTCACCTTGATATGCACGGAATTCACGAATGTCTTGTTTCAAGGAGATGGGTAAATTGGAGCTGCCTCAAACAACAATATATCGTGTTGCAAGGCTCTCTCAGGATTAATATAATCAATTGCTCTTTCAAATGGTTACAAGTTACAATTTTGTGGTATAAACTGTATTCATTAATGAAAATAGACAATAGAAATGTAAACAACTGATAAATTCCATGTTAAATATCTCTTCGAGCCGGGGGGAAGACACGGGTTCTCGAGATGAGATACGCGTTGTATCTTGATTCCTGCATATAAGGAACTACATGTAATTAAAGTTTTTTATCCTACCTCATGTAAGAATCTCGATCTCTGATTGGTTCACGTGACCCTTAACAAATTCCCATATACACCTTCACCGAGGGAGAATAAATCCCTTATACCCCGCGAGTAAAGCGTGCTTCCACGTCAATCATTCAAAGTCACGTGATAAGGTCATAGGTCAACCAGTATGCCGTGACTCGGACCTTTGTTGATGTTTTGAAATAAAGGTTTTGTTCACTTCTGATTGTGTTTTTAACAATAGTTTTAGACATTCGGTAAGATAAATTCGTTATCACATTGCATAGCGGGTTACATCGGTATTTATTATTCCCTTGAAAGGTTTTATGCAACTCGCGTTCCGCTCGTTGCATAAAACCTTTCGCGGGAATAATAAATACCGATGTAACCCGCTATGCAATGTGATAACTTATAATATCTAGGCCTTGTTAGTAAATTGTCCAAAAAGGCATACATGTATTTGCAACACATTTAGTAACTAGTCATGTCATGAGATAAGTTATTACTAAGTGTAACAATTATACCTTTTACTCTCCTGTGGACTCATATTGTTCTTGGATTTATCTAAAATCACGAAAATATTTTTTTTCTTTTTCCCGTGAGTACCATAATAATGACCGCATGTTCGTCAAAGCAAGCTCAGTAAATTTGCCATTTTAAACAATTCAGGTAAGTTTACATGTAAATGTAACTAGTCAAAACCAGGGAGTTAAAGGGGCAGTAGCACGTTTTTTGATAATTTTTTATTTCAATCTTTTTACTGATAATTGTAAGTGAACGTTACATGTATTATTTTGACAGTGTCAAAAATCTCATTACACAAGTCAATAATCAATAGTCAGAGGACAAGGTATGAAGATTCACATAAAATCCATTGGCGGCCATTTTTTGTGAACACTTTTAATTCATTTTGTGTAAGAAAAAGGAATCGCATGGCTGAACTTTACATTAAAAATTTGATTTATCACTGCTCCATTTAGTTTCAATACATTGTCTTCCAATTGGAACCATTAATTTTAATTTTCCTGACATCACCTTATATTCCCCCTAAAAACGTGCTACTGCCCCTTTAAGGTGGCAGCATTAAATTAACATTTTCATTATTAATTGAAAAAAATTAAAATCATAAAGAAAAATAAGCACTTAGTGCAGTCAATAGATAGTCAAAGCGCAACATGTGTGCTAAAGCACCTGACATTTTTAGTTTTTGTACGAAAATGCCATATGCCAGGCAGTGTTTACTGTAACTAAAAACAAAGTAAATGATGCGAAACAACTCGATACAATTCATCAGGGTTTGATCATTTGCATAATTCATTCTCTTTAGTTTACTCCGCAGCGCAAGTTGAAAAATACCATCTTTCTTCTTTTACATTAAAATATGGAAATGCATTCTAGATCGTATAGATGAAAGAAAATGTAGTCTCAGAGGTATTAATGAAAAATCGAAGGGTTGGTTTTGAAGACCGTGCACAAGATTCGTCTGTTAACATGATGTTCAAGAACTCTTCTTAATATCAAGAAGTGAATGATTTGCCAAGTTCATGTTTATTCCAGACAATACTACACGGTTAATTACGTAGAAATTGTTCAAACATGCGAACCATTAAAGTTTTTCATCGAAGCTTCAGTATCCCATTAGGTTTTAAATACGACTGAAATGAAACATACTTTTAAGACAGCCGAAAAGATATTTGATATTCATTTTGGTATCTTAGTTGGAGGATCACACTTGAAATTCGTCGCAGAATTGGGTTATGTACATGTACACGGTTTTAAACGTCGTCTTGTATTTGGAAGCATTTATGTTAAGAGACGTTCATCAATTTACCTCATAAAACGTGGTTTTATTATTGATTCTACAGATATGTCGATATGAACAAGAAGAAGCTAAGTTGCCACTTGGAATACAATCTCTGAAGTCATAGTTTGTTGAGTAAGTTAAATAAAAAAGACACGTTGCCATTAGAAGGTCATAGGCATTAAAGCTTTTGTTGTTGTGTGGATGTTATGAAAGGGTATGATACTGTCAATCAGCTGTTATGTACCCGTGATGTGACATTAAACGGGGTCTGCAACCTGAATTTTTAACTTCCAGAGTTTTATTAACAGGAACCCGAAAGAGTCGTAAATGCTCGGTGTGGTTTGGTTACGAACCGCTTACAGCTGACAACCAGTACCAAGTGTGTGACACGTGACCTCCCTTACCCGTCTGGACGCTCAACAATGGTCTCACAATGGTTTCACAAGCTAGGTTGTTCATTCCCTTTAAGAGTCAGGTTTCAGGTTCCATTATTCCGACCAACTGCCCCTTATAAAATATTATAATAAGTTACATGGTGTTTTGATAGGGTGTAGAGCCGAAGGAAATGCGAACTCTACTAGGGTCTTTCAGTCCCGTACACCCTTTCAAAACACCATGTAACGAATTTATTACCCTTAAGGTCCTTTAATTCTTCACTAGTCATTCATGTTCTCTGTATGAAGTCATACAAAACCATCGGTAGTAACTTAGCGCAGTGTGAAATGCAACTATAGCGGTACGGAGTTTAGCGTCAGTTATCAAGGGAGACAACTCTGCGACCTAAAAAGAATCGGAATTTAAGTTGTTGATTAAAAGAATTAACATGCGACACTTTTTCATGGTTGACTGCACTTTAAGACGCAGACACAACTAACAATGTGATTACTTTGAATTGTTCCTGTTAATACTTGTTGCTGTAAAATTTGATACTGAAATTACGAGTCGATCAGCCGTTTTACTTTCGCAATGTCAAGGTCATCAGTATGCATTGGCTATTGACCAATCAGAATTCGAGAAATTTATCTGAAGGGTAATATGAACACTTAGATATACAAACGCACTTGCATCTGCATCTTGCATCCAATATGCAACTTTGATCGCCATGTGTTTTATGGAATATAGGTAATAATGAACCTTGGTAATTAAATAATAATGTCATAAGTTGAATCATGTTCTTCACTGATGTATTAACATGCCGTGTATGGGTGGATTTAGAAAATTGACATGGTTATTGTCTGTGGTGTTCTCGTTAGATATTGGAAATTCAACTTAAGCAAGCATACGAAATTTGAGTTTACATTTTGAAACATTGTTACATCAAGGATAAGCGTAAACCATGATAGTCAACTAACCAATCCACTGTAAAATCGCATATTGTATTAATGGTAATATTAAAGCGAAAAAAGCCAACAGCCAAAATACCTTCCCAAATACGTATATGTAATATTTCACAGTTTCAAGACACATGATGTATACGGAACAAATATTCTTATGCCTTACATCTTTAACAAACACTCTCATGACAGAATAATGTTTTGGATATGTTTGTGTCCCAATAGGTCAATGTCTTAAAGGGGCAGTAGCACGTTTTAAGGGGGAATATAAGGTGATGCCAGTATATGAAAACAAATGGAGCTGTAATAATTCCAATACATAACGTAAAGTTTGGCCTAACGATTCCTGTTTCTTACACAAAATGAATTAAAGATGTTCTCACAAAATGGTCGCCAATGGATTTTATGTAAATTTTCATAGTTTGTCCATTTAACATGAGCTTACAATTATCAGGGAAATTTTAATATATAAAATTATCAAAAAACCTGCTACTGCGTTGAACAGACAGCTTGACATCAAAGGTAACACAAACACTCGCACATAATTTCAAAACTTCAAAATTGGCTGACGTCACACATGTCACATACATGTAGATTATGTATTTTATATTGAACAAACAACTGTATCTTCTAAGCTGTACAGAGAAAAGATGTTTTATTACAAAAAGTAAATTGTATTTAACAATCACACGCATGCCTTTA
The DNA here is from genome assembly GCA_916613615.1 of Steromphala cineraria. Taxonomy (NCBI): domain Eukaryota; kingdom Metazoa; phylum Mollusca; class Gastropoda; order Trochida; family Trochidae; genus Steromphala; species Steromphala cineraria. The sequence goes on along the minus strand of OU744728.1, from coordinate 55,159,117 downwards.
AATGAACATCCGTACCGTACGTATTTTCAGGTGAATCAATAAAATGAAAATGATCAATATTTCGGATTTCCGATATTGTTTACCTTCGATGCCATTTTAAAAATATAAGATAATACGACACATTACGAGATTTACGCTCACACTCTCAAACCAAGAAAGCTTGCGTGAACAAATTGGTCAATCCCAGAACGTCCATTTGGTTTATAAAGTAACAGTAATAAAGCTTCACGTTTCTGAATTTCGAATTTAGGCCATGCACAAATTTCTTTGCCAGAGAATGAAAGCCTACTCATTGATAATGGGGACAAAACTATCCGGATCATGTTTTCAAAGATGGTATAATGTCCTTTCAGATGACGGGATATGCTCATTATGAGACATAAGCACGTAATGGCACCATGGCAACGAGATCAGAGTAACGAAACAGACTATTTACATAAGGGTTAAGATAGATTTAAACCTGAGAACTAAAGCAATGCCCCTGTCCAGAGGCTCTAGATCACGTTTTATTATTGAAATATACTGATCCCAAGTAAAACAAAATACTTATTGCAATGCAATCTTCTCAGTCGATACAATGATTTCATAGACAACGTAAAAAAACTAATTTCATTTTCCCTATACCAAATGAGATTGTTTCTCTCAAAAACTTCAACCTGTAGTTTTAACCTGATGTGTGACATCTATTTAAGGACTACGGACTAATACGGTTGAAATAAACGATGTGTTCCCCATTTAAGAAATTTTTTCAAAAACTTTCATTGGTGGTTGTTTCCTAACTGAAGAAACAAAACATATCAAAACTTACTGAATTGACTAAGAAATATAAGCAAGTTATAAGAAGAATGCTTCAACATGTAGACTGGTGTCCTTAGCCGTTTGTGTCATCAGATGAATAATCAGCATCCGAGTTATCTCCCCTTGATATTGCTGAAAACATAAGATAAGGTGTGTTGGTGACAAAATAATGTGACCCATCTTTATTAGTGATATTTTTTCTAAGAATAAAACAGTTTACTGATACTGATTAAGAAATGATATACAAGTAAAGCTTTCGAATTCCTTAGGCTTGAAACGTGATTACAATTTACTTAACTAAAGAATATATTTACCAAAACGTTTTATATTTAACTCAAACTTCACTGTATGTTTACAGTAAGATAGACGCTGTTTCACGGTTATGAAATGTCTAAATATAATCAGATGTAAGATAAATTTATCATTTTCAAAATTAATTCAATATCGTGGCACAAACTTGTTACTTAAAATAAAGATAATTGTCAAATACACCTTTAAATAAACTTTGATTTAAAATAACTATCTGAGAAATTCGGCCAATGAAAAATCTTCTCACATAAGAAGCTTGTGCCATGATTGGTCACCGATTCACTATTATATAATTATAAATAAATGTCATTTGCTATCCGTGTATCTGATTCGCTGAACACTGTAACAGAAATTCAGTTCATACCTGCATAAACTTAATTTCGTGACGTCACATCACATGTAGCCACGCCCATTCACACTTAGCCACGCCCCAAATGACGGAACTATTCGTAAACAAGTAACGTTTAAAATTATGCTGTACCAGTCGCGAGAGTTCGGTAAAAAGACACAAATAACAAATAGCTAATATCAAATAAATATTTTATAGTTTGTTTGATAAATGGCACTGCTTCATAACAATACACCCGTCGTATTCCCTCTCCCGCAGTCGCGGCTGTTGCAAGGGATTCGGCCATTGAAATGCCGCAGTTTCAAGCTTTGTTTCTCAAGAACTCTGCCGCTTAACAAAAACTTAATTCGATTTGATCTGATTGCTTGTCGTCAAGCTTTTAAGTCACATGCATGGCACCTACGATAGTCTAATCGGCTATTTTCATCCCGAATCCAACAGTCGCGAGATTGTGTTTATGTACAACGGTTGACACTAGGAATGTCAAGGCCACGTGTCAAGACGTTGCGTGATTCCGTTGTGAATTTTCATTGGCTGGTGAACTAGTCGTAGGCGGAGCTTAACTAATAATGACGTTTTGATTGATATTTATTTCTCTCGTTTTGTTGAGAGTTGAATTCGTTCGCGTAAATAGTGCAGTCATATTTTTTCGAATGTGTCTATTTGGAGCAAACAAACGTATTAAAACATCGAATTTGTGTATATTTATTTATGAGAATTGACTTCAAAATTGATTAAGTTCATGGAGGTATAAACTTAAAAACCGCTGTGCAAACTTCGCGTATATCCGCTACGCGGATTTACACAGTTTGCACAGCGGTTTTTAAGTTTATACCTCCATGAACTTAATAAATTTTGAAGTCAATTCTTAAATGATCACTGTGGTATTATTGGCTATGACGTGCTATGTCAAGAAGACTCGAAGTAAAAATAAGTTTACTATAAGACGTGCGGAAAAGAACGAGGCTTTCTAAATTATATCTTTTGAAACAGCGTCGCTGATTGTAACTTGGAGTGCGTCAAATTATTCCTTTCCCTATCTAATCCGCAAACGCGTCTTATTCTAACAAAGGTTGGATCAGAATTTCCTGACCATAGCTGCCTCTGCGTTGATAGAAGGCCTTTAAGACATTGAAATCTGAAAAGTTTATTCGGCAATTATCAAAATATGAAGAGGATTAAATTAAGATATACGTTCACTTACTTAACCAAGTCGGTTCTTCTTTGTCATTATCGTCCGTCATCTCTGATATAATGTCCTTTTTGTCATTCACCTTCCTCTGACGTTTTTCTTCTTTCGTTTTCTTTGTCTTCAACTTCTTTCTTTCCACGCCATGTTTAACAGGTTCCGTATCTTTCTCAGGTCTTGAAACTATATCGTCTTTTTCAGTGCTGTTTGTATCGGCCGCCTCAATTTTGTTATCGTCTGCTAAAAGGCAATTGTCGTCTGCTACCGCTTTGCTTTCACCTTTTTCCTCCGTTCCATCGTTATCGTCTGCTGCCTTTTTCAAAGCAATGGACTCTTTGTCGCCATCGCCTCTTTCCTTTTCTTGTGGTATTTTAATTGCGTCTGGTTTCTTTTTCTTTTTCTTTTGCTCATGTTTGACATATTCTGGTTTACTTTCTTTGTTCACAGGTTTTGAGTTTGAAAAAGTTTGATAAGCAGTCGGATTTAATCGAACCAATCCAGCTGTCCTGTTGGTAAAATCAAAATCTGTTACGTCAAGAAAATGCTTGGACTTATTTATCGTATATCAGAGATGAACTGCGTTGTCGCTACACCAATGTTGTAAAACTGTATATATTGAAGGTTCTATTATTTCCTAGAATTATTAACCTATTATCCTTGTGTAGAATAACAAATGATGGACATGTTTTCTCTTTATAACAATATAGCAACATAGAATAAGAACGCTCATACGATAAACAATGGTTTCCGTTGGGAATTACAGAGATATAATAACTATAAAGAAGACAACAGATACAGGCAAGCTTATTGTCTTTGTGTCGGTTTTGCAATGCAAATCTTGAAATCGAAACCCGTACTAAGATAGATAATGCCTGTGAAAAATATAAAACATGATTTAGCGATCATGTAAAAGCAAGTGTTTGGAAGGTTAAATCTATTGTGCTATTTCCAGATGGCTTAGATATATCCGGTCATTCTCTAACCCTTACGGTAATAGAACATGGCCAAAAGAATAAGTTTGGCTTGTGTTCATATAATTTGTGATGGTCGCGTGTCCGATGAAGTCCAATGTCACATTGCATGTGTCCACAACTGCAAGTTCGGATCACGTCGGATTAATTTCAACACGCCATTTGTAAAATGTCTTAATACGGCTTTCTTTATAGTAAACTGAGTAAACTGTTAACGTCAGGGGGAAATCGTTGTAATATTTAAAGGATATTTGTCTTTTCTTGACAAATACCACGTTTATCAGGAAGAAAGGTTATATTTTCACAAGTTGCGCATCCACGAGTGACAATATAATCCTTTCTGCCTCACGAGATGAAACGCATTGACGTTGAGAGTCGGCCCAAATGAGAGTCCGTCGCCTAAGCAGTAATATGACGTAATAACGCCAGATCGCTGTCCGATGACGTCAGGTCATTGTTGTTATCAGTTACGTGTCACTAATAAAACGGTTTACTTTCCTTATATTAGATCTGAGTATTTCGTCACCAATCACATGATAATTGGATAAACTCAGGATGCACATATTTCCCTTGCAAAGGTTACAAGAGACTTAAACAACATACATGTACTTCGCCCTCTGTATCTTCGGCAAGGCCAGGGATATTTCAGGAGGCGACCATCGATACTGGACGGAGTCTGGATTGAAAGAAAGAGTGTAAAAGTGATTATCATATATATGTTGCAATAAGGCATAACATAAATTATGATATGTTGCACATGTGTCAATGTTTGGTTAAGAAAATCACGTGATATCGGAATATTGGACTACTTTACGAGCTTCTTGTTAAGGATTCAGCCATGAGGCTGAATCCTTATTGTTATTGGCGTGTTTATTATTTTTTTCCCACGATTTTTGTGAGCAGGATTCAGACCAAACGGCTAATGCTATTGAAGCCAAATTTCACAGGCTGGTAGACCTTGTTGAGGAATAGACATGCGAAGCTATTGGGCCGAATCGACCAGTGCATCAAAGGTCCAGTTCGATTCCAAAATCGAAAATTTAACATTGATTTTTTTTTCAAAATGCACTTAGAGACCTAATTTTTTTTAAAAGATGCGCAATCAAAAATGCTGCAAAAAACGAAATCATGGCAAATTCGTAGGTCACGTGGTTTGGTCGCCATCTTGAATTTTCTGCATTTTTTTCAAAAGTCCGACCCCAGGCACCTTTCAGGAATCACCACTCGGCAACTGCTGATACTAGAAAGCTGAAACTTACACATAATGTAACTGAGACATTGGCCTATAACAAGTTTGTTTCAAAATTCAAAAATTCGAAATAGTTTTTTTTATAAAAATCTTCAAAGTTTGCACATTTTGCAATATTCAAGGGCAGATAACTCAAAAACCTCCCAGACGAATTTGATGATTTTTGCATGAGAGTTAGACATTAGCAAGGTCTTCAAGATAAAAGAATAAAATCGCTCGCGAACAGTCATTTCCGGTCACGCGGAAGGGTCAAAGTTTGCATTTTGGAAAACGGGTGTTTTGGTGGGTACGTTTGAATACTTATTGCTAATCAACGACGTACGATAACACATTGCTCTATATATCATATGAAAGCCAAAAGAACATACAATCTTGGATAAATCTCATTAAAATTAGATTAAACATTTACATTGAAATTCGGAGTATTTAAATGTGGTCAATCCTACTTTCGTTTTGAATTATTATGATATATGAATGATTGAAAAATGTAGTTCATTAGCAATATAACACTAGGCAATGTTTTATCTATCATCAGTCAGCAACAAGACCGTTTAACCTGAAATGATTCATGTTTACAGCCATGATGAATTTTCTGTAAAGACTTAACGTTGAATATCAAGTGCAATGTGGTCATTTTCATAATGCATTAGTTACTGTTTACCTCTTGAGGTTTACGGTAATTTGATTGAAAACATGATATTTGTAACATATGTCGCATCGCTCACCGTTTCTTTACTTTTTCATGCTCATTAACAAATAATACATCAAAATAAAACCATTTCTCTCCTCTACACGATGGTGAAAACAATTTTGAAGTGTCGCTAATGGTTCGGATGATAGGAATGCCGCACGGTGAGTGTCGTCAGTTAATTTGAGGGAAAAATATATAACTTTACACTGATAGATTTGGTTCATTGTAATAACACCAAAGATGATTCCTCGTTGCTACAGCTATGTTGAATAGCAGTGTATGCATAAATGAGGTCTTGCCATTAAGTACCGGACTGACAACCCTTGTCATTATTGTAAGCATTCTCGCTCAAGCTTTTTGACTTAGATAATTACCTCTGTTAATGAAAATTAACACCATACAGTGCTGAATCCGTTTGTCGTCGCTTGCGACTATATTTTTTATTGCTTTAGCGCGGCCGAGGGCTTCCAGGTAGCACGAGAAAAACGTGCAGCACGTGCAGAGTTGGCTACACTGTCATAGCGGGCGGATGAATCAATGCTAACCCGTAATTTCATTTGCATGACATTGACATAGTAGACCTGGTTTGGAATAATATTGATAAGGTTATTTTGCTTCACTTATCATGTGTTCATATTGAAATTGATAGATGACGTCAAAATGGTGATGTTTCCGTTTGAATATTGTTGCTTGAAACTGGCGCAACTCAATTAGTCTTGCAATCGTGTTTACCGTGGCCGAGTTACAGATATATCCATACGCACTGACATGCTTGATTTCTCCATTGAACAAATCTTGAATGTTCTGATAATCAGAATTCTGGATACCTGACGTTATGGATGATACAGAAATTAACACACTCCCGAGATGTCATATTGTTTTTACAACACTCGTGCCATTAAAACGATATAAAACATCATTTTACACGAAGTCACACGTGTTGTAAAAACAATATGACATCTCTGCATTAAATGTTAAATCTCAGGTTAAATCTCTATTTATCACTGGATAGCTTGGTAAACAGGTCTTAAAGTGACACAGTGTAGCTTTCTTAAAATTTTATTTGGTTTTGATAAGCTAAAAAATATCTAATATGCTGATTGAAGTTCATATCTCATCACTAGACTTGCAAATATATCCATTTATGCATAATATCTCTAAAATGCTTGATTTTATGGAAAAATCAAGAAAACATTTCAAATACGTTTAATATTCGAAATTATACATCCAATTAATCTACCTATTAGTTACAATACCTAATAAACAGTATAGAATCGAATAAATCTTCCTGTCAGCTTATGACAAGGTTTCAAAATTAGTTTGGCGAATTTGCGCGCCACTCGAGCCACTCGATCAAAATCCCGACTTTGTTTGGCCGTATTTTCACTCTAATGTGCTGATGTGGATGGGAATTCGACCTATCCACATTCGGTGTTCATTAGCGATTCGGAGTCTCCTTTGAAAAAGATATTAAATGAACTAAAACTGAAAGTAGCATCGCAAATATGTATTGATCTATTCAACGTCATCCCCAGCAACATGAGCAGGGAACTTTCATAGATTGTAATGAGAGATATTCGAATTGATACACTAGATTGGCTGACTCATGGCTTTGTAAACTTAATCTTTCAAAGGATGATAACGACATGACACTGATTTCGAAACAAACGTTTTAGTTTACACAAATATTTCTTTTTAATGTCCAATGATATTTGGGCCTTACACGTCAGAAAAACAGTGCTGGTAATTCAGTTATTGAAAAGAACATTTGCGATTTAATAACCATGCGGTCTTTGAAGGGCATCGAAGAAACTTTTAGGCTGGAGACTGTATGGAAAGTCAACTTCTTTATTCAACGAAATACAATGTTTCCATGTAGATACACACTAGGTTTCAAATACGACTCTACATGAAAATCTGTTTACATGTATGCTATTTTCAATTAGCATCGATATTTACAAAAAAGTTAAAATATGTTGATATAATCAAAAACATCTTCACCGAATACTATAAAAACTAGTTAAAAAAGGTGAGAACGCTCTATTTTAATTGTTGAATTTTTTTATCTCAAGCTCAGTTAATGAAATATATCATCGTTTATTTTCAATTGTAATGAGGTATGTCATGACAAAAAAATACAACATGTTACACATGTGTAATAAACCCTAGAACCAAGCTCATTGGTCGGTTGTTAAAACACGTGACATCTGAATACATGACTACGGCTATGCTTGATTCGTTTATAAGGCGTATACGCCTGTCACGTGTTGAATCAGGTATATCAGCGTATGCACAAGTTAGCATAGTTAGCATACCTCAAAGCTGCTTCAATAAACAACTTATTTATGTCAGACGAGTCTTAATTCTAACATTTTTTCGAAATGTTGATAAAACATCAACTATCGTTAAACTGCACTATGATAAGTCATGTTTGTTTTTTCATTCATAATAATGATGGTGATATGTCACTCAGATGTATTGAAAACGCACCGACTTTAAAATTTGGAAAATATTCAAACAAAGTTTTGTTCATCTTTCATGTTAATTTCTTTGTAGGCAGATTAGATCATTGCGATAACATTTAAAAGTGATGTTTAAGTGATCGCCGCGCCGAAACGCAGCACAGTACATATTGCCAAAAGACGAAAATGTAAGTTTTGTTAAATTGGGGTTTTGAGATGCATGACTTTTCCATGCCAACATGGGGTATAAATTGTAGAGTCAGGATATGCTGACAATGACACCCGAGTGTAGAGAAAGGGTCATTGCCATAACTCAGGAAGGATTGCCTAGCAGAGCCATTGCCTAGAAGTTTGGATGTCATCATTCGACCATCGTGAGACTGGCTCGTCGTTTTCAGCTCACAGGATCGACCAGAGATCAACCATTACCAGACCGCGAACGTGTAACTACAACTCGACAAGAACAACGACATTGTTCGACAGCATCTACAGGAACACGTGTGTTGCCGCTGCTGTCAGAGGGGGGCGAGGGAACATTAGCATGGACACTGTTCGTTGCCGATTACATGCAGCCGGACTTGATGCAAAACGACCGTTGGTCGGACCAATATTCAAACTCAACGCCATTCGGATCACCGTTACGACAATGTTCGAGCGCACACTCTTTGGAATTCTTGCATCAGAGTAATGTTCAGTTGCTCGAATGGCCTTCTCTCTCCCCCGATCTTTCACCAGTAGAGCATCTTTGGGACATTATTGGCAAGCGTTTTCAACAACTGCAAAATCTCCGTCAACTGGAAGCAACATTGCAGCGAGAGTGTCAAAGGATCCCTCAAGCGACTATTCAAAAGCTCATAAACTCCGTGCGATAACGTTGTACTGCGTGTATTGATGTTAGGTGGGACACACAGTTTACTGACTTTTTACTTTATACCCCCTTCACTGACGTGACAATTTCATAAGAGTCATTTAAGTCTCTGTGATTTGTTGGTGCGTTTAAAGTATTGACAATTGGTCAGGTCACAGACATGAGAAAAATAAGATTTCAGTAGCAAAATCTCTGATGAGCACACTCTATTAAAGTCGGTGGTGCGTTTTCAGTGCATCTGAGTATATTAATGTAACAAAAATTAGTTGTTGATTGTAACACGGAAGATAGCTGCCCGTCATTATACACATGATAAAAAAAATGTATCCATCCTCTCTCTATATATATTTTAACTTATATTATGATATTAAGTGTTTTTTAATTTTCATAAGTGTCTCATAGGCCATTATTGACCGGACAGCATATATATATTTGTTCTCATTTATGCCATATAGGCATGTGCGTCATTTGCTGTGTGATACTTTAATAAAACATTGTTTTCTTCTTCTTCTTCTTGTACATCGGCGTATCGTGCACACGCCTAATGCGCACAGGGGGTACCAATAAAGTGCTTTGCACGTTTCGTCACTTCCTGAGGCGTACGCTGGGTTACCAATCAAGCACAGCCTAATTTTAGAAGGGCAGAGAACTCCCGGGTCACACGCCAAAAGCACGTTCAAGTCGTGTCATCGATATCTGCCTGACTTCGATTTCGTATAAAAAGGAATGTCAATTCCACTTCATTTGACATTTGTTTGAAATGAAATTGATAGATTGATCAAAATAAATTCCATTTGCGTTATGTTGTTTGAAATTGGGGTTACACTATTAGTCTTTTAATCGCGCTTTCCGTTGCAGATTGAAATATGTCTCTGAACGCGCTCATATCAATCATACCCTCACTGTACCGCAAGCCATTGTGCATAGTTAAATATAGGAAAATGGTGATCTCACAATATTCCGATTTATAACTATAAATGTATATATTAATAACTATCCCACCAATAATCCAGACTCCATGATAAACGGTAAATAAACAAACCAATATCCGTGATATCATGACATACGCACTTCTAACAATCATTTTATGAACGCTTCTGAGTGTTGACCTGAACATTTTAAAGGAGAATGTAAACCTTTTACACTGTGTTCTGATGAAATATACTTTCAAAAACTCCTTATCACCAAAATCCTAATGTCGTGTTTACGAGGAAAAGCTGCTTTGGCGGTGGATATTCGAAATTCCAAAGGATTGAAAAAAAGGAGAGGGAAACGGCTGAGCTTTTCCTCCCCTTTTGACCCACCGAGCTACTATAAGTGTATATGAACAGCAATGGAATACTAAGTTTTATCAGTGAAATAAAATGTCCATCGGGCTAAAGTGATGATATCTAATATTTTCACTGTGATCAGTGACGATATATCATATGATGTATTATGTCGTCAATGGTCAGGTGCCGGAACTACTTTCAGCTTTGTGAACAATTCGGGGGAGTTTCGCAGTTATAAAGTAAATTTAATTAGGAAGAAATCATATAATAAATAGAATATACTTAATGAAGTTTTCAAAATTTCATATTTATTTTATCCTATTGATATTGAGTTGATATTTCACTCGTGGGTGTGTCACTGGTGAAATATAGACTTTACCCATGTCACTCGATAAAATAAACCTGGCATTTTTTAAAAGTACATTACATCAGTATCCTCAATGTCTTACTTGGTCGCGGCTTTGAGTATTGATTCCTGTGCAGATTAAGAATGTTGTTTCCACAGTAGACGCGAGAGGCCGAGCATAGCCTCGCTCTGAGTCGACGTGATATAAGGCAGTCGTCGAGTTTCAACAGTCTCTGTGACGACGCGGGAACGTCGTAAGAATCGGGGCGACGACGTTGCAACTTGAAGTCCATGGGATTTGCGTCTGGTCTGAATCTACACACGGTATGGCGTATGTTGTTAACGTTCCTATCACCTGAATAAAAACAGCAAGTAAACTATAACCATTATAGGACCATTGACCCCATCCATGAACTGGCGATAACTTAATTACCATTAAAGTTACAGGTCTGCTAGTTTATCACAAACCACTAAACTGATGGAGTGTTACAACACCACAAAGCAAATTCCTCTGAACTCGTCACATTTTATGATATTTAAATTCAAAGAGGCTTAACATGTTTTTCGCGTTCAGTTTACTATTTTTTTAACAATAGGTTACAGAATTGACCTAAACTAGCAAGGACTCTCTATCACACCAATTTAGAGAAATTGGGAAACGAAGAAACATATATATGACAAAAAAAACATTATTTATTTCTACATTTATAAATAGGAAAGGTTACTTTAAACTCAACTTTGACCTTTGCTGTAGCACGTTTTAGGGGGAATATGAGGTGATGTCAGATAAATGAAAATTAATGGTTCCAATTGAAAGACAATGTATTCAAACCAAATGGAGCAGTAATAATTCAAATATCTAACGTAAATTTTAACCATGCGATTCCTTTTCCTTACACAAAATGAATTAAAGGTGTTCACATAAAATGGCCGCCAATGGATTTTATGTGAAAATTCATATTGTGTCCTCTGACTATGGATGATTGGGTATGTAATGAGATTTATGACACTGTCAAAATAATACATTTAGCATTAACTTAAAATATCACTGAAAAATTTAAGATATAAAATTATCCAAATACGTGCTACTGCCCCTTTAAACAATAATGCAACTTTCACTGTTATACTATTAAATTAACTATATAGCGCTGAAAAATGTAACATTGGATTGCAAATTATAACTTGCATTGGCCCAACAAAGTAATGCCAATGCAAAAATAATTTCTCAAAATACACATTATGATCGGTTTCAAGGGGCAGTAGCACGTTTTTTGTTAACAAATTTTTTCTATTGTTCACTAATAAAAATTGTATGCGGCCATTTTGTGTGAACACCTTTAATTCAGTTTGTTTAAGCAAAAAGAATCGCATGGCTGAATTTTTCAATATATATTTATTACAGCTTCATTTTATATGGATATAAATATAGGGCGCATATCGTGGTTGCTCAAGGCGCTTACATTCTTTTTCCAATTCAACTCCCTGGGGAGTATTCAACCGGCATCCATATGTGGCGCTCAGGTTAGGGACCATTCTATTCCTCACAGGGCACCCATTCACAGCTGGGTGAACTGAGACAAATAGTCACAACAGTTTGTCCAACACTGCTGAACGCTGATAACCGACAGCTCGGCGTATGCACGTGTTCATGTATCCACAATTCAGCCACTGACATGAACTCTTTGGATCTTTTAAGTGCGCAGTTTTTGTTGCACTACACACTCATTTAGTATAAATGAATTGTCTTTTCAATTTGAACAATTTATTTTCATTTTCCTGACATCACCTTATATTCTCCCTAAAACGGGCTAGTGTCCCTTTAAATTAAGATCAATAAATACATATCAGTATAATCCCCATCCAATCTAGGGTGAGCCACATACCGTGTGATTGTCGAACAGTCGATTGTCTGCTCCAGATATCATAGCGAGGATCTGTCATCATGGCGCCTCTATTCGTCGCTACAAAATAGCAATTAATAACATAATTGAGATTTTTTAATAACCGAGCAAGAACAATGGCTGATTCAACTGATGTGGTCACCTTCGTGTTCTATTTTCACGTTTTTTTTCTCAAGAAATATGACAATTCCATTTTTGACTTTTTTGAAGTGTTGAATTATTGAATGACGACAAATGGTGTTCAAAGATTCTAAGACAAAGGTAATGTGTGGACATGTGCATGAATGATAAATATGACACCTATGCATTATGCTATGTATATCATATAGTTTATATTAGTTCAGATAATATAAAAAACTATTGACATGGAATGGAGTGAAATATTGTATGAACATATGCTAGCATGCTAGAATGTATTTAAAATATCATACCTGTAAAGTGAATACAGTAAGTTTTATACATGGTTCGAATAAATAATATTTAGGTATAAACACGAGTTTACAGAATATGTTATGTTTCTTTTATGATATATAGAATATGGTTAATGGTAAGAATATAATTTAGTATTATGTTCTAGTATACATGTATATTATGTTATGAAATATTTACATACTAGTATTTATTATATGAAATATAATATAATAAAGTAATCACATACTAGTGTATCTAGAATATTATAAAGAAGTAACATATAGATATTTCGTAAATATATAAACTAACGTATGAGAATACTAATATATAGAATATAAAAAGAATTAACATACTATTAGTTAATATATATATAATGTAATTACGTGTCAATATACTAGTGTAAAGTTTATGTTAAAGTATTAACAAACTAGAAAATTGGTATACAACCCTATCAAATATCAACAAACTAGTGTATGAAATATGATAAAATAATTAACATTCTATTATATAGAATAGGATAAAATTTAACGTTCTGGTATATAGAATATAATAAGATATTGACATACTAGTATATAGATTTTATATTGATTTACTCATATAAAGATTATGATAAAGAATCAACATGCTGGCATATATAATATGATAAAGAATAAACATACTGGCATATAGAATATGATAAAGAATCAACATGCTAGCATATATACTATGATAAAGAATCAACATACTGGCATATATAATATGATAAAGAATCAACATACTAGCATATATAATATGATAAAGAATTAACATACTAGCATATATAATATGATAAAGAATTAACATACTGGCATATATAATATGATAAAGAATTAACATACTGGCATATAGATTATGATAAAGAATTAACATACTGGCATATAGATTATGATAAAGAATTAACATACTGGCATGTGGAAGATACCTCTTACCGTATCAACTGGACGCTTAATCTCCCGCACACCAGGGACGCGTTAAATTCACTGGTAATAAAATCAAATTGAATCAATGATATCTTTTGTCCCACTGTTGTTCAATAAACACATTCAACTCCAAAATGGCTGAAACCATAGCACAATACAATATCTCTATTTGTAAAACTATCCGCCTGCGACGGGGTATTAACCGTCCGTTTGAGAGGTACAGTTGATAGAGACATGCAGTGAAGTATTGTATTCTTTAGGAGTTGTGTCACAGTTCATTGTCAAATCAGTGTTCATAACCATTTGACGCTTATCTGACATGACTAAAGCATAGAACATACACCGTATCAATATCACCCTATTCATTGCCAGGCAATTACAGATAACAACTGAATGTTGAGCTCGCATGGTTAAAAGCATTATATGTCTATTCCAATTGTACACAGCACTGCGATTATGTAGACTGTCTCTCAGTCGCATTAATAAGGATATACTTTAGAGGTTGAACACTTACAGATCGAAATTCTCCTCTTAACACAAAGGTACGCGTTTTATGACTAAGTGAGAATGTTTGTCTTTACAAGACAAGTCACGCTGGCTTGAACAAGACAATGTTATGAACATGAGGAAATTTAAAGGAGATGTACATTCTTCATTAAAGCTTTTACTTTGGGGACAGAAATGACATATGTCAAAGGGCAATCTGTGTTTTTTACGAAATTAAAGTCAGAATTGACAGAAAGAGATGGTTGTTTTGTACGTGTGAACCGATTAATACATTGACAAAAGTAGAAATCTTTAAGATATGACCATAGAAGACCTACATGTATGTGACCCCGAATCATCATTCGCAAAATTCAATGCATGACAAGATGAAAAATAAACAAAACAGTCATGAGCAAATTACTTATGCTAAAAAATGCGTTGCAAGTATAACTTGCCTTATACCTTATTGAATGGGTATATGTTATTGTCATAACGTTTGTTCACCTCTAATGTGATTGTTAAGTAAGTAAATCTTTGTTTGAGAGATACAAGTTGATCCTATGCCTGATAGACATTATGTGTCTGTAATTTTGTATATTTTGCAATATAAATAAACGGTTTTGTGTAATTTCTATCATGCCTTCATCTCAATAGATGTGCATTTTTAATGAATATTATTAACAGATTGCAAACTGTTTGCAATTGTTTACGGTTGAAATATTGACCCCTGACTGAGTAAATGTCTGATAACCATCGAGCGATCACTATTTTATTTCAATAATAATATATAAACTATTGTCCAAAAGAAACGCTACACACATTTTTTCCAAATAATTTGTTTATTTTGTTATCATTTCGTCTGAAAACACGAATTTCAGGTATACCAAATACTCTGTATTTGATCGAAAATACCGGGAACATGCCATCACTTTCGGTTAAATCGGAAATTTTGTGAAAAAAGGAACTATTGACTGTAGCAAGTCTTGCATGGTCAGATAAATTGTATAAAACGGCTCGACCAACACGTTATTGTCATAGCAACAAAAAGAACACCAAAAAATGCCATGTTTGACAGTCAATGAAGGAGAGAGAGCCCTTGGAAATGACCTACAAGGGGCCTCACACGCCGACGTCGCCAGACCATTTGGTTGTCCTTGCATAACAGGCCGCAGAAGATTAATGTATCGATAACGTCAAACTGGTAAGACATCAGACATGCCAAAAATCGGCAGACCACCCTTGACCTCTGCCAGTGAAGACCACTACATCCGGTTATAACACTTTCCGAACTGCTCCATCACAACAGCGACAACAGTGGTTACAGCACTGGGAAACAGATTCAGTCGATATACCGTGTACCAGATACTGCGACAACATGGTATCCGGCCACTCCATCCTACCGCGATGGTTCCTGATACCTGACATGCAGACTGATGGCCAGGCGAGTTAGCCAGTGACAGAGTCGCGACTGGGCATGATCCGATATGAACCCAATCGAACATTTATGGGATTATTTCAATCGGAATGTCAGAAGTCGCCTTGTGTGTCAATCCAATATCAAGGATGTTAAACAATGCCCCCTCAACGAATGGCAACGGATCACCGCATACGTCATCAGACGACGTTTGACGACGTCAATCCGTAGACGTGTTTTGGCCGTATAGACTGTCATTGTGTACATACCCGTTACTAACATCCCTTTGTAACATGTATTGTGACATCTATCCACGCTTTCGCGATCAGTGTTTAAATGATTTTTTAAATATTGGACCCCACCCATCTTTACAGGCTTGTCCTTACGGTTATTCTGAATGATTAAAATGAAACTTTATACACATTGTGTGAAAAGGACACTCTTTAAAGTTAAACCAAAATGATATTTCTATATGGGTAAGTTTTTATTTTATGTCGATGCTAACACGCGGTAGCGTTTCTTTTGGACACTAGTTTATTTATAGGGAAATATAAAAAATCAAACATGACACACAAATATTAATATCAACTGGCATGGATCCTCGGTAGCTCACACAGGTAAGAGCGCTGCTTGACAACATAGAGTTCCCTGGTTCGAATCCCACTTTCGTTGTTCATAAATGTTAACTTTCTTACACATTTTACAAGTCCAAATTCGCGATTGTTTACGGTTGAAATATTGACCCCTGACTGAGTAAATGTCTGATAACCATCGAGCGATCAGTGAGTTGGTTATCACATATAATTAAGAAGTTCAAGGTCAATATTCAATATAGTGGGTTGATGGAAGCAGTGATAATCATATAGAAAGGTACTAAAAGTTGTTGTTAAAGTGTATAGGTTGAGTGAACTCAACACGCATTTCTCCTGCAGATTGAGCATGTCCTGACTTGGATGTCAATCAGACAATTCTTAGCCACTTACCAACTGTGTTGAATGAGTTCTAAAAACTAACATCTTTTACTGGTATGAAAGATGTTTGAATCGCCAAGAAGGTCACAGTAAAGTATATTTTTTGATAAAATAACATTCATATTCAGTCTATGAAAGGTATCTGTCTGTCAAGCGATTTACTTGAGGCTGCGCGGATTTTGTTCATTTCTCCTTGAGATGCACGGAATTCATTGATGTCTTGTAGCAAAAGATCTGTGCAGCACAACTCGATTTCAAGGAAGTGGTTAAATTGGAGCTGTCTCCTGCTTCAAACAAACTAAGTCTTTTCTGTATCAAGTTATTATAAAGAGGAATTGAAGGTGGCTTTCATCGTGAAGCATATTCAATCATTATTAAATGGCGGCCGTTACAATTTTGTGAATTGGACTTTGCATTATATGGCTTTCTTTGGTGAAAATTTACAATAAATATGTTAACTTTTCTGAATTGAATTTTTTTTCGAGTTGTGTTAGTTTAACAAGTCTTTATTTTATCATATATATACTCCGTTGATTTGCCAATGTCGAAGATCTCTTCACCTGACTTATTGTGGGTGTGCAATAAAAAAGTAGAGGTGTACTAAAACGTTGAGGTGTATTGGTCAATACACCTACGGTTAGAACAAAGGAAACCAAGACGAGGATATTAATTCACGGAAACGTAATGAAAAGTGATTTCGGACAAAAGATTGAATATGAACATAGTGTCTTCTAGAATAAAAAATATCAACAAGCGGCAAGCGTCAGATACTTGTAACTTTATCAGCTTGAGTCACAAGCACTTGATGCATGGGTAGTGCTCATATACTATATATATAGTACATATATATAAGCAATACCTATGCCCCAAGTGCTTGTGGCTTGAGTGTATGGTGATATCAGATACACTTGGTTGAGATTCTCTAAACTCTGTAACTAACCAATGCAATATAAAAAATGCCAATACCATCAAGCGTTGCATCAATTCCCTTCGGTCTTTTGGAATTAATTGCATAACCTGAATACAAACACAGTTCCAAAATAAAAAAGTTAGATATAATTACCAAATGAAACATGTGCATACAGTCTATGTAATGAACGACTTACATCTGGTAAGAGCGAATTCGTGTGTCATGGAAATATCTATCTGACCTTGATAAGTGCAAACTGTGTTACGATATTTTGTTTAAAGTTGTCAACACATCTCTGGCAAAGAGCCAATGACTGATGGAAATTTCCGTGCAATCTGTCCTAGATAAATGCCAAATACCAATCTAGTGATAAGTTACTGCTTGTGTTGTGATGTATGTGGTCCCATGTCTTCAACAGGCCATGAATCATACATACAGTATTTATCAAAGCATGATTTTTTTAGTTATCCTGCAATATCATAGGAGATAACATTTAAGACTAGTATAACATGATATGTTCTTTATTCCTAAGACACTGTTATCATAACCCATCTTTACCCACTCTGTGTTACATCACACGCCAAAGTAAGTATGACGCAAAAAAAAAGCTTCTGGCAACATTAACTCTGTGAAAGTGTGTAAAACTATCATATTTGGTCTCAACACATTTCATTTACGCATGCATAAAATAAATCCTACTTCGTCTAACTGAAGCCAGTTCCACATTTCCTCCACTATCTATTTCCTTAACTGTGGCCAGGAAGGTGCGATATAGGCGTACATACTACCGTATTTCCTCAACTGTGGCCAGGAAGGTGCGATATGGGCGTACATACTACCGAATTATCGGGGTTCTAATTCAATTAGCAACCCCTAACCCCTGGGGTTAAATTCGAGGCCCAAATTATATTCGAGACCCGGCTTGTAATCGAGGAAATACGGTAATAGTATAAACGCCGGGTGTAAAATATATATGTATCTAAGGTGATGAATTGTTTCTCTTTAATCTGTCAGAAGATATACTATAAGATTCTCTCAAAGCTCCGCTATATTGTTCACATTTGAATTAAATTGCAGGGACAAGTAGACATTCTAGTTACAGGTCCTATACCCTACAAATATATGATTTTAGAGGATATCTGTATTTTCCTGACTAATACCATATATAACATTTCTACCCCTCGAGATATGATAAACATGGTATTTGTCAAGAACTAACATAAATTTACTTTATGATGAAAGCCTTCTAATTACTCCAAAACCATGTTCTGTTCGTTACAGATTTCATGTTCAGTGGCCGCTTGGAAAAGCCTTACGCCGCGGTAAAGGTATGTCATATGAAAAAATTTGGTACGTCATGCCGTTTTTTCATGACGTCAAACCCTGTGATATCACTTATCTCTCATCGAGTGACGTGATGAATGCGGTATTTTCTCGAGTGGTACAGCCATGAGTTAAAATGCTGTTTTTTCTCTAATTAGAGGTCTGTGCCCTTTTCAAGTTAAGGTGCTTTTATCCCCCAGCTGCCACTAAAGCCCGGTCCCAATTAGAGGAAATACGGTATTTGCTTCACCTGTCGCTAGCCCTTTGGAACCCCCCGCCCAATTTAGTCCATAGAAATTCGGTTCTAGTCTATGCAGGATACGCTTAATCAACATATCATATTAGCTCTTGTGTGACACAAAATGGACACTTGACGTTTTTTTAATGAACGAGCTGTAGACAGGGGGAATTCTCATCACAATATTCATTTCTTTTTGTAATAGGAATCTTGAGGTGTATGATGAGAAATAGTGATAAAACAAGAAGACGTAGTCATCAATGATCCCTACCAAATAGATTTTTATTATAGCTCCCTAATTCCACAAAAGTCGAAAGACACGGAAAACAGTCTGATTAAAATCGAAAGTCCTCTAAGGAATAACATTGTAAAATTATCTCTAACGAGATTCTAACTTAATCCAGTCGACACATCTATTATAGGCCTACAGTGCCGTATCTCTGAAACCGCAACCGCAACCGCAACCGCAACAACAGTCAGTGGCCAAAAAGTATTTTGGCACTGACGCAATTCCCATAGACTTCCATGTTAATTTGCAATTGCGAGAATAATTATTTCGAATTGATTGTTTGTTGATTCATTTTGAATTCTGTACCAGTAGGCAGAAATCAACAGGGCTACAGATACATAATTTTCATTCAATTGGCCGATCATTAATTAGAGAAATACATGTTATTAAAAAACAACATATGAAACATGTCCGATTACGATAAACATTGTCGTCAATGATATATTGAAATCACAAGTTGTACATTTGATGAGTTAATTAGTTTCACTTAATAAATAATAAAAGTAGAGATTAATTGCAATTATGGGATTGTTCGTGTGTGCGTTGTGTGACCACGTTCATTCGAGAAAATTATTCTTGTAATTGCTAATGGAGAAATTTCGTTGGTTCGAACACACCTTTGGTCTCTGACTCTGAACCTAGACTATTTGCTCACGCCTTCTTCGCTATAACAACTTAATTTTTTTATAAAAAAAATAAAATCATACATTTCAGGGTTTGTGTAAATTTTATTTAAGAGTTTGCAGCGCTTTGAATAAAAACACAACAAAACAATGGTGACTAAAGTTGGCCAAACGATAACATTTGGTACCAACATTTGCCATGTACAGATCGTAAAATAGTTGTCAAATTCACGTTTTGAAACAATCAGTGTTTCAAAATACTATCCTTACGAGTTCATTTTGTTAATTTCACGGTTGCTGTATCAACGCACCTGTAATTGCACCTTTCCATGTAAACTGCTATCTCGATGTGTTTTCTCGGCGGCATCCCATTTTGACTACTCCCAAAATTACTACTCCTAAAATAAACACAAAACCAGTGTTGCATGTTTTCTCAGTCCCTTCTGACAGTAAGCTAAGCTGTAACATGATCCGATTGTTAAGTTTCCAGTTAGAACTGACACGATGACACTCTTATCAGGATGAAACAAAGAGGAAAGACCTGACAAATCATGTTGTTCAAATCATCCCACTAACCGACGAACATGTGGGAAATCCGTACACCAGAGGTCCAATGTCATCGTGACTTCTATCATTACCTAGATATCGGTTACTGCATAAGTATCTGCTTGCACAAACACCAATGGTGTTGAAGAGATACTCCGTGATAGAATTAATAAATTGATAAATGCTTCAGAGCAAAAACATGCTTGAGGTCAGAGACCGAGAGAAACAAATAAACATTTTCTATATTCTTCCAAATTTCTGGATAAAATCCGAATGTCCGGAATCCCGGTCCTTGACATGACCCAACTGATGCAAGAGACGAAACAAATGGTGTTCTGGAAACGCCGCTTTCAACAGTATTCCACTAATATCACAACTTCTAGTCCTATTGCAGGGAGAAAGCCTGCAACACTACTGTGGCTATGCTTTGCGGTGAAACCTGCGAGCATCGACTGGAAGTAGCAAACCATGGGTGATACTGTGCTGAAATTCAGGGAAGCATTTCACCCAACTGAGTATATGAAATACTAAACTGCTATTATGTTGACACATGAGAAGAACGTTTTAACACTTACAAGTCAGGTCAGCAAAGGATATCCACTATACATGATATAGGTAAAATATTATCCTGACAGCTGATAGAGGTTTATTTGAAGAGCCACTCGGTTAGTTGCGTCCAGAGGAAGGTTTGAAGTCGCGATTATGATCGAAAACCGGACAATGACGTGCATCGACCAATCAAACGTAAGCAGATATAGAGCCAGTTACGTGTTGATAATGTTTATTAGGTTGTGTAACTGGTTTTCATATAAATTGGACGTATGAATTTGGATACGTGAATATATGTGACTGTTTTAAGATTTTCATTGAAAACAGTATTTATCATAAAGTTGAATTTTGAGAATGAATAAGCGAGATGTTTTGATTTCACACCACTTAATTAGGGTAATATCAATATAAACATTATGTGGTGACAATCAAGGAGTGGCTCTTTAAAAGTGTTTAACAATGTCATCGTGACCTGTATCATAACCTGTATAACTGCCAACTGCCTGTACAGTATCTGCGTGAAGTGTAATCCTACCTAGTCTTGTAAACAAGGTCAAGGGGAAACAAGCTTTATAACGCGCACAGGGAGGCGGTAGTTGCATAACTGCGCACAACTTGCTTGGGAAAACAGCTCTGCGATCTATTACAATCATGATGGAGGGCGCCAGATTTTTCCATGTGATTATCCTGCTTTCACTGCTGCGTGGTGCTTGTTGTAAGAGTGATATTCAGACAATCACTGAGCAAATAATTTCATTGCCAGATAGACCTAATAGATCTGTAACTAGAAGTTCCATCAAGGACCTGTATAAATACGTTATTTCTCTCCAAGAAGAGTTTAGGGATCTTTCAGACACAATAAGAGGTACATCTGTTGAAGAAATCATCAAATCTCAGGTAATCTCGGAGACGAGACACCTGCAACGTGACAATCACCGGATGAAGAGACAGTTTCATGAAATGAAGAAAACACTGGGACAAGTTCAGGCTGACAACAACAGGTATCAGGACTTGCTGATGAGAGTTGGGGGAGAGAAAGGTGAACTCATTTCCTGTTCCAAGTGTATACAGTCAGAAGGGATTGACAGGAAGTTCGCTGAACTTGATCATGGACTCAGTGAACTCAACAGAACGTTGATGGAACAGAGTGATTTATTTAAATCATCAAGGAAAGAGAATGATTCACGGATGAAAACAACAACTCAATCACCTTCAACGGTCTCTCTAACCAATACAACTCTAACAACCCCACAGACAACAACTAAACCACCAGCAGAAATGAGCCGGATTCTGATTGCTCCATTGTGGACATCTTATAAGCATCAATTCCGTTATGTTGATATAAATAGTAATTCTCTAAACATGTATTCGTATCTTAATCTGAAAAACATTTCTTCTGTAATCTATATTTCAATACACAACTCACTACTGATCGGTTTGCGGAAACCTGACAAGATCATTTTCTCAAAACTGAACAGCAGAAGGGTTCAAACATTTAGAGACAATGTTAGAACATACGGAATGGCAGCTGATGAGGAGAGAGGGATTATATTTCTAACTACGTTTCGTCCCAGTGAAACTATCAGCAGGATGACACTGCAGGGGAAGAACTTTACAACTCTGGTGAGCTTGGAGAGTTATGATGGTGGATGGCCCACTGCTATTGCTGTGAACCCTTTTACAAGGATGATCTTCGCATGTAATCGCAATAATCTCTTCTCAGTTAGTTATGATGGTTCAGGTCTGACAACACTCGACACTGGTGATTATATGTATGCAGTGACTCTTGACGTTACACAAGGTGTGTTATATTACGGTAAGAGCAAGACACTGATGAAGAAATCCCTGGCTAGCAACAAAACTACTGAGGTGACAAGATTAAGTGTATATATGTCGAACCTGATCTACTACAGAGACCGGGTGTACTACTCGAGCCGTGCTAGATCACCCGGTATAGTTGGAGAAGTGATTGTGGGACAGGACATGGAGGCTACTACTCTCCAGACACTTGAGTTGGATGGTGTGTATAACTCTGCTATCTGTTTAATACCTTGATTTAACCAACCACGAGTTTGAGACTAAGCCAATAAGACTTGCCTAAATGATTGATTTCATCTTTTTTAGTATCAACTTTATTGTAAGGTATATGAATGAATGTATATGTTATGTGTATGTATTATTTAACACTACAATGTTTTTTGACGATTTGACTTTGGGAAAATATATCGATTCTGACTGAAAGCATAAATTCTGTTATTTAAGAATTGACTTCAAAATTTATTAAGTTCATGGAGGTATAAACTTAAAAATCGCTGTGCAAACTGTGTACATCCGCGTAGCGGATTTACGCGAAGTTTGCACAGCGGTTTTTAAGTTTATACCTCCATGAACTTAATAAATTTTGAAGTCAATTCTTATAAATAAATATACACAAATTCGATGTTTTAATTCGTTTATTTGCTCCAAATAAACACAATGCAACAAATACTACTGCACTATTTACGCGAACGAATTCAACTCTCAACAAAACGAGAGAGAAAAAATGTCAATCAAAACGTCATTATTATTTAAGCTCCGCCTACGACTAGTTCACCAGCCAATGAAAATTCACAACGGAATCACGCAATGTCTTGTCACGTGGCCTTGACATTCCTAGTATCAACCGTTGTACGTAAACACAGACTCGCGACTGTTGGATTCGGGATGAAAATAGCCGATTAGACTATCGTAGGTGCCATATAGGTGGCTTAAAAGCTTAAAAGCAATCAGATCAAATCGAATTAAGTTTATGTTAAACGGCACAGTTCTCTAATCTTGTTGAGAAACAAAGCTAGAAAGTGCGGCATTTCAATGGCCGATCCCCTTGCAACAGCCGCGACTGCGGGAGAGGGAAAACGACCGGGTGTATTGTTATGAGGCCGTGCCATTTATCAAAGAAACTATAAAATATGTATTTGATAAATACTTTTTTTGTAATTTGTGTCTTTTTACCGAACTGGTACAGCATAAAAAACGTTACTTGTTTACGAATAGTTCCGTCATTTGGGGCGTGGCTAAGTGTGAATGGGCGTGGCTAAATGTGATGTGACGTCACGAAATTAAGTTTATGCAGGTATGAACTGAATTTCTGTTACAGTGTTCAGCGAATCAGATACACGGATAACAAATGACATTTATTTATTAATGAAATATACTTTTGAAACTCTTCAAAAAATTTAAATGTTTAATTATTGGGATGTTTTAGTTATACTGAGTAACAATACGTATAGAAAGTATGTAACGATATTGAATACTTATCAATACAGGAGCGGGCTGTTACACAGAATACATGAAAATTCAACAGAAAAGAACACGAGCAAACCCGCTGCTTTCAGTTTGGAATAAAATTTAATTTTACCGTGTACATATCACAATCAAAATAAGCAAATATTACCTATAATATGCTACTTATTGTTATTATATGATTCTGATAATTTTTGAAAAATGAATGCTATTTAGATGTCCTCATCATTTTGCCATATTGTTAATATATTTATAATGTAAGCCAAAGTACTAAAAATAATGCATTTTTGAGGATGTTTAAAGAAAAGATACTTACTTTAATCGAATTTATTAATTATTTTTAATGCTTGCATGATTTTCATTTAGAAGGTTGTTTCTCTGCATGTTTTTATATGACTTGGATTTATTTAAATATTTTAAAGAATTTTCTATGAAATCAAGTTTTTGAAATAAATTAATTATTTGAAGATAAATGTATTCTCCTTATAACCTAAGCCTGTTTACAACACAGTTCCAAAAGTTGGAAAAGCAAGCAGAGAATTGAAGTTCTTTCTCTCAAACGATATATCAAATAAATCAAAGTAGAGATACTTAACACTGTTCAGTTATGCTGCTCTGAGTATCTATGTAGCACTTAAATGACACATTAGTTTATCTTAAAGGGGCAGTAGCACGTTTTTTCATAATTATATATTTTAAAATTTTCACTGACAATTGTAGGTTAACGCTAAAGGTATTATTTTGATAGTGTCAAAAACCTCATTTCACAAGCCCATCATCCATAGTCAGAGGACTAGGTATGAAGATTCACATAAAGTCAATTGGCGGCTATTTTGGGTGAACACCTTTAAATCATTTTGTTTTAGAAAAAGGAATCTTATGGCTAAACTTTATATCATATTTTTAAATTATTACTGTTCCATTTAGTTTTAATACATTGTCTTTCAATTGGAACCATTAATTTTCATTTTCCTGACATCACCTTATATTCCCCCTAAAACGTGCTACTGCCCCTTTAAAGTGCTTACATAGTTTAAAGTGCTTGAAACCAGTCCTATAAATAGAACTATCTTCTTATATTTGTGTGCTTCTCTAGGGTTGATATTTAAGTTAATACAAATTCAATATTTAGACTAAGTACTGTAAATTCTAGTCAGTGAAATTACACTAATTTGAATTTTACTGCGAAAATGCTGGATAGTCAATTCTGATTGGTCACCTGAAAAATCAAATGTGATCATTTAGAGTAGAGCCATTGTTTTTCGTACAACCAAGGACAGGAGCACTCGTGGCGTTATTTCAAATGACATTCACCACACTTTATTTGATTGTATTATAGCTGAATAATCCAAAGATTAGATTCTTAATTTTTTTTAGAGGTGAATTCATATAGTAAGTGTTTCAACGAAAATATCAGCTATAACTCTGTTTGAAAATTCCCCACTCTTGCCTGGTAATTCCATACACGAAAGGTGCCTATTGCGCACAGGATTAAAAATGCGGTTATTTTAATTTAAAAAAATATAGATTGTTAAAAGTATATGATTTATCATTTGAATATAATATTATACAGTGCAAACAGTGACGATTTATCTCAGTTTCGTGTGAACTGTAAACTGAGAACTTCAGTTGCCATTTTTAAAAGTCATCATGGGTAGCAGTTTGACTTCATTTGCGGTGCAAACATATCTTCCATACATCACAAGCAACTGACGAACATTTTTGCATCATTTGACATTAAAATGTTAATATTTAGCGGAATAAATTAACTAAATTTGGACTAAGCTCCAATACTAATAGATAGCTTTTGACCCCAACTTTTTTTATTGTGGTTTAAATTAGATAGTTTCAATGAAAAAATTTAGTGGCAATTTGCTTGAAAACTGAATTCCAAATCAGATGTCATAAATTGTCTCTTATTAGGTTTGATACGACTAGGTTTTTCCTTGTTAAATTATAAACTTAAAACAATTCTGTTAACAGTGTATGCTATTAAGCAGATCCAAATAATGCAAATTGTAAATACCATTTAGAAATGAAAGTTTTAAAAAGTGTTATGCATTAAATTACTTTTCTATCTGATGGCAGTGAGAGGGTTAAACCGAAAATCGGTGTACATAATAACAGGCACTCTGCAAAAAAATTACATTGAGGTGTACATTTTTGTTCGGTCTTATTTTGTCTTCAAAATACAGTGTTTTGATTCAGTCATCCCTTTAAAATGTTTATTAACTTATAAAGATGTAATCCCAAAATTAAAAATCTCAATAAAACTTCATATTGATAAAGGAATGGGTCGAAAAGCGTAAAGTGATGAATGACAGTAAATGACAAAAATTTCAAATGTTAAGTTAAAAAAAAGGCATTTTGTTATATGTTTGACAGAAAATGACAACCTGAATATTATTTTTAACAATTTTCAAAACAAAGGAAAAACGTAACAAACAAAATATTGGGGGTGTAAGGAATATTAGGCGACCATTCTATGGATTGAGCCTCCTCTGACGTTTTAGGCCGCTTCAACGTGCATTGACACAACTGACTAGAAATTTCAGAGCTGGTATTCTGCTTTTTACTGAAATATATATCTTTAAAAGATGTTTAACATTGTTTATCTTTATGTGTTTGCGCGGAATGACCAAAATAATTGAGGTAGATAGAGTATTTACCACAAAATATGAAGTAAAGGTGGTCAATCTGCAACACACGTAATGGGCTTCTTTCGAATACAGTGACGTCATTCACGCAAACGCTTATGACGTCATAATCCTTGGCAACGTCATAGTGGTTTTCAGTTAAGATAACATAAGATAAGATATAGAGGATATTATATGAGTGTCCATGACATACTATGTTTACGACACGAGTGGCTATATATTAGTATTTCCCGAGCGAGAGCGAGGGACATACTGATATTTGGGCACGAGTGTCGTAAACATAGTATGTCATCGACACGAATATTATATTCTGTTTATTACCGTAGCCTTCAGATTAAAGAAAATACTCAAAAACCTACTTAGGCGAGAAAGCCGCCGCCGGCCCGTATAGATTGTGACGTCATAGGTGAACCATGACGTCAAAGCATTGTTAATAACGTGACGTCACAATGTAAAAGTGATATTTTGCCCTAGGGCAACATATGAAAAATATGAACCTCTGTATGACTGCCCTCGTAGGTAATAAAACACTTTATTATATGATTGGCGGTGAAATACCGAGATCTATCAATGAAAATAAACCGTGTTATCGGTCACTAGTGACAATAACAATGGAACATGTTATCAGTCACTAGTGACTGATAACAACAATGACCTGACGTCATCGAACAATGCTCTGACGCAATGACACGCTCATGACGTCATGTTGTCGCTTAGGCAACGGGCTCTCATCGGAGCCGACTCAACGTAGATGCGCTTAAATTTCGACAGAAAAACAACGATTTAATCATAAAATAAATAGAAAATTTGTCTTTTCTTGACAAATATCATGTTTATCTCATCTCGTGAGGCAGAAAAGTTGTATTATCACTCGTGGCTGCGCCACTCGTGAACATTAAACTTTCTTCCTCACTCGATGAGATAAACATGGTAATTGTCAAGAAAAGACAAATATCCTCTAATTATTACCCAGAAGGGAATTCTTCTTACATCCGACAGAGCATGATCTGATACATGTAAAACTTAACAATAAGAATTCAATAATATGGAAGGATAATACTATACAATACAATATAGATACAAAAAACAACACACATACATATTTATATAATTACACAAGCCCCACAAAACAGTTTTGAGATATCATTAAAACTGTTCAGAACTCTTGTTTAGAATTGAAATACTCGAGGGTATTAATGATTTCCTGGTTCGATTATTTTGACCTATGGTAAGGAACATTAAAACGTTTTCCAGATGGCAAAAGAGAATATTCTGAGTGAACCATCTATTTGCTTCATAGGGATGTTTCAGTCTTTATTGTATGTAAAGAATTGAATATCAGGTTATAGACGAATACGATATCGATATTAATGTTGAAGGAAGTAATAAATCCGTTTGATGGACACACAGGGAAACAGTTAACTAAGCTTTCAACTAATCTATTCTTAACACCAAAGAGAAAAAACCCACCAAAGACCAGTTAATTTTTGTTGCCGGAAGTTGGCACTTTTTACAAAGTGCAATGTGCTTAGACAAAGAGTTCATAACTATAAAATCATCACAGTAGAATGGAGATAAACCTCGTGTGTTTGAAAATGTTATACTGGATTGATAGCGAGTAATTTCTAAATTGAAGCCTCACAGTGCGTGTTCAGTTTCAATTTTAAATTTACCCGCGATCAATCCAGTATAACATAAGGCAACTCAACAACTTCACCTTAAAGAGGGATAAAGTAGGAGAAAATATATGGGAACACACGATACAACAATCGTTGCCAGGCAAAAAGGGATATGTGGCCTTGTGCTTATATACAAAATATGTCACTTCTTTTTTCAAACCTATAGGTAACAAATTGCATTTCTTGCTGAATAAAAGATTCTTTGTGAGGATTTTAGTAGGTATATAAATCTAGAGCTATAAAGCTGTTATAAGTTATGCAAATGCTTAAAGAACTTCACTGGTAAGGAATAAGTCAAGAACTGTAATTATCACTAATACAGCTGCAAATAATTGCACCCCTGTAGTGAATCTTGAGACACAATCAAGCAAACTTGCAACAAAAACTGTAATCCTAACTTATACAGCGCTGAAACGACTTCCCTTGCACGATTATTGCAGTGAACACTGTAGCACAATCAAGCAATCTTTCCCTCGAATCATAAAACGAATTCACTTTCAAAGCATAGTTCATGCCAGACCAAATCAATACTGTCTGGAAATGTTTTAAACATGCTTTTTTAAACCCCAATTATATTTACTTATAAAACAAAACCGCCTAATCTGGCCTGTCGTAATTTCATTCTTTTATATTTGCACAGGTAAAACATCACAATGTTTAGATTGTTAGATTTATATATATTTTCAGCGAAACATTTACATTAGTTTACAATTAACCAACAAACAAGTCTTCCTTGAGTATAAATATATAAATACAAGTTCACAAAACTTCAAAAGACAGACAAAAAGAAAATGTGGCTCTGTAGTCAAAGATTTAAGCATTTTAAGAACCCTTAAATTGAAAATAAAGAAGTGGGTGTAGATTTAGAGTTTCATTTTAGAGTTAGCATTCTTTGGTCTCTAGTTTAAAAAATCAACTCAAGATTCTCTAAGGACGTTGCCCATGTGGCATTTCATCGGTGACACCAATTCCGCAATCTAAAAGTTTACATTGGCCAAGAGAAAATACACAGAGGCCACAATTTCACAAATCTACAATTGAGTCCCTGCAGAAAGAAGCCTCATGCATAATTATGTTTTATTTCAAGTGGTCCTTTAGATGAAGTTGATAATGGTATTTCAAACTATTGAATATGTTGCTTTTTAGGCGACATTTCCCCTTGAAACAGTCATTTAAAACGTTAGCCATCCATATGTACAACACCAAGGTTTGATTGACAAATTGAAGCTGATGTTATACAAATGATTGGTGGAAGGTTATTCAAACATAAGATTGAGAGAATTCATATCATATCCAATTTCTTTTTCACAGGGGAAATAATCATTTAATTATCGTGAACTGTATCATGTAAATGTCACAATAATCTTTGTCGAAATATGGATATACTGTTGACAGTATCTGATGTAAACCAAACTGTTTCCTGGTAAATATACACGAGCGTTGTCAATCTAGCATAGTTGGTTATAGTAAACTGTCCTGTCACTTCAGTGCTTCATGTTTTGTTATCACATTTGGTTAAAGAAATATAAATAATAATTTCACATATTCTCAAATCATCCTGAAGCAGAAATTCCTGAAAATTAATGATTTATACATTGAAACGGCAGACTTACAAATGTATAAGTAGCAAAGCCAACATCACAGTTTCGATTAAACTTAATGCTTATGATTTATCTATTGAAAGCTATCGTTTTCAAATTGTTCTTTCTTATTTGGATAATTTTTGATATTCTTGATTGATTCTACTCAAGCGAGAGATGTTTCTAAATCCTCGTTTGCCATACATGACTCTAGCAACGTTCGAGTTTGATACACATGTCTCAACTTCCAAGAAAGCAGAAATATCATAAAAGATTCAAACATGTTGAGCATATAATACGTGATACAGTGAATGAATTTATGTTCACACTTTATACATGAAGTAAACTGATTTTTACTTATGAAAGAGACCTCTTGATTGGAGTTTAAATAATTAAACATTGCCCAAATAAATCCAATAGTTCAGAGAATGTAGAAATTATGTCAAAGAATGAAATAGTAAATAGAATTACAATTTTACAAACTAGCATAGTTTGACATAATTTTACATTCGAGGGTTTCATTATTTAACCTTCAGGTTACAGTGCTATCATATTGAAACAAACAAAGTAAGTATACAACTGATAACATGTAGGTAAACATGAACAACAGAGTCCATGTCATCGTGACCTCGACCATAACCTGGATAAGTGCCAAATGCACATAGTAACTGCGTGTTGACATACCAGGTATTGTAAATGAAGTCATGCTTAAAGGCACCGCTCGATCGGCTTTCATCCCGATCGAGCTTTCATCCGCCATTTTGATACAGTCAATGAGTTTATTCATAATTTCATATTATGGTATCATTTTATATATGAAGTAAACATCAATAAAAGAGACCTCTTTATTGGAGTCATGCCACAAAAATAATTAAACACTGCCCAAAAAATTCAATAGTTCATGGGGTGTAGAATTAATGTCAGAGAATGACATAGTAAATAGAACTACAATTTTACAAACTAGCAAAGTTTGACATATTTTTACATTCGAGTGTTTCATTATTTAACCTTCAGGTTACAGTGCTATCACATTGAAACAAACAGAGTAAGTAAACAACTGATAACATGTAGATTAAAGTGTACAACAGAGTCCATGTCATCGTGACCTCGACCATAACCTGGATAAGTGCCAAATGCACACAGTAACTGCGTGTTTACATACCAGGTCTTGTAAATGTAGTTATGCTTAGGTTACATGCATGTATAACACACAGGATTCACAATAAGCTCACCGCTGACTCTAACAAGACACACAAAATGGGAGTCGGAGGTTTTCTCGCTGCGTTTTTCACTCTAATGATTTGTTGTATGACATGCAATGGGAATACTGAAATTAACAACGAAAGACTGGATATTCTTGAAAATGAAGTGAACACATTTTATAGAAGATTTGAGATGATTGAACACAATTTTTCAATGGATAAAATTTATATGAGAATGAAACAGGAAAGACAACTTTTCACTCTCAGAACTGAATTCAACAAAAGATTACAAGAACATGTATCAGAGGCTCTATCTGAAATACTTAGAGGTGCATCTGTTAAAGATATCATCAGATCTCAGGTAATCTCGGAGACGAGACACCTGAAACGTGACAATCACCGGATGAAGAGACAATTTCATGAAATGAAGAAAACACTGGGACGAGTTCAGGCTGACAACAACAGGTATCGGGACTTGCTGCTGAGAGTTGGGGGAGAGAAAGGTGAACTCATTTCCTGTTCCAAGTGTATAGAGTCAGAAGGGATTGACAGGAAGTTCGCAAAACTTGATCATGGACTCAGTGAACTCAACAGAACGTTGATGGAACAGAGTGATTTATTAAAATCATCAAAGAAAGAGAATGATTCACGGATGAAAACAACAACCCAATCACCTTCAACGGTCTCTCTAACTACTACAACTCTAACAACCCCACAGACAACAACTAAACCACCAGCAGAAATGAGCCGGATTCTGATTGCTCCGCTGTTTTCATCTTATAAGCAACAATTCCGTTATTTTGACATAAATAGTAATTCATTAAACATGTATTTGTATCTTAATCTGAATGACATTACTTCTGTAATCTATATTTCAAGACTTAACTCTCTTTTGATTGGTTTGCGGGAACATGACAAGATTATTTCCTCAGAAATTAACAGCACATGGGTTCAAACATTTAGAGACAATGTTAGAACATACGGTATGGCAGCTGATGAGGAGAGAGGGATTATATTTCTTACTACAGATCGTCCCAGTAACACTATCAGCAGGATGACACTGCAGGGGAAGAACCTTACAACTCTGGTGAACTTGGTGAGATATGGTGGCTGGCCCAGTGCTATTGCTGTGAACCCTTTTACAGGGATGATCTTCGCATGTAATGGCAATAAACTATTCTCCGTCAGTTATGATGGTTCAGGTCTGGCAACACTCGACACTGGTTATTATATGTATGCAGTGATGCTTGACTTTACACAAGGTGTGCTATATTACGGTAATGAGTACACACTGATGAAGAAATCACTGGCTAGCAACAAAACTACTGAGGTGACAAGATTAAGTTTACCTATCTGGAACCTGATCTTCTTCAGAGACCGGGTGTACTACACAACCTATGGTAGATCACCGGGTATATTTGGAGAAGTGATTGTGGGACAGGGCATAGAGGTTACTACTCTCCAGACACTTGAGGTGGATCGTGTCGATACCTATGGTATCTGTTTAATTCTCTGATTTATAATAATAAATAATAATAATAGTCAATTTGTAGATCGCTAGTAGGGCACAGCAAGTTGGTTTGGCAGCTTTCACGAGGGTATAAATCTCAGTCTCGGAGAAGATATCAAAGGTTGATAGTGGTTGACCAGTGGACGTAGCGTCACAGGAGTCTTCGGTTGTTTGACCTTCGGTGGTCAGAAATAGATCATCTCTGATGAGTTGGATTTTCTGGATGAAATACCTTGCAAAGGATTGTGCTGTGTCTTGCTTATCCTCGGAAGTAGGTAAAGATGTGTTGTTGACCTTTCCCATCAATTTGAAGAGCAGCTTGTAAAGTGCCTTTGGGTTGGATGAGGATTCAGTTATTTTGTCATTTACGTGATTCTTTTTACACTGTTGGATAACTGATGTCACATGGTTCCGGGATGACTTGTACAGTTGACGATGTACTTCCAGGTGTGTTTTTCTCAACCTGCGCTCTGCTTGTCTCCTGCCACTTCTCGCTGTACGGACTTCCTCAGTGAACATCCATGTTGGATCTCCTCGAGGGTATTCGCTTCACCTTCTCCGGTGCGTGTTCATCAAGGAGTTTCAGTAGTGTTGAATTGTACAACTCACACAGTTAATCACAGTCATCCGGGGATTTAACCAACCATGAGTTTGAGACAAAGCCAGTAAGACTTGCCTAATTGATTTATTTCATCTTTTTTTGTATCCACTTTATTATAAGGTATATGAATGAATGTATATGTAATGTGTATGGTTTATTTAACACTACAATGTTTTTGACGAGTTGATTTTGGGAAAATATATCGATTCTGACTATAAATACTTTTATCATACAATGGATAGTGTTCTCGGCATAATAAAGCCTACGTTGGGCGTGGCTAAGGGTCATATACGGATACCGATGCAAATTTCAAAGGTCAAGGTCGGAACTTCTTTCGAAAATTCCGATGACGTCACAAGCGTTAACATTTTGTACGCCTTTAGTAAAGTAAATACAATATGAATGATACATTGCATAAACAATAATCTAAAAAATAACAACAAAACTGTATGGGTCTTTAGCCATATATATGACTTAGCAGTGTAAAACACTGTCATGACGATTTGAATGAAACCGACCGAACAATTTTACTCACAGGTACCAAAGGCAGTTCAAATCTCATGTTCAAACACGTTATTTACCCATCTTCGGTGTTCTTTATTTTAATATTGTGTAGTTTGGTTTCGGAAATCCACAGATTATCACCTAGTGTAGCTCTCCGGCCATCAATGTTCGTTCAATCGCTGTCTCAATGCAAGCTGCCATTGTCACGTAGGCAAAGGGAAGCAACTCTTGTCCCTTGGTGAGATTGACTCGTCCTCTCGATGACGTCGGATTAAAGAACGTCAGATCGATCCCGCCAAAGACCATTTAAAATGTGTCTTATTTTAGAAATCATCGTATTTTATGGATTTTTAAGATTTCAAAACTTTGGAGTCGTGAAAAAGTAACTCAAACGGCAATAAAATGCAGATATAAGGAGGAATTATATTTTTTCAATTCACCGTCAGAGTCACTGCTTTATTCATTTGCATATATCAATGCGCGAATCTTAAAACTATTTGAACTATTAAAATAGTATTATCAGGCATTTTTTCGAATTAAATTTTAAAATGACATTGTATGATAAAGAAGTTATCATGCTTGTGTGTTTTGGGATCGTAAATATCCTGCATTAGGAATAAACACTATGTATTTAGCTCGCCAAGGCTCGCAAAATACAATGTTTATTCCTAATGCAGGATATTTACGATCCCAAAACACACTCGCATGATAACATCTATGATTCTGTTATTAATGAAATATACTTTTGAAACTCTTCAAAAATTGTTAAAAGTTTAATTATTAGTTTTAATCTTTTTTATACTGAGAAACCATACAAAGAGAGTATAATAACAATAACAATAATAATAATAATAATAATTATATAATAATAATGAAAATAATAATAATAATTTGTAATTCCTGTATTATTATTCCTGTGTATTATGGGCTTATGGCCTAGTTACGAAATAAACGTGTCTGTCTGGCTATATGAATGAATGTATATGTGAAGTGTATGTATTATTTAACACTACAATGTTTTTTGACGAGTTGACTTTGGGAAAATATATCGATTCTGACTATAAATCATTGATTCTGTTATTAATGAAATATACTTTTGAAACTCCTCTAAAATTGTTAAAAGGTGAATTCATCACACGCCGAAGTAAGTATGAGGTAAAAAAACAAGCTTCTGGTAACATTAACTCTGTGAAAGTGTGTAAAACTATCATATTTGGTCTCAACACATTTCATTTACGCATGCATGAAAATAAATCCTACTTCGTCTAACTGAAGCCAGTTCCACATTTCCTCCACTATCTATTTCCTCAACTGTGGCAAGGAAGGTGCGATATAGGCGTACATACTACCGTATTTCCTCGAATACACACCAGGGTTCTAATTCACTCAGCACCTCTCCCCTCGGGTTAAATTCGAGGCCCAGGTTGTATTCGAGACCCGGGTTGTAATCAAGGAAATACGGTAGTAGTATAAACGCCGGGTGTAAAATATATTTGTATCTAAGGCGATGAATTGTTTCTCTTTAATCTGTCAGAAGATATACTAAACTCATGTCCAAAAGAAACGATACCATACAAATCCCAAAATAACTCAATCCACTGCAGATTAATAAGACTAAAACATAGTAATATCATTTCTTCAGTAGTCAACTTACGTCTATGCAAAATTTGGAAACATTATCTTTTCATGTTTGCGAGAAACATGCATTTGAAAAAATCATCGATCTGGAATCTCCTTAACTAGGCGAGATAGCAGAGAGAAATTGGACACTTTCGCTTGTTTTAAAACGTTCTAGTGTAGTGACGTGTCAACGAATTTATGTCAAATAAAGTGTATTATATCAACAACAAAAAATTCTGACATAAATTCAATACTTTATCAATTTTAAAGTGAAATGACAAAAGTTCTGTTCATAAAACAATTTGAAATTTCGATTTATGCACTCCATGTACATTTGAAAAGACACAACATCAAAAATATCTTTTCCTGAAGAATGAAAATGTGCATACTTTTTTACAAGATATATGCCTGTTAGACACACTTAAATTCGACTCTGTCAGGTTATAGAATTTTGTTCCGGACGACTTTGAAAACTTGGTATCGTTTCTTTTGGACATGAGTTTTTAAGATTCTCTCAATGCTCCGCTATATTGATCACATATAATTCAAATTGCAGGGACATGTAGACTTTCTAGATACAGGCCTACACCCTTTAAAAGATATGATTTTAGAGGATATCTGTATTTTCCTGACTAATACCATATATAACATTTCTACCCCTCGAGATATGATAAACATGGTATTTGTCAAGAACTAACATATATTTACTTTATAATGAAAGCCTTCTAATTACTCCAAAACCATGTTCTGTTAGTTACAGATTTCATGTTCAGTGGCCGCTTGGAAAAGCCTGACGCGGTAAAGGTGTGTCATATTATACAATTATAAACCTCAAGTGACGTCACTCTATTGTTCTATTAGGTTCTTCTTTTACCGGATAAACCTCTTTGCCGGGCATTCTCCAAGAATGCCCAGGGCTTTCTCTAGGAAGCCCGGGGCTTAGTCTAGAATTTTTCGGAAATTTATTTTAATTGGGATTATACATGTTTTGAAATAATTTTTTTTAAAGTCCTTCTTCGAATAAATACCATCACAAAATATCACATTTTTGACAAATCACAAATATAATGTTCGCATGCCTGGTTTCGAACTCTGCACCACTCGCTTACTAAACTGGCGCCTTTGACAACTCGGCTATAAAGGCCCACGAGAACAATGATGTATTTTCCACAGTGACAATCATGTGAACTTCACGAGGCAGATAGCGCATGCATTTCACGTTCACGGCTTGGGTAGCGAGCGCAAAGCACGTGCAGGGAGCGGATGTGCTCTCCGTTTGCTCATGGTGATTCCCTACCTGTCGGCCCTTTCCAATTTCCCTCTGCCGCGGGCTTACATTATCAACAACATCTCTGGCTCGGTTTTGATCCTACACTTATAGACTGGTGATGAGGTCAATACCTGTTTTTCTTACCCAAGCGGGCAAGGATATGCCGGGTATAAAAGTTTGCATAATGGTCATGGGAATTACAGTTTTTCTAAAAATAACTCGCATTTTGATTGGTTGACGGGACTTTTTTGCATCCATTCATGAATCGCACGGATCTTCTATTTCAGTTGAGAGATATAGATGAAAAATCTTATACTTAAATTGCGAAAGTCACACATTACTAAAACATTTTTAATGGGAAATCAAGACCTCCTGGTGTTTTCTTTGCCGTAAATACAAGTTTAAATCTTCAAGGCGGCGCTAGGTGGGAGAGTCGCTGGCCGAACTGTCGTTACGTCATAGCTCTATGACGTCATTATTCATGACGTCAAACAGTGACGTCATACATTCCTCACTAGGCTTGTCAAACGTAACGAAAGCTAACGACGTCTTACTTTTTCTTTTCGGTTGTGCGCGGTAAATAAAAGCGATGATTTTTATGATATTAAACAATATTTTTTGGATATAATGTGACATCAATATAATAAACTATTTCAAATAACATCTTCAGTTGCGAACTATTTAGAGTCGCCCATCCTGAAGTAGTGAGCAAATTTATGAATGGCGTATGAATACAATTTGTACTTTACCGACCGAGCGTAGTTTTTTAATGTTTCTCTTTTTCTACCGCTCCATCCGGGTCTACCTTTAGAATCCCTCACCAAATTCCATTTCGGAACGTGGAATTCATCTTTAAAAAACGTTCTCGAATTTTTTATACTACCGGACATGCGCAGACGTCATTTCTCATCGAAGCGAGAGTTGTCATTCACGACGCTATTGTTGTTTACGGTGAAATTACCCTTTCGTTCACAATTCGTTTTACATTTCCGAACATTTCCAATCAATGATATTATTTGACAATAGGCAACATCTTATCTTTAAAAGGGACCCTTTTGTATATTATTTTAAACGACTTTCGTCACAGATTCAATGTAATAGAGTCGGCTTAAGAGGGCTTTCCCCCATGACCCAGCGTCGTTTTGACAAGTTGCATTCCATATTCCCGAATATTCGCCAAAGGCTCGCATAATACAAATTTTATTCCTATTATATGATATTAATGATACGGAAACACACTCGGTTAATAATCTCTATACAATTATTGACTTCAGTTGAGGTGAACCAAATGGTTTATCGACCTCGGAACAGTTAGGTTCACCGAGGCGACAGCCGAGGTGAACATAACTGTTCCGACGTCGATAAACCATTTGGTTCACCGATAACTGAAGTCAACAACTGTTTTACTATATGATTAAAGAAGGGTTTTTTTCTTTCTAATTTTATTTATGAACCTCATATCAATGACAACATACACTTTTATTGAATAATAAACAGTTTATTCTTAAATGAGTTAAAATAACATGAAACATACAATAATATACATCAAAACATGTGTATGAGTTCAAGATAACTTGCTTCTAATGTCAAGATTTGAATATCACTTGTTGAAATTCTTACTCAATGTGACATTTTTTCAATTATTCAATAATGGAAATGGTAAATATATAGTCTGATGATTAAAAAAAACTTGTTCAATAATAATGTGGTGTGATTATTAACAGCATATTTCTTAACTTTTCTGTTCTGTCAAGTCATTAGTGTCAATTTCTTTAGTAATTTATCATCATGAAAATTGTCTACAAAGGACAAAATTTGACTTTTATTTGTTGAAATTGAAATTCAATGTGACATTTGTGCAGTTATTCAAAACTGGAAATGGCAAATTCTGAAAATTCAGAGACAAATTGTTCAATGTTTGGTTAACATTTGTTGTGGGAGCCCTGGGAACAGGTCTTTTTTGCATGGTTTTGTCATCAAAATCAGAAAACTGATTCAACTCGTTAGTCTTAATTTCTCTGAGAACATCATCAAAATTATCCTCACTCCAATTCATGTCTTCCATCAACACATTTTCTTGTGAAGTTGACAAAGGCACAATATCAAAATCTGTATCGATAGCCTCACTTACAGTCTCAGTAGCAACTTGAGAACTAATTCTTCTTTTCTTATCCCTATTACCCATAACCACTGACGACAGGGTTTCAGACATCATCTTTTTGATCTTCGGGTCTGTATATCCCGTGTAAGTCTTCAAGCTGTTCTCTGATTTGTGGCCTGTAATACTCATGATATGACGTCCAGCAAAGTTGCTCGTCGAGTCGAGGATATGCACCGCCGTTGCCCCCAGTGAGTGATTTGTGTACCGCTGAGATAATCCTGAAAACAAGGTGGGAATTTAAGTATCGGCCTATATGTTATTTTAATGCAATCAACAATGAATTGCTTTAGAAATGAGATAGATTAATTCATATTTGATTTTTCTTGATGAAATAAGTTAAAAAGAATGATTAATAATTTCGACTAAAAGAGTTGAGATATACAATCAAATAGAATGATTCACAATTAGACTTTCTTAATAGATATTGAAATATTTAAACAATTATTAAACTAATGATATGTCTAGATGTTACTCAAGGAATTTCATTCAAATACCTGCTTTCGTTGAGACGGCAGCATATTCCCTATTGTATTATGTCCAAGAGGGGCAGCATCATACCATGTGCGAGAATGTGTTTTTTTCGATGGACGCTGGCACAATCTGTCAGACTTTGGGTTCAGGCTTCGCTTGTACTTGATGAAGGTTTTCACCGGACACATTGCATCATCTGAAATATATTTATTACAATATTTAATACATAATCAAACTTTCAATATGAAAAAGTTGTCTAAAATATATAAATTGCTGTCAAATTTTACTTTTATTATTGCATGATAATAATCTTTCAAATTACTTGTGAAAATTGTATGCACTTGTTAGTCAAGTTAGATATATTACTGATAAAAGAAACTAACCTGGAATTGCATTCATTCTCCCCTCAGCACTGTTAGCATCATCTTGATGGTTTTTTGTTTGTTAGTCTGTGACTATTTCAAGTATCCCCACGTTACCTGTTTTCGAGCGTCACGTCTTTTCGAGCCCCTGAAAAACGGGCCCGGGGTGCATTCTAGACGCCTGTTTATAATAACGTTCAAACGAAAAGAAGAAGGAAATATCCCGAATTATCGGATATATTCTTTATTTTGTGTATAAGTCTGCATTTCAGATTTTAATACAAGAATAAGTAATCAGTGCAATGAAAACATAGATTTCCATAAACACCGATCACAGTCATATTTCTGAAGCGAGCACAGTTCAATATAAATATTTTGAGAACTGTGAAACTCATTTTGACTGAAGAGCGTAACCTTCCAGTCAACATCATGTACTTGGCATCACGTGACAGACTATTTTTAACTTTCCAGCTGATTGACAGTTGGGGCCATCTCATAAGCGATCAGCATTTTTTTGGCCAAGTTTCGCAGGTCGCCGAACGAACGTTAGGCTGCTGATCAATACATAAAACAAAATTCTAATGAAAAAAGTCTCTTATTGATCCAAATATCCCCAACAGTAGTTATCAAAATACCCTTTTACCCATGAAAATACCAAGAATAATGTGAACGACTCATTTAATTTCCATACCGTCGCATTGGCTGTTTCTTAGGTAAGTCAACAACTCGGATTTCTCGCATGCAATATTAATATCAAATAAAGCAACCCTGATAAATGTTTGATGTACAACAAGAAAAGCCTTTAAAAAGGCAAGCTTTGGGGCACCCGGTTATGTATCACTATATAGAACCAGGAGATTTAGGTTAGGGAGGACGGGGACGGGGACTTTTACTTGAATAAATTGTTCCAATCGGAGACGCATGTTCTTTGCTCTTTGTTTTGATAGTTATCTGTACACTATGTACATAGTTAAACGACTCGTTCGTTCCGTTTAAATTTCAATTATGATAGATACGTCTCCTATATCAATTATGATATACATTTTTAAACATTAATACGGTTATTCAAATTTATGTTGCTTTAAAAGATAGCTGACGGTGAGGTTAATACAAGAACCAGTGATTAGCTAGAAGATAAATAGTTGTGCTATTGACTTTCAGGTTAATTACATGTTGCAAGAATAATTTTCCTTCATTGAGTGTTGATCGAATTACAGCCGAAAGTTGCTGAACAATTTAGAAATGATCTCAGCTAAAATTTCATAATTTTCATTATATTATAGGATGACATTTAAGAATATGTTGTCATACTTTAGGCTCTATGTCAATACTTTCTTCGAAAGACACCTTTAATCGTAAATAAATCATCCATAACGTTTGTTATGAAACATGAAATTTGAAAATGGCCTGTTCAGTATAATTTTTTCCGTGAAGCGGTGAGATGCATTGAGTGAACGATCAGTCATTGACAAGGCGGGACATTCAGCGCTCGCGTTATAGTAAAAAGAATTGGAGGAACCGAATTCCTAGTTTATACAAAAATGGAATGTCGTTTCCGAATGTGGAATGCAAAAAATAGCCCGAATAACTACAAAACAGCTCACATGCATATGCAAAATTGATATTTATTAATGGTGTAAATGCTCATCTATATATTTTGGAAAATTTACGATATATTTTACATCATAGCATTATTATTATAATCAGTTTCCAAATTAAAGCTTGCCAATTATTTCGTACCACCCACATGGTCACGTGGGTATAAATTTGCTACAGCACGGTCCATTGGTCGTTGAAATACCAGGATATGCTTAAAACAAATATCATTGGCTGAAACTTCTCTTTGAAGTTTCCAAGAGTAATATAGAGCGAAACTTCTGCCATTAGTTTTCAATATCAGATGTTACATAACTTTGGGGTCTCTGGACCCCAAAGCAATAATTGCTATTTTATTTAAAGTTTATGTTTCTTCATCAAATGTTATCAAAAGGGGAGTCAATTATATTTTCTAACTAAACATTGTTGCGTTCTCTATCGAGTGAAATTCTATAACCTGCCGTAAAAAGGCCAGGTGCGCGTTGAAATTGACAGGATAATATTTCGGATTTCTGAAGTTCTTTCTTCACATTAAGAAAGAAGATGCAATGCATTATTATTTAAGTAAAAATTCTAATAAGTAAACGATCTCATAAAATCTTGAAAATTTATTTTAAGAAATTCAGGATGCCGACATGCCGGGATTGTTTACGATATATATTTAAAATACATATTGTAAATGCATTATGTTTTCTTTGTGATATCTCAAATAACACATTTATTCGCAAAATATGAGATTTTGACACTTTTTATGAGGTCCTGTATGTAAAAGTTGATAAAATATTTTTTACTTTCGAAATAGCCCCTGGAAAGCTTCTGATGTGACGACAACGTCACAGAATCTGAGGGGCTCGAAAACAGGTGACGTCACAAAATGCGCGATAAATTTGACCTCTTCAAAATAACGAGATTTTGAGGGTAATGATCAAGGCTACATTTATTTTAATTTGGTATTCAGTTAGCCAAATAAATGTTACTAAAGGTATTATAAGTATTTAGAATAAATTATATGTGATTTAAAGCAACTGCTGCCGTTTTTCTTAGGGGCTCGAAAACACCGTACGCGAGGTTACATTCTTCCTTCTGGGTCGCTTGAAACAGCAAAATCTCCAACTTTCATGCCACACAAATTTTCACGCCCTCTCCTCCCAAAATACAGCATGATGTCAACGAAGACTTTCTCTTGTAGTTTTACAGGATCGTTTATGTCAAAATATTCGTACATCTTGTATATGTCAGCTTCTTCCATGGGAGGACAATGTGCGACTCCCCCTTCTCCAGATCGCTTTAAGTTTCGGTTAACGGCAATGAACATTTTGTTTGATTCTGAGAATGACGGATCGTGTATGATGTCAAATTTATTGCCACTGTTCTGCAGGTACCTGTTGATGCCATGCCGGATGGAAAACATCGTAGTCCTCTTGTACTTCTCTCCATTCTCCCTTCTCGATTCAACGTAAAACTAAGACAGCTTAGAATCGAGTTCTTCTTTTGAAAATTCTTCAAATTGTGTACAATGCCCCTTTTCTTCCAAATATGACTTGAAAAGATTTACTGATGATGTTGTAGCCCTTCTCACAGGGGGTACTCGACTGTACAGGTAAAGCGGAAGTTGCACCTCTGCAACGTCCAATTCCTCACTGTACAGTGAAAAAAAAAAACCCCCGACTCCACGTTCACGGTTAGTTCTAGTAATATTCACCTTCTGAGAGTTGAAACGTGCAAAATATGAAAATTTTAAGTATTTCTCTACATATTTCTAAAGGCATAATTACGATAATGTTTCAATTCTTATCATACTTGCCCTTTTCAAGTGACTGCCCGTTCGAAGCTAATGTAGCGATCGCGAAATTGACTGTTTAACTCATGTTGCGGACTATGTAGAGGTCATTTGATGATTGTTGTAACTTATACAGTAAAATAATGCGTATTCAAAGGCCCATGTGGTGTATCAATGCTTATTTCATTACATTTAAAGAGAAACAAGACAAAATATAGACTGTACGCCCTGATGGACGTTGCACCGGCACTGTACGGGGAGTTACATATAATAACAGTTATACTGTACGGGGAGTTGGTACGTTATGATACATGTCCCCAATACATTAAGGTGGATTTATTTTACTTTTCAGGCTACATGTATGGAGTGTAACCAACCGATTTTCATGAAACTGTCAGGGATTGTAGAGTATGACCTTACTAAGAAATGCACAAGCCAAATTTTTGAATTTCGATTTTGGTTTTGAATTATCTCCCCTTAAAGTCAAAACTTTAAACCTTAATTTCTCGGTAACTATGGGAGATAATTGTATAAAACTTTCACCAAATTGTGGGCAACATAATTCTCCATCGACTAAGCCCATAGTTTTCGGCCGTATAAATAGTTTTTTTCTATTTTCGAAAAACTGAAAGTTTGGCGAAATTTCGCGGTTCAGACGGTACGCGTCTTTGAAAATCTTCTCCTCAGTAACGGTAGTACATACAGACGCATGCTATAGCTCATTTTAAAGCTGAGAGATTGCTTCACATAAAGAGGTCATATCAAGTTTCAATTTGTAGTGGTTTTTAAATTACAGCAGTTTCAAAAAGGATCTT
The DNA here is from genome assembly GCA_916613615.1 of Steromphala cineraria. NCBI lineage: Eukaryota > Metazoa > Mollusca > Gastropoda > Trochida > Trochidae > Steromphala > Steromphala cineraria. Next base: position 55,114,925 of record OU744728.1, on the reverse strand, counting down.
TTGAAATAAAGGATTTTCATGCGTCACGTTCAAAGGGACACTACTCGGTAAGGATATGTCAAGAATTAAATCCGTTTGGTGCATTCTGTTCTACAATGATAGTTCAACAAGTTCACTACAGATTATTATTATTTAAAAGTTAATATTAAAGGAAATATGTTGACATAAAGAGATTTTATATATTTTTCGGCGATTTAAAATTTTTCGAGGGTTATTTTATTTTGAGAATTTTAGTTTGAAAACTTTTACAGATAGAAATTTTATCGTTGATGTTTTGTGAAGCAGATGTAATGAGAAGACAGAAAAAAATATCAACAAGTCAGGATAATTTTTTTTCTGTCCATGACCGGTCCTTGACTATTGCGATTTTTGGAAAATCCTCATTTTTGGCACATTTCAAAATTCCACAGTTTCTTTATTAAGTAAGATATCTTTAAATTGATTGCATTTTTACATGCGCTATTCCAAGCACAACCTATGCTATGTTGCACTTTATCATGAAAATGTTGATAATTAAGGCACTAGAGGGACCAACATGAAGTAGGGGTCTAAAACTAATCAAATTTCAGTGTTTTCAACAAAGTTCCAAAGTTCATTTCTCCATTACTATTTAAGTTATCAAAACAAAACATACATCTTTGTATGTGGATAAACAAGACCAACATTGTTGCTGATATACCTTATGAGTGAAATATCAATAGTTAAAGTGTTAGGTTTCATTACATTATACAGGGGTCTGAAACAGTCAACTTTAAATTACAGCCTTTAATCACATGTATCTGGCAAACGGTGATAGATAATTCAACCAAATTTGTTTCGGCTTCTAGGAATAATATTCTCTGAAGAACGATGTCATAGCTGACATTGGCCAACATGGTGAATTTTTCTGAAAAGTCCTTAACACTGAATATCAAGTGAAATTTGGTCATTTTGATAATGTATTAGTTACTGTTTACCTCTTAGACAAAACGTCATGTGAAGGTCAAACACTGTGTGAAGGTCATACAGGAATCTTGAAGACCGAGGTATTGACGCGTCAATCGTAGTTGAATATGGACTTATTTTTCATAAGAGTTTAATTCTCATTAAACTGATTTAGTTTAATATTAAAATAAACATCTCAGAGTTAATGGTTATATTAGATGAGTAACATTACAAGATAATATCCCTGGTGGGAGGGTATTATCTGGGGATGGAGGGCCTAATAAACGTAAGTAGGGCCCTCATGTCAGGGTATTATCTGAGCTTATGAGGCCCTCTCATACGCATGAGGGAAGTTGCACGGGGATAAAGACTGAAGAAAACAGGTATTAAAACTACCGTGAAGTATATAATTGCACATAACAGTTTAACGTGGCAATATTTATCTTCCGAAAATGTATTAACATCATAGCATTTATTGTCGCATAACTTTATAAATAAAAGTAGTTTGTGTCTTCAATTTTATATGAACACATTCACCAATATCAGCCGGAAACTATTATGCATGTAAGTTCTGAACAGTGATTGATTGATTGCGTTGGTGTTTAGTGCCGCTTGAGCAATATTACAGCCATTAGTGGCGTGTGGATTTAAATGCAATCCTTATTTTATAAACATATGACAGTTCTCGGTTACTCTGTAAATGCGCAACTTCCAGTACAGTCGGCATCCGAGACAGTCGCAACGTCCCTTCAGCGTACAGTTTAATTTTAATCGAAATATTTGGCCGAAACAGTCCGAAATACTTGATTGGGCATTTATATAACGATATCCACATTCTATCAACATATGAAAGGTTAATTTGAATGACTCCGTTCATCTAAATTGCTGTGATTTGCAAATTTAGACATATTTTCGTTAGGCTTTTGAACGCGATCTCAAGGACAGCTGAAAATCATCATTATATAGAGACCAAAGTTATGTTACATTATAAATGCAGTAGTTTACAAAGCAGTAAAGCTTCATCGGGCCACCAAGACAGTTTAAATATGTTATAAACAACGTATTAACTAGAACTAACCGTGAACGTGGAGTCGGGGTTGTTTTGTTTTCACTGTACAATGAGGAATTGGACGTTGCAGAGGTGCAACTTCCGCTTTACCTGTACAGTCGAGTACCCCCTGTGCTTCTGGTGTTTAGAGAATCCTTTTCTTTAATCAAACGTTGGATCTCTTCTTCGTCAGCGTCGGCAAAGCGTTTCCTTGCGTCGTCTGCCATTACTGCAAAGGGACGCGACTCTGAACAGGGCTCGTCGCTAAGCTCCTTGCAGTGGTGCAACCGCGCTAATCATCTATTGATATGCTGAGAGTCGTAACAGCACTGTACCGAGTATGGCAGTGGTGATCTATTTTTAGCTCCAGGTCATCGGATTGTTATGTTAACCTCGCGTGACGATTCTCGCGGTCAACATAAGGTTTGATCACTGTCGATGACCAGCTGCCTCGGCCAATCAGAAAACAGATCACTCGTCCATCATATAATAATATACAATTATTGGCTTCAGTTAAGGTGAATCCAATGGTTTATTGACCTCGGAACAGTTATGTTTCCGAGGTCAATAAACCATTGGATTCACCGATAACTGAAGTCAACAACTGTTTTATTATATGATTTATGAAAGTTTCAGTTATTTTGAAACTATTCAATTATTTTAATTTTTTTTCGAAGCAACTCTTTACGGCGCTCCTCGTAGTGGCGATCTATTTTAGCTCCAGGTCATTGGATTGTTATGTTGACCTCGCTTGACGTTTCCCGCGGTCAACATAAGGTTTGATCATTGTCGGTGACCACCTTCCTCGACCAATCAGGAAACAAATCACTCGTCCATCATATAATAACAGATATGCTACAGTATAGCAACACCTGCTTTTTCAATGACTGCGGTGATACAAAAATACTGATGAATGATTAGAATCTACATGTACTTCACATTCAAGCGTTTGATTCACATTAAATCATGTCTGAAGATGTAAACATCAACAAACTCTTAAGAACTTAATACTTTATCATTCTTTAAGTAGTTAACGCGATCTGCCCGGCTCTTATTAGAGGCCCGGCCCCTTGTCAAGTTAAGGTGCCATATTTCCCCGGCTGCCACTAAAGCCCGGTCCCAATTAGAGGAAATACGGTATTGGCTTAACCTGTCGCGAGCCCTTTGGAACCCCCTGCCTAATTTAGTCCATATAAATTCGGTTCTGGTCTATGCATGATACGCTTAATCAACATATCATATTAGCTTTTGTGGGACACAAAATGGACACTTGACGTCTTTTTTAATGAAAGAGCTGTAGACAGGGGGTATTCTCATCACCATATTCATTTCTTCTTTTAGCAGATATCTTGAGGTGTATGATGAGAAATAGTGATAAAACAAGAAGACGTAGTCATAAATGACCCCCACCAAATAGATTTTCATTATAGCTCCCTAATTCCACGAAAGTCGAAAGACACGGAAAACAGTCTGATTAAAATCGACAGTCCTCTAAGGAAAAACATTGTAAAAGTATATCTAACGAGATTCTAACTTAATCCAGTCGACACATCTATTATACAGTGCACATATCTCTGCAACCACAACCGCAACCGCAACCGCAACCGCAACCGCAACTACAGTCGGTGGCCAAAAAGTATTCCCATAGACGTCCATGTTAATTAGCAATGATTATTTGTTGATTCATTTTGAATTCTGTACCAGTAGGCAGAAATCATCAGGGCTACAGAGACATAATTTTCAATCAATTGCCCGATCATTAATTAGAGAAATACATGTTATTGAAAAACAACATATGAAACATGCCCAATTCAATAAACATTGTTGTCAATGAGATATTGAAATCACAAGTTGTACATTTGATTAGTTAATTAGTTTCACCGCTAATGCTACAACCTAGATTAATTATAATTGTGTGATTATTCGTTTGTTCGTTGTGTGATATTGTTCATTCGTGAAAAATATTCATGTAATTGCTAATTAACATTAAGTGTATGAGAAGTTTCGTTGGTTCGAACACACCTTTAGTCTCTGAGTCTGAACGTAGACTTTTTGCTAATGCCTCCTTCGTTATAACAACGTATCATTTTTATAACACAAATTAAATCCTAAATTTCAGTCTTTTGTGTAAATTTCATGTAAGAATTTGCAGCGCTTTGAATACAACCGCCACAAAACAATGGTGACTAAAGTTGGCCAAACGATAATATTAGGAACCAACATTTGCGATGTACAGATCGTAAAATAGTTGTCAAATTCACGTTTGAAACAATCAGAGTTTAAAAAATACTATCCTTACGAGTTCATTTTGTACATTGCACAAGTGCTGTTTCAACACACATGTAATTGGACACTGCTTTGTCAATGTGTTTTCTCAGTCCCTTCTGACAGTAAGCTAAGCTGTAACATGTTTTTAAAATGTTTGAAAATATGTAATTTCCTTGATTTATTTTTCTAAATGGAAACATAAATATTCCTTCACGCGATGCATTCATAAGACCAAGTTTTGGTGGGGTGGGGTCAAACCTATTTAGGAATTAATAATAATAATAATAATAATAATATCACTTTATTATCCTCAGTACATACATACAATGTTTGAAATTCGGGTTGTGCCTAAGCACCCGGCAGCCACGGTGCAGCGCCAGTTAATGCGTTGTTCTGTTGTTCTAGATATATAATATATTACATACATTCAAATTTTGGGCTTGCTTTTATTTAGGCTTGTTTCACACATTTCAACCTTCGCAGGAATTATTTATTTGTTCAAATTTTAACCATTAAAAATCTACTAAATCTATCTTTCAGGCATATTTCATTCACTACATGTATTATTTAACACTACAATGTTTTTGACGAGTTGATTTTGGGAAAATATATCAATTCTGACTATAAATCATTGAATCTGTTATTAATGAAATATACTTTTGAAACTCCTCTAAAATTGTTAAGAGGTGAATTCTAAGAATGTTTTGGTATTGCAGAAACCATACCAAGTAGGTTTATAATGAGTATGAATACTCACAGGATTGAACTGTTATATGGAATACACAATAATTAAACAGTAAAGTACAAGAACACACCAACTGCTGCAAGTGGGGAATAAAACGTAATGGTCTACAACAATTATAAATCCTCACTGGTGAAGCAGTTTGTACACACAATTTCAGTTTGCTAGGCCTTATGCTTCTGGAGAAGAATATGGAAATAGGTTTTTAAAGGGGCAGTAGCACGTTTTTTGATAATTTTATATTTTAAAAATTGCACTTATAATTGTAAGTAAATGCCTAATGTATTATATTGACAGTGTCAACAATCACATTACACAAGCCAATCACACATAGTCAGAGGACAAAGTATGAGGATTTACATAAATTCCATTGGCGGCCATTTTTGTGTGAACACCTTTAATTCATTTTTGTAAGAAAAAGGAATCGCATGGCTGAACCTTACATTATATATTTGAATTATTACTGCTCCATTTAGTTTAAATACATTGTCTTTCATTTGTAGCACAACAACACGCAAATCCAAGAAGAAGGCCATGTCTGGATTTTACAAATTGGTTTATTTCGGATGGCACATTACTCTCCAGGCCGGTGTAACATTCACATCTAGCGGGTCCACAACAGAGTCATACCCAAGACCCCGTCGTGCTACCCCCAGTGTGTCCAGGCCTGGAGTCTTGAACAAGTCTTTCGCCAATCTCCTCCTGAACTGAGGTTTCAATCCTATTTAAGCATCATACATGGCAACAATTACATGGCAACACAATAGCAACATACAACATACAGTAATCTAACAGGTTTATAAATTATAAGTTACAGATTTAATCCTGGACAACCGGAGAGTCCGGACTATATGGTGCCCTTTTTCTTATAGAGTTAATGACATAATTACTGACCATGTCTAAGGCTATTTAGAAGCATAACATAGAAACCATAGTGTTTCACTTGTATCCCCCAATCTTCGGAATATATCTTATACAATATAAGACAGATTCCGCTGGTTTCATACATAGGCACACGAGGGGAACGAAGAGGAACACTAAATATTTTGATTTAAAATGAATTCATCAACATTTGTTTTTAAACATCGCGCACTTTATCAATTAAACACCAAACATGATTTGCATCTAATAATAATCTATTTCTGCAGAGCATTTCATCACACATGCTACAAGTGCACAGTTACATATTTTAACGGTCACAATATACATTATATCAATTGAATTGATCACAATATGCTTTCAATTAATATGTCATAAACATATAGTTATATAAAGTTATATCATGGTTTACATTCATCAACGTGCGATTAGAATTTGATAATTACATAATATATATCAATGGTCAGAGAGTCGGTTTCACTTTCACTTCTGGTTAATCCAGACCATAGCCGCTGTAGACTGGTCCCCATTGTCTTGCTGTTCACGACCCACTATCCGGGCTCTTCCTTCTGGGAACACCAGGGTCGCTCCTCCAGCTGACGGATTCCAGCAGTCATTCCGAAAACATTAGTGATCCCTACATGAGGTGCAGATCAATCCGATCTACTGACGATCTCCACGTCCCCTGCTTCAACAGACACCGTCATGTCCCTGGAATCACCAACTGTTGTTTCAACACCCTTATGTTACCAAGGGTGCCCTGCTCCGTCGATCAGATCCCAGGGTCGAGTCTACAGCTGCAAACTTCCACTGCTCTCTGGAAACTTGGTGTGTTAGCGCACGGGGGTGCAGATATAGCATATCTGCTGACGACATCCACGTCTTCTGCATTAGTAAAACCCACCCGGTGACTCTGAATTCACCAATTGCCGTTTCCCTACCTGACCTCTTTTCGGATATCATCTGTCCTTAACTAACAGTAACCTTATCCTAAACACAACAATACTATAATCACTAAATCACTTGCAGCATATAGATCCCAAACTACATTCCCTGTCACTACCGTATTGTGTTGCCACGTAAATCTCCCAATAGAACAATTGCACCTGACCATCCACACTATTCCTGAATAAACTACATATTTTCATTCTTAGAAAATATAAGCATATTTTCACCAGACTGTATTTACTCTTAAGATTATATCTCTTAAACCCAAGAGATAGAAGCCTGCAGTAAATTCCTACTTTGCCTTGTGTCTTTTTTTTTAAACTTCATAATTCTAACAGTTGATTTCCATGTCCTAATCCCTAGAACTATGCTTGGTTGGATTTAGTAGGGCTAACCTCTAGCCTTCAGACCCGGGAATAATCCACCAAAGGCCTGTAAATCAAGGCTATTCAAGTCAATGGACGGCTCATGAGCTAGTCTCGAGTTCCCAAAGTTATATTCCCGCCAGCTCGTCTGAGCAATCCCACATGGACATACCGCGGGCTTACCATATAACATACTCTAACTACTCGTCAACACCTCCACTCCAGACCTTAGGGAAGCCTTACACCAATATCAAGTCATATCAAGCATTTCATCAGCCCTTGTCTTCTTCCTCATTCGATTAATTTAAGCCCTAATTTCTATATTCAAAATTCGCCCCATTCTTAACATACTTGATTGAATTTAGCTAGTAATCCCTGGTCTCCAGACTTGAGATTAATCCACCAAAGATTATCCCACGTACCCGTCTGTAATAAAGACCATTCAAATCAATGGAGGGTCCGTGTTTTCATCCCGAGTTAACAGTATTACCCAAACCAGTAATACACCCGCATTACACATCCACCCCGTCCACTCCAGATCCTAGGAAAACCTAACTTCAAACAATATCAAGCCATATCAAGCATTCTGACCCAGGACTAATCCAACAAAAGCATGCCTCATTTTTTTTATAGATTACACCTGCTCTATACCTAATTCTCCCTTCACATCATACTACCTTCTTAGCCCTGATTTTATGATTATCTACAGGCAATACCTCAAAAGAGTTCACAATCTCTTCCTAATCACCTCTAATACCATCTATAATGCCTTCTCGTACACCTTGTTAAGTATTTGAACACATTTCTCCCATTCCCCATATTTACTGACCGTGGTAATTCAATTAATGATTTACACCCCTAACATCTGACATATTCTCAGTTCTACTTGTGCCGTTTCTACTACTAATCTTCACTGCTACGTTAACCACCTTACACTATCAATAACGTTTCAATGAAAACACTTTGGATACCCCAGAGGAGACGGGACAGAGTTGACAACAATCAGCACTCCTATCCACTCTAACCTGTCAAATTTATTTATATTTGATACTTTGAACAAAGATGGCCAGATGATAGAAAATTGAGCAGGAGTTCCACGAGCAAAGGGCACTCACCAAAGCCACCAGACAGTCCCGCCTTTTCATTGGATCCGGGTCACGGCACCAAAAGAGATCCCCGTGTAGCACAACAACACGCAAATCCAAGAAGAAGGCCATGTCTGGATTTTACAAATTGGTTTATTTCGGATGGCACATTACTCTCCAGGCCGGTGTTACATTCACATCTAGCGGGTCCACAACAGAGTCATACCCAAGACCCCGTCGTGCTACCCCCAGTGTGTCCAGGCCTGGAGTCTTGAACAAATCTTTCGCCAATCTCCTCCTGAACTGAGGTTTCAATCCTATTTAAGCATCATACATGGCAACAATTACATGGCAACACAATAGCAACATACAACATACAGTAATCTAACAGGTTTATAAATTATAAGTTACAGATTTAATCCTGGACAACCGGAGAGTCCGGACTATATGGTGCCCTTTTTCTTATAGAGTTAATGACATAATTACTGACCATGTCTAAGGCTATTTAGAAGCATAACATAGAAACCATAGTGTTTCACATTTGGAACCATTTATTTTCATTTTCCTGACATCACCTTATATTCCCCCTAAAAACGTGCTACTGCCCCTTTAAGGTGTGGCTCCTGTGGCCCATTATTTGGGGCCATAGGGCCACAAAAAATACAATTTATAATCCTCACTTGTAAAGGAATCTGTTCACAAAGTTCAGCTTTCTAGGCCTTATACTTCTAGAGAAGAAGATACCATGTGTGGCGCCTATGGTCCTTATTAGGGGCCTTAGGGCCACCAAAGCTACAACTTATAATTCTCAAAACCCTAGGAGTCTTGGATACGAAGTTTCAGCTTTCTAAGCCTTATGGTTCTGGATAAGAAGATGAAAATATGTTTTAAGGATGTGCCCCGTGTGGCCCTTACTAGGGCCCAATAGGGCCACCAAAGCTACAATTTATAATCCTCACTGGGCAAGGAGTCTGAAAACAAAGTTGCAGGTCTTTTAGGTCTTATGGTTGTGGAGAAGAAATCAAAATTCCACTGACGGATGGACAGACGGAAGCCAGACACCATGCCATGCCATAGGCCCATCGGCCCTTACAGTCTAGATAAGCCTATAATAGTTTGTGTTACAACAAAATTATTTTCTCTTAACGTTTTTAGTTACTTTTTTTCATATTTATGCAACCAACTGTAACATTCACCCAACCACGTCACTTTCATTAGGATACTTAAGAAATAACCCAGGCACCTTGGCCTCGCTGTTTGGTTTGGATGCAATGAATCACCGAATTTCATCGTAGTACTAACCAACGGTTCGCAGGTTCCAGCCAATTATTGCAGGTGTGACCGCAATGCATAGCCAAAAATACTAGCAGCCGTGATATGAGTGAAATAATCTTGAAACGGTGAATGTTTTTCAACATGACAAAACTGGAATGGTATGTTAAGATTTAGTTATAAATAATTAGGGGAAATGATGAAATGTAGACGTGATTTTTAGAATGTTAGAATTTCAATACAAGTTTCATTTACACAGAACACCTTTAATAAAGAAAGCTTGATAACAATGATATGTTCATATCATAAAATTACCTCAGAAGATTTGTGTATTCTGCATTTTTGTAAATTTCTGGCATGATTTTGAAAGTTAACAGGTAAAAAACCTTTTACTAGAATAAACAATTACATTCAACATTAAATTGAAGCATTAATAAAATATGGATACCTAATTTTTTAACCTTATAAATAATGTATATCAAGACGATCCTTATTATCGTGAAAACTTAATGATTGTGATGTTTTTAGAACTAGCTAATGGTGTGAAAACTGCCTTTCTCTGTAATATAAATGAATTGAAATGAAATAAAAACAACTGACTCCCAGTCTCCAGCAATTTGTGTTTCAACTTTTCAATAGTAAGACATGGACGTGCGCAGAAGCCTCACTCACTCACATACACCCAACTACACCCAACCATTGTCTCCTATATCCTAACAACATGATAGTTGACACTCAATTTCTCTATTTTAATATAGGATGATGAAAACAAAAGACTCTTGGCTTGAGGGTCGCCTGCCTCAAATATTCACGTATGTTGGAGACAGTTTGAAACAAATAGAAGCCTGAAGTTTAATAAATTACAGACAGTATATTCACTGTATTGAAGATTAATTTTATTTAACTTTTTTTTTGTGTGAACTAGATCTATATCATGGTGTTAAAAAGTTAATCATCCCGTCATTGTACAGTTCTGTAAATAAATAGACCAACAACTAAACTACATTATTCTTTATTTTTTTCTTGGACAGAAAAAAAATATAAATAATGTTTACAAGTAACGTTTCTAATGTAACTAAAACTACACGTACAATTGTGATAATTCATAGTGTATCGTCATTTGTATTTCAGGCATTTGCCCTATATACTGAATAATATGAAAGTTTCTATCTATTGCTACTGTCTAACTGTACTGTAACTATGAGTGATACAATTCATTTAAATATTTCGAAAATTATTTGAATCGGAACAGCATTCGTTTTGATAATATCATATGTTTACAAAGTCAGCTTATCTTTGTTAGACAAAATTCTCAGTGATGTCAGTATTTACATCGTGTTTATTTATTGCCACAGCTTTTTAAAGAACAAATTCCATTTTCAACTGCTCCATCTCGATGTCGGTCGCCATCTTTGTTTGCTTAGAAACACAATATCGCCATCTTTGTTCGCTTAGCGAGTCAGCCAAAAACACAATCTAAATAAATTTAGATCAACATATTTTTTATATTGTCATACTGTTGATCTTAGATTGACCAATGTGAGAGGTCGTCCTGGTGACCTTTCGTATGCAATTAAGGAATTCGCGATTTGATCAATCAAATTCGACGTCACAAACAGACGTAACAAACACACATAGTCGCTAATTCAAGGTGTGAACGGAAGAAATATATGATGACTTATGGCCTGTTCTCAATAACAGTGTGCACTGTAAAAAATAAATCTTGTTTTTGATACTGATAAGAAAAATATCAGTAGGTTTATTTTATTTTGTTTGTATGAAATATTTTTAGTTTTTTGATTGCAAAAAAATATCTTATTTCAAAATTATTTGGATGTAAATGAAAGAAATGAGTACAAACAAGTTTGATAAAAAAGGAGTTTCCTCCCCTTGTATGAGGATTTTCGTAAATATTGGCATTTATCAAGCTCTAACTTTGTGGTTATTATTATTCACCACGTTAGTATCTGTGCGACGTGCAATCATTATTTGTCATTGACAACTAGCAAATACGCTAATTATTTTAAAATGAAAAAATATAATCTATTAGTACATCCAAGCAATCGGATTGTTCATCGAAATGGTCGCTCTGCTCCGCTTCGAATGACTAAGCTCCGAACATCATCCATTTCAGATGTGCTGCTGAGTTTTTTAAACTTCCAGCGAGCTAGGGCAACTTTTCTGATTGGCCGAGCGGCTGATTTCAGAGGTCAGCGGGATGAGCCGCTTTACGGGCCAATCTTAGATCAACAGTGTGACCAAATATAAAACCTGTTGATCTAAATTTATTTAGATTGCCAAAAACATAGCTCGCGAATGCACGCGGGTGCACGCGGGCGGGCAAAGGCGTTTAGGATCGAGCGCCGCGGGTGCTCGCCTATTATGAACGGACTGCTGGTGTAGGTCTGATGACGTAGATTTACTCGATGTCTCTGCTTGAGATTCATTAGTTTCATTTGCTGTTTTTTTTGTTGCTAGTAATAATATCACTGCTTCATCTTTTGGTTTTGCCTTTCAATCGTTTAATTGCCACCAAAGTAGGAGGAAAGATTCGTCTGCTTTGTCATTGTCGAAACAACGTGTTTACATTCGTAAATGATCGAAATAAGTCGATAATTTCCGTATGTACATATCACGCATACATTGAAACTGAGGTCAATAAATTCAGCTGCAGTTATTCGAATGATTATGTCATGCGCACTTCGTTGCGTTCTATTTCAAGCTACAGTGGGATTTCTAGACACATACGATCGCATATCGGTATCGCATCACTGGATGTTACGAGTGATTTTTTCAAATAAAGGATGATGAAGTAAGTTGACAGTTTGTTATTTTATCGGACATCATGTCCGACATGTTTTTTAAATACCGGACTATCATATTTTTTTATCGGACTATGACCGCTATTTACCGGACAACGGAAACACTAAATTATTCTTTTTTTCTCTCAGTGTATGATTTCTGTCATGAGATATTTTTGAAATTTTGTGTATATATGTCTATGTTATCAAAATATTGAGGGACACAACACAACAACTTTGAAAACCAAAGGTATACATTTCTATGTAGGGGACCATAAAACTATTATTAGTGTTTTATATTATATATGTTCTTGTCAGTATTGGGTATTTATTTGTTTGTAATGTAATAATTATCAAATTCAGTTTCTCAATTTAGGCATTACTTATAGTTTTTTGTTGTCTAGGTTTGATGAAATGCTCTCATTACCAGTGCAAACCTCTGTAGCTTTTTGATCAATTCTCTCACTTAAACTCAATTTCTCTTCCATATCCTTTCAAATCCTCATTTCAACATTTCCGTAGTAGTGATGTAGAGAATGTCAATTTTGCCACTTGAACCATGTAAATGTAGGATGTTAAAAAGCAGTACTGGTTGTTTCCTAAAATCCTTATTTAAATGCATATTTATTCAAAACAGACAATGTATAGGTTCATGTCAGAATAACTTTTCAAACAGACAGAAAGTTTTAATTCTCAACCATCAAACGGTGGTACATGAGAATATAAATACAAATAAGTTATAAAATATATACATGACAAGTGGCTGGAAAGGTTTATTGAGAATTACTTAAATAATGTAAACATATCAAAGCTACAAGGAGGCACAATAATGTTTGTTTGTTTGCTAAAACAGAAGTATTGCATACATAAAATTAGGTTCTTATGCATCATTTGCAGCCAGTGGAAGATTGTTTATAGCTAAATGGGCATTAAGAACATATTTCCAGGTTTTTGGAAGATTACCTTGGGCCAAGTTCACTCATTGTAATTTTGTGTGGTATTGCTTGCATAAAATTTGGTCATGCATTATTTAAAGTCAGTACTGATCAGATATATGAATAGCTAAAGGAGACCCTAAGACCAAAGTTCAAGGCTTTTGGTTGACCACTTTGGGCTAGTATGGTAATGTTGTTGGCTAAGTTGATCTTTGTCATACGGTGCTGTAGTGCATACAGTCATTTTGGGTTTCTATGAAACATTGAAAATCAGGAATGTTTTTATGGTTGAGTTTGAAGACCCTTCCCTTGAAATTTGATAAACATACTGCATAATTTAAGATTTTTCTAAAAAATACTTCTTTTAAATACTAAACATGGATATGTTATCAATTAATGGATTTGGGAAACATACAAGATGTTTTTGTCACTTATCACAGCAGAATTTAAATCCTTACTAGATTAATTTATCTAAATCCAGTTCGTCCCATTAACTCATATTATCTTGTGAAGTTTTTGCTAGATATTGTTATCGCCATTGATGTTTGAATTCTATTTACTCAATCAATTACCTCTAATTAGCATGTTTGGACCAATAAGTATCTTATTTCTTTCAATAGCTACTCAAAACAAAAATAAATATGTAATTTAAGATTTATTTATATGACAGGGTTAGTTGGAACCATGTAAAATAGAAGAACAGTTTTGTACTCAACAGAAATAAATCTTGTATCGAGGTATTATGTGTTTTTTTGTGTATTATTTCACTTATCATTTTTTCAAATAATTGAGTGCTGTCAATTATTGTTGGTATTCAAAATATTCATTGTAGTTACCTTTTAGCTCGTCAGGCCTGAAAGGCCCGATAAAATATTAATTGTAGTTACTTTTTAGCTCGTCAGACCTGAAAGGCCCGATGGGCTTATGACATGGCATGGTGTCCGTCGTCCGGCCGTAAACTTTGTACAATCTCAACTTCTTCTCCAGAGGCATCAGGTTTAGAAAGCTGAAACCTTGTATACATACTGCTTGACTAATGAGGATAATAATATATAGCTTTGGTGGACCTGTGACCCCTCATAAGGGCCTCAGGGTCCACACCCTTAAAAGCTTTTGATATCTTCTTCTCCAGAAGCATAAGGCCTAGAAAGCTGAAACCTTGTGTGCAGACTCATTGACCAATGAGGATTATGATTTATAGTTTTTGAGAACATGTGGCCCCATTAGCAATCACGGAAATAGAAATAAAATGCTTTTTGTCGATTATTTTTTTATTTTGAACTAACTGGATATTTCTATTCTAAATATTCATTCACAATGGTTTTTCCCAACTTTTGTTTCAGAGCGTGACGTAAGCTATAGCAGGTTTCGAAAATATTGAAAATATGCAAATTTTGGACAGTTTTACATGAACAAAGGTAATATAAAGTTTATTTTTGCAATGATTTCGTAAGGCCTAGTTGGGAAAAAACTTAGTTATTTGAACATCTTGAAGAATTACTGACATTTGTCGAATAATAACATTTGATCAATTTGAGTTTGAAATCTCTATATTTTTTATATCTTTATATCTTAATTCTATGAACATTTACAACCTTCACATGCGCATGATGCATGTGAAACTCAATGCTCATCTTTATATCTTAATCATCTTTTAAAAACTTTTTGCAGTACTATCGCCTAAATTCCTTATCTTTCAAAATGCATGATATATTTAATAGGTGAATGCTCATACCATAACGAATTTTCTTGTGTACACACAAAACATGAAGTTCTCTGTGTTGTGGGCAAATTACACCTTTGACAATTGAATTATGTGAATATTAAGAGACAATCAATTTGGAAATTTTGGGATTAAATGATCTTTACAACCTCTCCAAAATGGATTGCAATGATCATATACATTTCATAAACGCTCAAAGGGAGATGAACACTTCAATTCTCTGTAATGTTCATGGAACATAACGTTGGGCCATTAATCCGAAGCTTTCAGTTTACAGTTTCTTTATCTTTCCTGTCAAGTGACATAAAAATACAGCTTAATGCTGTTCTATTTTAAGTTTTATTGACATGATCAATGTGTCACATAAGGTTGCATATGTAGCATCAAGGAAAGATTTGCATGTAATTCTTTTGGACTTCAGTCAGTGATTGCTCTTAAATGCAGTTACATTTAGGGTGTTTCCTTTACCTAATGCTCTTTCTTTTAGTTTGTCATAATATTTTCAGCTCTTGTGTTGGTGGAACTTGAGATATATAATCAAGGCAAATTTAGTATGATATATTTTATTTCATTCAAATAGTCACCACACATGCATTCACAAGTCACAACTGAAATGTGTTGGTCGTTGGTTCTTAGTATCCATAACCTGAAAAAGAATGAAGATATTTAATATAATGTACTGAAAAGTAGTCATGAGAAATTGTATAAGATAAGAACACAGGTTATGTAAATACTTCGACTATTTCATGTCCAGGCTTATGCAAAAGTTGGTTATCATCAAATATACATTGGATAAATGGACAAATAAATGAGCTGTTTATGCTTTGGTTCTCCTTGAGATGAAAGTATCCAAAATCATTGATAAAACTTTCTTACTTAACGTTAATAAATCAAAGAAAATATAATTACCTAGTCCCTTCATTCCCCCATACATAAAGGGAGAGTACATTCCATGTCCATAAAATCCATTCATCATGTAGGGATTCATGCCAACGCCCGAGGCTCTAGGATCGAAATTCTGATCAATTAGTTGATTACATAATGTTTAATCAGGATGGCCATTAATTGTCATTTTTACAAAATACAGATACTGTAACTTTAAAATGATATGAGGATGGAATCAATCTGTTAATTTTTTTACATTTTCTCAAAAACAAGTACATAGGGTTATCTTTCAAAAAAGCTACAAATCATCTATTTTTAAATT